>CM060598.1:28058914-28487000 GCA_030578255.1 Tiaroga cobitis | reverse complement strand
GCACGCGACAGATCTGTCCGTTAAATATGACGAAGTTGTATGTCCCAAAGCTTGCCTACTCTTTTGCTACACACTCAAAAGTATGCACGTTTTCTTCACAAAAAGAGTACTTTTAGGGCGTAGTATAAGTAGGTGAATTGGGACGCAGCCAGAGAGACAGCAAGCAAACAAAAACACAGGGCACACAACCACACCCACACTTTCAGAAATAAAGTAAATCAAAGATGTTCGGGAGAAAATAATCATAATAATAATAATAAATGAATATGTCCTTGGGTAACACTTACCCATGAGTACCCTAAACCTTACCACTTACAATAACGTTATTTACATCATAATTACATGCATATTTTATGGATTCTGATATGACACAAATCCAATTTTTATAATGTAGGCCTATGTCGTTTATAGAAAAACTTATGGCAAATTGTAAATATGATGACATTGAACAATTAATCTCATCTATCAATACAATAAATCAACCTAGGCCTACTTACAGTATTAATTCTATGAAAACATGACTTCAATATTCTATGAATCTAAAAGGATTTGTAAACACTTCTCTAAAGATAATTTATGAAATGCTTATGTTTAGATGCTGTTAATGTTTATTTTTAGAATCGTAAACCCCAAAATGTACTTTACATAATATGAAATGTATGTGTGCTATTACACACTTTACATACAAATTCCCAATGATTATTAGTGATGTCAATGAGTACTTTTTTTGTCAAACACAGTATACTGCTAGTGCTAGTATAGTATGTTAACTGGTTTAATGAAGACCAGTTGACCATCAGGACTCGTCTGTTTTAATAGTGATGTGTTTGAAAACCCAGATTATTCCTGGTCTATTCCGGTCACACAACTGCTCCACTGATCCCTTGACAAAGCAAATACATTGTTAACCTGATGGAGAGAGAGCTTTTAAAAAAGTCTTTGAAGAAGTCTCATGATGGATTCTTTTCCCATTTTAACATAATACAGAGTCAAATCAATCTGCAGAAATTTGCAGGCAGCTGAAATAAGCTTTTAAAGAGCTTTGTGTGTAATCAGCACAAGAAGGGATTCAAGTCCCCAAACAGAGAAAGAGAGCAGGAGAGAGGGAATAAGAGAGGGGAAATCACAAAACCCTGCTGGATTTTCACCCAGAACAGATGCATTTAGGTGGATTCTTGGCTTGGTGTAAAGTGTGTGTAAAATGAAATATGATTGTGTTGTCACTCTCCCTCTCAATGGAGTGAAAGTTGCTGTTGTGTTTCCCTGTGGGCACTGTGAATGTGTGTGTGTTGGGTAGCGTTAGAGCAGTAATTGTGTGTGTACATGTGTGTGTCTAATCGACTTCATTTTTATACAGTATAACCTTTAGTATGGTGGCCCTGGGCAGCACAAAAACACTTGTAAAACAAACAAAATAATTAGCCCTCAACACTACATTATTATGCTACTGCACTACAGCATCAACAGAAGTGATATATTTAAGTGATATAAGTTTGTAAAAAAAACAAAAAACAAAAACAGAAAACAATACTGAGCTGGTTTGGTTTCCACTAGGAAAATTAATTGAGAGCAGTCAATGCGGGTTTGTTTTAAAAATGTTTAGTGTTATATAATTTACCTTAGCATTTTATTTAAAGGTTATAAAGGCTTCAAAATCCACATAATTTTGATGAAGTTACAACTACATTTAAATACATAAAGTATATTTGTATTATAACATATTATTGCAGTTTTGTGTAAAATTCTGAGTTTGAATTGTAAAATTAATTTCACTGTTTTTATTTATTTTGACGAATTTGGAATCTGTGAGATGAGTAAGTTTGTGAATCTTTATGAGTATGAGTCTAGAACTACTATAACAATCATGTTTAAACAACGCACACAACACCACTGCATTACTTGCTTTACTTATTTGGAAAAGTATTATTACAAAATGTGTCATTAAAAAGTGTAAAAGTCACTCGTTTTTAGTAATAAAGTAACACTGTCCAACAGTGACACGCGCAGAGGAAGTTACTGAGGGAGGCGTGCCTCCTTTACTGGGGGGTAATTGAGAATGAATGGGGGAAAGTCACGTGAGAGGAGGCAATGTCTCCATTGCGCTATGATTGGATATGATTGGTTCGTGCAATAAATCCTGCCTCTTGTTTTCGTGCGCATTCTCGAATCGGCCTGAATGAAGACAATGATGACGTTAATCAGAAGATTAATTAAAAAGTAAGTAAACTACTCTGCCACTTAGATATCACCCCGCTTTGTCACGTCAAAATCAAACTTGATATGGCCTGAAAACATGATGACTGTTTTTTTTTTTTGTGAAATAAAATTTTACATTACATTAAATTAAATTTTGTGTGTCTGTGACCAGTGTGTACAAGGTTGATGTCTGATGAAAATAAGTAGACTATTAAAAAGAAAAGCTAAACATTAGTTTGAACATTTATTTTGGAATAAATTACATAGTTAGTGTAGAAATACAAAATAGAACTGTATTTGGGATTTTTTTAACCAGGAAAATTAAGTGTAACAGGGAAATACATTTAGATTTGATATATAAAATATTGCCTCCACATTTTATAACAGTTTATATATTTTTTATATTTTTGAAAAAAGTGTTTTATAATTGCAATGTTTGTAATGTTCTAGTATCATTTGTTTCAGATGCCCATTTGATATTTTGTTTTCCGATGCAATGACATTGTATGGAATGGAATGCAATGGTATTTTTAAATGTGACTTAAAGGGTTAGTTCACCCAAAAATGAAAATTAAGTCATTAATTACTCACCCCCCATGCTGTACCAACCCCGTAAGACCTTCGTTCGTCTTCGGAACACAAATGAAGATATTTATGATTAAATCTGAGAGGTTGATCACTCCTCCATAGGCTCCCTAAGGGAATGACACCGGACGGCCCAGAAAGTCATTAAAGAAAATGTTTAAATATTCCATGTCTATAAGTTTATCAAGCGACGAGAATACTTTTTGTGCGAAAAAACAAACAAAAATAACGACTTTATTCGACTATTCCTTTTCTTCCTTGTAGGCCTGAAACGAGACTTCAAGAGATTTCCACGACGCATGCGCGAGAATTGCGATCTCCTTCAACTACTTCAGTTAAGTTCTCGCGCGTGCGCGTCGTGGAAAATCTCTCGAAGTCTCGTTTCAGGCCTACAAGGAAGAAAAGGAATAGTCGAATAAAGTCGTTATTTTTGTTTGTTTTTTCGCACAATAAGTATTCTCGTCGCTTGATAAACTTATAGTTGAGCCACTGTTGTGACATGGAATATTTAAACATTTTCTTTAATGACTTTCTGGGCCGTCCGGTGTCATTCCCTTAGGGAGCCTATGGAGGAGTAATCAACCTCTCAGATTTAATCATAAATATCTTCATTTGTGTTCCGAAGACGAACGAAGGCCTTACGGGGTTGGTACAGCATGGGGGTGAGTAATTAATGACTTAATTTTCATTTTTGGGTGAACTAACCCTTTAAGTATCCAAAAGTATTGACGCATATGAAAACAGCAATACAATCTTACCCCTAGAGTCTTCAAAGATCCTGTTTTTGCACTCCTGCATCCATGATGCTGCTTGCAAATGTCAGGGGCAAACTTTTAACTTTCTGTGCTTATAGCACAAATAAATTGTGACCGATTCTGTAATGCAGCTGGTGACAATTTTATGACCCTGGATTCAGTACACTGACCCATAATTCAGAGAATGGCAGTGACTTTTGTCTCAGGCTTATTAAAGACCATATTTCAGTCACATCATTAACAGCACAATCACCTTTACTGGTGGCTTAAGGGGGCAGGGGTGTTGTCCAACAGTTATTCTTGACTGATTGGTTGGACTAATGGTATGTAAATCAGCATTGATGATCTCAGATAAAACTGTCCGCCAGTTCATGCAATAGATACTTTGGAATATTAAAAATAATATAACTATTCTGCACACACACACACACACAACTTTTTTACACACGGCATTAATCTGTTTTGCTTTAGTTGGAGTAAATCTCTTTTAAATCAAGCTCAATAATGAATCAATAATAAAGCCCAATAATAAAGTATTTTTGTTTAAAAGCAGATGAGGTGAATTGACTGAATAGTGTTCTTACAATCAATACTGTAATGCTGTTTTCCAATCATTTTGTTTCATGAGTGACTGAATGGAGCTCCAGATTGAGATTCACTGCGGTATGATGCTGTGCAATTTCATAAATGTATTCAGTCCATCTTGAAATGCCTAGGTAGGTTTTCATCCAAAATGTACTGACTGGGTCACACGCACACACACACACACACACACACACACATACTCACGCTTATGATAAAATAACTTTATAAAACAAAATTCCAGAATCATATTGATATCTGTATGAATCTTTACTTGGAAGGGAATATTTGAGAAAAGAACACTGAAAATTTCAACAGTCAGTGTGTAAACATAAATATTTTACTACAAACATAATTAAAAGAGGCATTAAGAATTCAGAAGCTGAGTATCATCAGGTATTCCACCAAAATGCTGAATTAAACACTGATGGTGTTTAATTTTTCAAGAGCCTGCTGAAGGACTCTGAAGACTTTGCGTGATGGGGAGTCTGTTTGCTTTCTGGTTCACTCCTAATTTTGCCAAACATCATTTGTCATGTGACTTGATAGTTCTCCGCTGCTATAAGTTTTATATTAGCTCCCTGATTTGAAATACGACGTGCGAAAGGAACAGAAAAGTCAAGTTGTTTACTCATAAAAAATGAATGAGTTATGTGAGATCCAGATATCTTTTATTAATCTCATGAATTAGTCAGCGTGACGGTAATTAAACCACCTCAGCTTCTCATTTATAATCATTAACTGCGGAGGAGGCGGGGAGATTTACGCGTATGGATATATGACTGCGACATGTGTGTATCTGACGGCATGATTTATACATTTATTTGTTTGTCTTTTCCTTCATCTTATGGATGACGCCAATGTAACGCTACGCAAAACATTCAGACCGCACACACAGGCCGTGAATTAATTCTTGCTGACTGCTGAATCATTATCTACCTATAGGTTGCGAGTGAACATGTGGTTTGGGGATGACATGTCTGTCTGTGTATGTTAACATGAGTGAGTTTCTGTAATATGACCGATTACAGCTGGTTGACACTAATGTTCTCTCTGGGACAATCTCATACCTCCCATTTGTTCGTGTTCTCTCTGTCGGTCTCTTCAACTCGTTGGTGTTTACATTTGTACGTGAGATGTCTAAATGTCTATATATGCATCATATGAGGTCTCATGAGTGCTGGGGCACATCTTCAAAAATTTTTTTATTCATTTATAGCGTATTTATGACCATAATGCAGTTTTTAAAGCTTAATACAGAAGGATCATCCCCTTAGTCTTTTGAACCAAGGATTGATAGATAAACATAGGGGACAGCTCGGGTGGGGGGTGGGGGGGGGGGGGGGGGGGGTCGCGAGATGATTTCCAAGGGACCGTTCGGTATTTATGGAAAGGTCCACCGGAGGAAAATAGGGGAGGGTCATGTCTTTTTATTCTTTGTTGAGGGGAGGGTCATTCAACTTTTTGTATCCATGAAAACAGCAAAATTTCAAATATTTTTTCCATGTAGCTTTATGTAGCTCTCTCGGTCTCGGTTCCCCATCGCTATCATCAGATGGGTCTCCCAACAAAAATCCAGTTTGGCGCTGCCTGACAGTCAGCGGCGGCGCCAGGGGGGGTCTTGGGGGGTCTCAAGACCAGGGCCGCATTAAGAGCTCACTGGGCCCCGGGGCTATGAGTTACTGCAGGCCCCCCCCCCCCCCCCCCCCCCCCCACCACTTTAGGTCACCAACTACATGAGCTAAATGTTATATCATTATACGAGTCATTTTATCCATCTATGATATTCTTCACAGTTAAGTTATATTACTTTTAACACGATTTTTTATCATATCAAAATGTAATGCCACTAAAATTTCATAATTCTTGTGACCAATTTCAATATCACAAAAAATAATATAGCTTAAGAAAAGAATCTCAAGCTTACTGATGACAAGAGTCACAAATAACAATAGAACAAAGGCACATAAGAAATCGACCTACTTGAAAAACTTAAAGCACTGAATTATATTGTATAAAGTAATCAAAATATAAAATACATAGTTTTCACTATAAATTCAACAATTTATTCTTATTAATTTTACAAAAGTGATTCAGTCAAGGGGTAAATTACTTTCTTTCTGATGTTTGATTAACATTATTGACACAAAAGGCGACAGCAGCTTTATTAGCAGCTTCTGTCACTTTAAGACCTCAGGGTCGGACCTCAAGTGCGCTGCCGCTGTGCAAAACCGTCTCAAGTTCACCATGGTCTCAAAACGAGCATTTACAAAATTAATTCTCTCCCGCTGCTTACTGTGCATGAGCAGTTTAAAATAATTTGTGTCCAAACCACAATGCTTAAAAACGAGTTTAAATTATAAACTTACATCATGATGGCGCAGCAAAATTGACATATTTCTATCGGATATATTATCGCCAGCCCTTTAGGCGAATATAGAGTTTGATCAAACACAAAAAGCAATATCATACATACATCAAGTTAATATTCAAACTTACCGAAAAGTTGTGGGGTCGATGATGACGCTGTGTTTCAAGAATAGTCTAGACTAGAATGAAGTGAAGAGTGGAGGCGATTTATTGGTTGATGCATATTCTAATAAGGCGCAGGCAGCCATATAGGCCTACGTGCAGCAGCAGGTCGATCGTTCACAAGTTAAATATAGAATAAATGTATTTGTTATATCAAATTAAAACGTGACGTTTTAATTCACCATGTCCTGCTGCCCACAGGGGTTTGATTGACAGGCGGCCTGGCTAATCATAACGCTGAATACGCAATTTTGTCCGACAACAAAGCTGTCAGTAGATTAACGTCGGTGGACTTGAACTTTAAAACGGTATTGTTTAAATGACTTAAATGACAATATTTAAAAGTTGAGACTTTGTTTCATATCAACAGTAGGCTAAGCTGCTCTGAACTCTCTCTCGTAGTCACTCGGTGTAATGTTAGTCTTTGCCCCGTGATGTATTTTTTACTGCGTGAGTGAGAACATGACGTGCGTGACTCGTGAGAGCCGCCTGGCTTGTCAGTAAATAAAAAAGGCGGGTCTTTGCGAACGTCTCTATAATATTAATGAAAATGATTCCATGATAATGCATGGAATATATGGCAAAGCGCCACTAAATAACAGGGCTAATTTGTGGGGGGCGTTGCGTGGTAAGGCTTTGGCAATCAGATGGCTAGCAGTATCTGCACCACAGCCAATCACGGGCCCCCTCCTTGCTCGGGCCCCGGGGCTTTAGCCCCGCCTAGCCCTATAGAGGGAATGCATTAACGTCACTTCCCCGCCGGAACACGCCCCCCTCAGCGGGACTGAGTGGCAGAAGAGCTGCTGCGTGACTGGAGTTAATAGGGGAAACTGCGTTAACGCGAGTAAAACAAACTATTATCAATTTAAACTAAAAGTTGGACTCGATATAGTGTTCCTTACAACTTATCAAAGATCCAGTGATCCATGGATATTGACATGCAGCCAGGAATCGTGTTTCCTGACATTTATATGTGCCTGATTTCGACGCCGGGGAAATAAATGAAGAAAATTTGCCTGTAAACGTTTTATATAAATACAATATAGATAGGTCTAAATCCGAGTGATCACTTACATTAATGTTATACTGTATATCATCATATCGTCCAGCCCTAAAACTTGTATAGTTTTTTGTCAGTGTTTATTTAAAAACATCCAATTATGCAGAATATAGTCTGTTCTGTAGCTTTTTGCAGTCTGTAGCGGCGGGCAGTTGTTGTAGAGAGACGGACTTTTGACTTGAGCGCGGCGACTTCTCCAACGGGGGGGGGGGGGCAGGGTATGGGTATGAGCGGACTTTTGACTTGAGCTCGGCGAATTCTAAGGGCCCCCCCCCCCTGCCGCGGGCCCTGGGTACTCGGTACCCCCTTTTCCCCCCCGCTACCACGCCCCTGGTGAGAAATAATTGCAGTGCTCAAACTGGTGAGTGCAGTTTACAGGTCTCATTGAAAGAGAACGATGTGAGCGCGTGTGATTGGCAGTGAGTCCTGTGTGCGGAACAAATATCTCAATACGAGAGGCGACGAGAAACGCAAAGACATGTGAAATAAAATCATAATATCATGTTTTAAATTAGAGGGGTTTGATTAAAGTGGTGGAAATAACGGATGATGGACACAGAACGGTAATAATTACACACACCCGCGTGCAAACTCAAAATACATCATTAGTTTACA
The DNA here is from genome assembly GCA_030578255.1 of Tiaroga cobitis. NCBI lineage: Eukaryota > Metazoa > Chordata > Actinopteri > Cypriniformes > Leuciscidae > Tiaroga > Tiaroga cobitis. The sequence goes on along the minus strand of CM060598.1, from coordinate 28,478,675 downwards.
TAGACTTAAATTGTTTCAGGCATTGTTTATTTATATTTAATATGAGCGAAATACACATGTGACGTGACACAAAAAATCTTTAACTTTTATGTGGCAAAATATTTTTTAATAATTCTACGAATTACACTGAATTACACAAAACAAAAGTAGGCTAATAACCGGATGAAGAAGGGTCGGCCTCCACAGAACATAAAATATTCTTTATTTTATTTTATTTTTCGTGTTCGCATTTATGAGGAAAAAACAATACGGATGTGACAGTTCTCGGTTTCGGACATGACCGCTCTGAAAGCGACTTTAAAACTTCCACAGAGACTTCAGAAAGCACAAAGCCTTTCTTTAAAGTAAATTTCGTTTTTTATTTATTGTATCTTAATTTTAATTAATGTTTCATCAACCATTTGCCTGGATTTAATGAATAAGAAGTAAATATAGTAGAAAATAGATCATCATGACACGGAGTCGCCGGCGCGTGAACTGGACTCTTTCTCATGAACCGAAACTCAGCGTATAATGTAGCTACTTGCCTCACAGAATTGAGAAATATATAGAAAGCTTGATGTCAACTTTTAAACAGAATGTTTAAAAACGAAAAACAGACTGCTCTCTGCTTATGTAATCCGTATGAAATCTGCATTTCTCTCTGGCGCGTTACTGTGAAGATGGCGAGTCAGCATCGTCAACTTCATCTTGAAGCCGACACACTGACACAGAAAAACATTGTTTATTAATAAACAATTAATATCTGTCCTTGCTATATTTGACATATTCATAATCATTACTTTTGCCGGTTCTTTGTGGCAGCTTTTAGATGGGAGCGCCACCCTTGTTACATGAACGCGTCACCACTGCATCAGCACCGAAAACATGATTTTTCTTTTTGTTAAATCTAAAATAAAAAATCATGATACGAACCGAGTTGTAGGTTTGGTCTATCGTTACAGCCTTAGTAAAACGAGAAAGTAGGAGTTTAGTCGTTTGTCATGGTTGTAAAAAAAACAATGGCTATCTGAACATCTTTGCCAAGCGCAAACCAGTAGCAGTCAATAAATTATCGGGGAGGGGACTAATGCGGTCAAAACTAGCCTATTTTAGCCGTGCGTTTCCCTGAAAATAATTGCACACCTTATAACTTTCTCAACCAATCAGAATCAAGCATTCAACAGCCCTGTAGTCTAATATAAAATAATATAATGGTTGTTTTGACTGTTGTGTTCTTTTGTGTTGTAAGTATGCCTATTAGTGCGTGTGCACAGTTTCACGCAATGTTTGTATACTTTAACCACCTCCGAGGATAGTAGGGGTCGCGAGTCACTCGCACCTTTATTTTGGGGGTCGTGGGCTGAAAAGTTTGGGAACCCCTGCTCTAGGCAATATTTATAACTTTGAATTGAATAACTTTTCATGTTACTTGCCTCTTTAATATATGAATCGCTTGTTGTGTAAAAAAAAAAAAAATCATGAATCATTTTTGTTGACATAACTAATTAAATTAAGTTCATTGAACAAACTATTTTTTTTTCAATCATGATTTGATCCCTTGTCACCTTGTTCAAAATTCAAAAAATAAATTCTACCAGACTAACGTCACTCATTATCATGAAATTTCACACATCCACTATCTCTTGAGTTTTATTAAAAATCTTGGCTCTTGGCTAGTTCGACTAAGAGTGTTGTATCAGTTCCGTTGAACACATTTTTCCATGTTTAAATCCATTTTGCAGACTTCTGCAGATATTCCTCAAAATCAGCACAGAAAATGCAAACAAAAAGTCAGTAGATTCTATCTGGGTCTAGTCGTGTGTTATCTTTGCCTGGGGCAACGAGTGAACCAGGACTTCCACTGGCACCCCTTCAAAATAAAATGGCATGACATCCTGATCTTGTAGTATTTGTGAGAACTGAGTTCCTCTATTGTGTGCAAGACATTTTAAAATCTGTCTCTGAGCTAATCTCTGTCATCTTTTGGACAGAGAAAGAAATTGAAGAGAGTGATTTGAACATTGTTGGCATTTTCACTTCTCCACAAAACATTTCCATTTCATCTCTCTTGCCCTTCCTCCCTCCCTTTTAATCTTTGTTCGGCCTTTCTCTGCAGTGAGAGTTGATATAATGAACACAGTGATGTAGGGACCCGCTTTGTGTTTGTGATTTCTGCTTGTCCCTCTCTGATCATAATGGAGGAGACATTCGCACAGGTGTGTGTGTTTAATTTTCTCACCGCACTGACAGCTGGAGAGCAGAACAGCGGAGATTCCAAACTTAAATAACTCCCTCTCAGGGCAGTACGTTTTGTACAATCACTCCGGTAATAACACCTCAAAAGAGTGAACAGTGAACATATGTCTACTTTATTTTTTTCATTCACATAGCTTAGAGGAAGAGCTTCAACACAGGTGTGCAGGAAAAGGAGAGAAAGAGTCTGTGGCTCAAGGACACTGTAGCTGCGTCCCAATTTAGAGGCTGCATCCTTCGAAGGCCGCATTCAAAGGCCAATTGCATCACAGAGGTGCGGCAAAGGCTGTCCCAATTCGAAGGCTCCTTCAAATGCGGCCTCGAAATGCTTCCTTCGTTTCCCGGGCAAAGAAGGATACAACAGATGGATCCTTCAAGGCCTTGCCTACCCCATAATTTAATATGCGCTGGTGACGACAGGATTTTTTTTCAAGAGAAATTGTCTTATTACACTTTTAAATGTAAGCATTTGGTTTCAACCTACTCGAATATCTAATGATACAAAAATGTAAAAAAAAAACCTTAAAAGCGGTTAAAATGTTGACATATCTTACTAAGATGTGATTTTATATAGTTTAGACTTTATTATGCACATAAAAAGACCAAGGTGAGCATATTTAGACAAGCTGTGAACCCTGTTTTGTTTTCAGACAGTTTAATATAACTTTCAAAAAAGTCCAATATAAAAGTTACTGCAACTCATCACAGTTATAGTCCAATATAAAAGTTACTGCAACTCGTCACAGTTATAGGTGACGAGCAATCCTCCGTAGGCTACACCATCCCATTTAAAGGTGCTGAATTTTTTGGACTGTACTTCTGTAAAAATAACATAATATGTATGAAGAGATTTAGGAAACATGCTAAGTTCAAAACAATGTTACAGCTAGTTATTCTACTTCGAAATGTATGTTCCATGGCGGAATGTCTGTTTTTGTTTTGGTATGTGTTTTGGTGTTAGGCACCCCAGGTTGCCAGTTGGTGGAAAACACCGCGTATTGCATCCATGGAATCCAGTAAACAAACTGGGTCAGAGATTTCAGATTCTACCTGTCGTAAAAAGCCTCAGCAATAAAAACATTGCAAATGCATTTGCTCAACTTACAGTGTAAGGCTCATCGCTTTCCATTGTCAATTTGTGCTCATTCCTGTTGCGTGTCCTAAATCTGGCAACCAGCATGAGTGTCGAGTCTGAGGAGGAGGGGGCGTAGAAAACAACTCTCTCCAATATTTTGAATTTGGACTGCAGTACCCATTACAGCCACTAGCTGTCTATATTACAATTTAACAACACACGGCCTGACCTTTGCGGACTCCGAAGGTGTGGCCTTTGAAGTCTGCGCCCTTCGAAGGATGCAGCCTCTGGGTGCTTCTCATTTCTTGGATGTCCTCGTTTCCTTTCCTCGTTTCCTTTCCTCGCGTCTTAGCTCCACCCCCTTAAGATGCGCGCCTCCTCAGGAAGCTTCCTCACTCATCGTTCCTCGCCTCCTCGCGGTGCAATTAGAGAATTGAGATGCCCTTCAAGACGGCTGAGTTTGATTGGTTTTCGGGTCACAGGCTGGGGGACGGAGAAGCGAGGAAACAAGGAAGCATCAATTTGAATATTGAGAAGCACCCTCTGTGTTGTCACGCTCGTTCTATAGATGAGTGTATTTTCATTTACACATGACTGTCATATTTAGACACCTCACAGAGCAGGAAGTGAAGATTTATAATAGGATATTCATATCTCATAAGATCATCTCATCAGAACATTTGTTTGTGTGTGTGTGTTGTGCATGCTGTGAACAGATGTATTTAGTCTGAAATAGGGCCTGAAGCATCTTCACTATTGTATGTGTGTGTCCTGACCTTGCCCCTGGTGGAGCTTAATGATGATCAGCTGGGAAATATTACATCATCAATATCATGCCTTTCATTCTGATTGAAACTGGAGCTATGTATCATAGGCCCACATAGAATGATCTTTTTGACAGAGGGTCAAGAGCAAGAGGCGAGGTGAAGAATACTGTTTATTTTTGCTAGTCATTTGGTGCTATTAAACATCTCTAACATAATGAGTACCAAGTACACTACACTATGCCATTTTTGTCCGATTTTAAGCCGAATTCTAACTTGTGCGACTCTAACTTTTCGGGCCGATTTTCAGCTTTGTCGTGCGTCGTTTGTCACGCAGTGTTTGTGCAGTGTACAGAGGGAAACGAGAGGCGATAAACCTCTCCTGACCGGCAATTGGATGGTCGGATGAATTTCTGGCATGTCCGAAATTTTGGTCGCCCCTCGTGAGGATAGCGTACAGTTTAAGCGGAGCTACGAACCGATTGCCCTAAACTCAGTGTCTTTTCCCTTACTGCAGTTGCGTGAAAAAATAAGTTATACCATTTCATCTCTAATGTAGCAAGAAAGAAAACAAAAAGAGGGAGATCTTGAAGTTCTGTATGTATCAAACTAGCTGCAATTTAACAAACTGCTTTTAAAAGGCCTGGGACACACTAGACGTATTTTAAACTGATTTTAAAACTGTTTGAGACCACAGACATAAGGGACGTTTCATTTTAATCATTTTAATTTAGGTTATTATGTGAGAATAGGAGACCATAAGTCTGAGTGGACATCCATGACATGCAGAGTCCCTCAAGGCTCAAGTATTGCGCCACTCATGGTCAATATGTATATGCTCCCAATGAGCCAAATAATGAGAAAGAACCAAATTGCTTACCACAGCAATGCAGACGATACACAGATCTACTTAGCCCTATCGCCTAACGACTACAGCCCCATTGACTCCCTGTGCCAATGCATTGATGAAGTCAACAGTTGGATGTGCCAAAACTTTCTTCAGTTAAACAAAGACAAAACTGAAGTCATTGCGTTTGGAAACAAAGATGAAGTTCTCAAGGTGAACGCATACCTTGACGCTAGGGGTCTAACAACTAAAAATCAAGTCAGGAATCTTGGTGTGATTCTGGAGTCAGACCTTAGTTTCAGTAGTCATGTCAAAGCAATAACTAAATCAGCATACTATCATCTAAAAAATATTGCAAGAATTAGATGCTTTGTTTCCAATCAAGACTTAGAGAAACTTGTGCTTTCATCACCAGCAGGGTGGATTATTGTAATGGACTCCTCACTGGCCTTCCTAAAAAGACCATAAGACAGGTGCAGCTCATACAGAACGCTGCTGCAGGATTCTGAGCAGGACCAGAAAATATGAACACATCACACCAGTCCTCAGGTCTTTACACTGGCTCCCAGTTAAATTTAGGATTGATTTTAAAGTATTATTACTGGGATATAAATCATTCAATGGGCTAGGACCTCAATACATTGCAGATTTGCTCACTGAATATAAACCCAACAGATCAGTCAGATCATTAGGATCACATCAGCTAGAAATACCAAGGGTTCACTCTAAGCATGTTGAGTCTGATGTTTTCTATTATGCCAGTCGCAGCTGGAACCAGCATCCAGAGGAGATCAGATGTGCTCCTACATTAGTCACATTCAAATCCAGACTCAAAACACATCCGTTTAGCTGTTGTAAGGATCCACTGGAGGCAAGTTGTAGCGAGAACCCAAGTGCAGTATTTATTCAAAAATAACATATAACAAGATCGAAACATAAAACAAAAGCATGACTTGGCATGAAACAAAACTGTGGACATCGACTCACGCAACAGAGGTTACAGGAAACAATACTTGACAAAGACACATGGCAAACATGAGGGCTTAAATACACAAGACTAATGACGAGACAAGGGACACATAGATATACATAATAAAGGCTGGATGTCTCGTCTGTGCTGCTGGCCAATGGAGGTTGACGTCCGCACCTGGCGGCCATCTTGTCACAGGCAGCTCGCTCACTCGTAACTTTGTGTTTTAATGATGCATGTACTTTTTAAATAACCATAACTTGCTCGATTTTCTACCGATTTTCAAAAGGTTTGGTTTGTTATAAACGTCAGAGATGTAGTTATGAAACTGGACACTTATGAATAATAAGTGTATCAATAAATAATCATCCAGAATTATAGCCACGTTAATAACGTTTGCAAGAAACCAAACTGTTTGTAAATCCGTCCAGATTTCAACGAGATAAGAGTATTTGTGTTCATGCTGATCACTCATCTTACATCAGGTACTACAGAGCCCGCCAGAAAGCTTGCCTGTGACAAGATGGCCGCCGGTGATTACGATAGAGACTCCGCCGCAAGACATCTAGCCTTTATTATGGATATCTATGAAGGGACACCTGTGAACAATGAACAGACGATTATCCAATGACAAGACACATGGCTGGATCACATGACAAACAGGGAGTCACATGACAGACATGGAACATGACATGAACAAAACGTGACAGAGACCAAATCGTGACAGCTGTGCATTTACTGAATGAGCACTGTGCCACTGTTCTTCCGACTGATTACACTGTATTTGTATTTCCTTTTTATTCTAAACGGAATTATTCTTATTTCTTTTAATTATTTTAATTACTTCTATATAAATCACTTTGAATAACCATTGTGTATGAATTGTGCTATATAAATAAACTTGCCTTGCCTTGCCTATAATTCATTGTATAATCGACCTAAATGTTTTAAAATCATTTTCAATGAGAAGTAAACTAATCTATCTAATCTTGCGTTATTATGCGGTAATGCAATATGAAATTATTGTGGGGCAAATTAATTGTAACATCAATTTAATAGGCCTAGGCCATACCCTAATAATAATAATAATAATAATTATTATTATTTAATACATAAATCGGAAATGCTAAATTCTCTTGATATCGATAGCTGATGCTTTTGACAATATCTCTGTATTCACGATATGTCTATCGGCGCAACCCATCTGGGGTTCATCTGGGGAATATTTCACACGTATAGTGTGAGCAGTCAAGTCGCAGCTCGACGATTGGACTGTATAGTGTGAGCACATAAATCGTGAGCTTTGGCTTTATATCGCATGCGAGCTACTCATACATTGTGAGTTGGTAACCTTGCTGAACTCGCACTGAAATCGCACAGTGTGCCCGCCTTATACCATTTAAAAGTTTAAGGTCGGTGTGATTTATTTATATATATTTTTACAATTTTGAAAGAAGTCTCTGCAAGGCTGCATTGTTTTTGATCAAAAATACAGAAAAAAAACAGTACATTTTTTAAATATTGCAATTTAAAAGAACTTTTCTTCTATATGAATATGTTTTAAAATGTAATTTATTTCTCTGATGACAAAGCTGAATTTTCAGCATCATTACTCTAGTCTTCAGTGTCACATGATCCTTCAGAAATAATTCTAATATGCTGCTTTGGTGGTCAAACATTTCATATTGTCAATATTGAAAACAGTTGTGCTGATTCATTCTGTGGAAACCATGATACATTTTTCTTGGGGATTCTTCAATGAATAGAAAGTTCAAAAGAACTGCATTTATATCTTTTGTAACATTATGGCTACTGTCACATTTGTCATTACGGAATAACAGTCCCCCAAACTTTTGAATCGGAACTTCTGGAGAATCATAAAGTCGGCATGAAACAGAAGTTGTAGTCTTTTCTCCCACTTCTCAAACCAGGAAAAAAAATGTAGGGTGAGACTTGGTTTTGTCTTTTGGGAATTGATTGGATGGTTGTGGTTTGCTATTGGTCAGTCTCATGTGAGTGACAGCTTATTCTGCCCTCATGCCATGACAACACATCATCAGAGAAGGGAAGTTGTTGCAAGAGGGAGGGGGAAGCTATTTTGATGAAAGATTATGAAGGGACATCATTATTATTATTATTTTTTAAATTATGTGCACGGATAAATTGTTTATAATAGATAATGGACAATTTTCCATAAAAATAAGATTTGTCAATTTTGATTTCATGATGACTTTAAGTTTTTCTCCACAAAATTGTTTCTGTGTGTGTGCGTTTGTTGAAATTAGATGAGATGCAATAGGATGAATAGATGCATTCAAATAACATTGATGTTTATGTTCATGTTTATGTGTGCATGATGTGTCTTTTTATGTGTATTTGATAGTGTTTAATAAAACTTAATTTATTATGTATATTAACTTTATTTATGCATCTGCCATGGTCTCAATTATTGACCATTTTATTGAAAGAATATAACGTACTCGGTTACTAACGTAACCTCAGTTCTCTCCAGAAGAGGGAATGAGTACTGCGTAAAATCCTTCGCTAGGGGAAAACCTCTTTTCCTCGAGATATTGAAGCCAAAAAATTATCCTTAATTTTGAATTATTGCAAAACGCGTTGCAGCAGCATACAGTCATGCTGCCGTGCAAAGGCAAAATACCGTAACTTCGTTTTTGGTCGAAAATAAATTATTGATATTTTTGGCACATTCAAGACCTCCTTTATCATGTGGATAAGCATCTTGAGTCAATTCCGTTGTTTTTTCGAGAAAATAATGGTTTGTCTTAACCGTAACTTCAAAAAGCCCACGAGAAACCAAGGCAGAACACCGTAACACCAGTTACGGCTCTTTGGCTTAGTTTTGGAACGCTCATATTGAGTCACGGCACTCTGCCTTTGTTTAGCCGCGCGTCAATAATGAAGTTATGGTGCTGGCGTTCTATCAAATAATGCTACCTATCAGATTATACGTTTTTTTGCCTTTGTTTTACTCTCCATTAAAATTTAAATTACGATTTAGCCTGTGTACTTTGTAGGCTACCATCCGTCCCTGTAACTTATGTCCTCAGAGCTTTTTCCTGCACTAATGCTGTCAGAACATTTAGGATGCTCTTAACCCGCTCCATCGACAAACGTGCGAAATCGATCGCGAAGGATGTATGCAGAGTTGACAGAAAAATGTTACACGTGCCGAATCAGATCAATACAACAAAGAACTAAAGCCCCGCCTCACCCAGTTCGGGTACCGGACCTAGTTGAAACAATCATGCATCTAGCTGGCAGAGTGCCAAAACTTCGCCGGCGGCTTCAGCTCCGCCTTGAACACGGTTGAGCCGACGCGGGACTAATCACAGTGATAATAATGAAGCAATAAGGGTAGGCTATATTGGCGCATACAACATAATGAAGCAAGAAGTGCTGGTGCATATCACATCAGAACAGCTGTGAAAAGCATACATACAAAACACATGCGTCCAGAATAAATCCGCGGGACGAGTGAAGTGCACGCACAATAACAGGGCAGACAGCTGAAACCAACGCATACTGAAAAGACCCAGAACACAGAAGGTTGTGCTATAAATGCATTAGTCGTCTAAGTAGTCCAAAACGCGCTCCCTACTGAGTCCTAAGGGGTAAAGCACTGCATATGCTACTTGCTACGAGTTAAGGTATTTTGCCTTTGTAGGGCAGCATAGGCAGGCGGCTTAGCGTGCCTATTGGCTGTGCTGCGGCAACTGCAGCAGCCTATCGAGGCCCTTTGGTGACGGTCCATCGTGTCACGCTCGCGCCCAAAGGGGCGTGGTCTAACCCTATAAAGATAGCTCGATGGGCTGATTTCACTGGTTTTTCATCACCGAAGCGAACCAGCGCGTAGCAGGCACGGCAAGATACGCAGTACTCGTTCCCTCTTCTAGAGAGAACTGAGGTTACGTTAGTAACCGAGTACGTTCTCTTACGAGAGGTTCTCTCGTACTGCGTAATATCTTACGCTAGGGGAACACTATGCAAAACGCCGTGCATGTAGGGATCCAACACCAAAGTCCCAAGGGGCAAGTGCCCGGGGCGCATATAGTGCATAATCACCATGAACTCACAGAAAGTCCGAGAAGAGAGTGTAGCAGCATCATTCTCAAATAATTTAGCCACAAGAAAGGCTATTCATTATAATAGTGTCACACACAGTCAGGGTGAAGAGAAAAACTTCGGCCTGTACTGAGTGATAGTACGGGCATTATTTTCCCTTGGGAAAAAACTCACAGCGTTGAGCGGTGCTCAAGCGAGTGCAGTACTCTGCGCCGAAACGACGGGGCAGGTGGTACTTGACTTTTAAACCGACTGCAATTTGGCTTGTAAGGCGGGAACTTCTAGGTTATAAAACCTTATAAATGTAGACGGGGAGGCCCAGCCTGCCGCCATACAGATATCTTGTAAAGAGATCCCACTAGACCACGCCCACGATGAGGCCATGTCTCTGGTAGAGTGTGCTCTAACACCTAAAGGGCACTCAAGTCCCTTTGTAGTGTATGCCATTGCTATGGTATCAACTCTCCATCTGGATAGGGTCTGTTTCGAAGCGGCTAGGCCCTTAGCGCGACCGCTGAACGAAACGAAAAGCTGCTCAATCTGTCTGAAAACAGACGAGCGAGATATGTAGGCCTTTAATGCCCTTACTGGGCAAAGGAGGCCTGTGCTTTCCACCTCATTATGAACCGGTAGGGCAGACAGGGAAATAACCTGGGCCCTAAACGGTGTGTTGAGGGATTTAGGCACGTATCCGTGTCTTGGTTTGAGTATGACTTTTGAGTCGTTAGGCCCAAATTCCAGACACGTTGCGCTTATTGAGAGCGCTTGCAGATCCCCTATGCGTTTTACTGGCGCAAGAGCCATGAGAAACACTGTTTTGAAAGTAGCTCTTGAAGGAAGGAAAGTACCTCCGTTACCCTGCTGCTTGTGGGTGGAAAACCTCGGGTTTTGCACCAGTTAACAAACATTGACCACTTAGAGGCATAGAGACGTCTGGTAGACGGTGCTCTGGCCTGCGTGATGTTGTTTAGCACTCCCTCGGGGAGGTTTGCGGGTACCGTTTGATGGCCCATGCGTGCAGGGCCCACCTTTCCGGGTGAGGATGCCAAATTGAGCCCATGGCCTGAAAGAGGAGGTCTTTCCTCGTCGGACTCGGCCGTGGGGGAGTGCTCGTCAGCTGCATTAGGACTGGGAACCATTCCTGGTTCGTCCAGAGCGGAGCCACAAGGAGCACAGAGCATCTGGTTTCCCTGATTCGTTCCAACACTTGAGGCAAGAGCGAAACTGGGGGAAAAGCATAGAGTGGGCAGCTGGGCCAGACGAGGGCTAGTGCATCCTTGCTCTTTGAGAAGAATTTTGGGCAGTGAGCGTTCTCCTGGGACGCGAATAGGTCTACCTGTGCTCTGCCGAACTTCTCCCACAGCAGGAGGATTGTCTGCGGGTGCAGAGACCATTCCCCAGCTGGTATATTGTTTCTGGACAATCTGTCTGGCCCCAAATTCAGGAGGCCAGGCACGTTTGCTGCTCTCAGTGAGCGCAGATTGTGCTGAGCCCAGACCAGAATGCGCTCTGTCAGTCTGAAAAGGTTTCGAGACCAGACGCCGCCCTGGCGATTTATGTAGGATACCACCGACATGTTGTCCGAGCGGACCAAGACGGGGTAGCCCTTTATTCGGGGACAGAAGCGCCTCAGCGCGTTGTCGACTGCCAACATTTCCAGACAGTTTATGTGAAGGAGCTTTTCTCGTTCTGACCATAGGCCGAAGAACGGTCTGCCCTCGTGCAGCGCTCCCCATCCCGAGGTGGAGGCGTCCGTGGACACCACCTGTACACTAGAGGAAGTCCCCAGGTTTACACCAGACTGGTACCAGTCGGTCGCTCTCCAAGGTCTCAGGGCTGTGACACATTCCTGATTGACCCGAAGCAGACCGGAAGCCCAAGCTCGAGGTGGTTCTCGTGCTTTGAGCCAAAACTGCAGCAGGCGCATGTGAAGCAGGCCCTGAGGACATCAAGCCCAATGCTGGGCTCTGAAACCTCCTGAGCGGGACTAAAGCGCCACAGCGGAAGGATTTCGTGGAGTGCTGAATGTCTATTCTGCGCTCTGGAGTTCAGCTCTGTGCCCAGGAAAATTATTTTCCGACTGGGGACCAGGCGAGCTTTTCGCCCAATTGACTGTGAGACCCAGTTTCTCGAAGTGTTCGAGTAACACGGTCCTGTGTTCTATGAGCTCTGACTGAGATCGAGCTAGAATCAGCCAATCGTCCAAGTAGTTCAAAACTCGCATGCCCTGAAGTTTCAGGGGTGCGAGCGCCACGTTCATGCACATCGTGAATGTACGGGGTGCAAGAGACAGGTCGAACGGTAGGACTGTGTATTGATATCCCCGGCCCTTGAAGGCGAATCTCAAAAATCGCCTGTGACGTGACGCTATTTGTATCTGGAAATAAGCGTCCTTCAGATCTATCGACATAAACCAGTCCCCTTGGCAAATCTGCGCGAGGATTTTCTTGGTTGTAAGCATTCTGAACTGGCGTTACATAAGTGCTTTGTTCAGTTGTCTTAGATCTAGAATAGATCTTTTTTAGGTACCAGAAAATATCTGCTGTACAGGCCCCCTTCGCTCTGAGCTTGAGATAAAGTCTCTATTGCCCCTTTGCTCAATAAGGTCGCTATTTCGGCTCGAAGTAGGTGTGCTACTTCTGTTTTCACCGTAGATTCGACATGCGCCGTGCTGCGGCGAGGGCGTTGAGCGAACTGCAGCGAATAGCCTCTTTTTATAATGTTCAGCACCCAATTTGAAACCCCGGGAGCTGTGCCCACGCGTTTGCGTGAATGGCTAGGGGTAGAATGGGTTTTGGGCTCTGATCGTAACATAGTGACGACACAGGAGCTTTCGTGCGCTGTAACATAGGCACTGTGTTTACAGTGAGTGAGGCGGGGGGCGCGCCTGAAATGGCGGGCAGCCTGGCCGCGCTCGCTTTCATTATGGCAGTTTGCTGTGTGAGAGTGAGCGGGGCGAGCCCCGTGGGGCTTAACATGTCTATGGGTGAATGTGGGCGCGGAGTAGCGGGCACATTCACAGCACTGAAAAACACCGTCTGCCTGAACTGACTGTATTTGTGTTGGTTTCGTTTTTACAAAAACCCTGTGACATGCAGTGTGCAGTGTTAGTGGGCACTGAATCGTGGGCACGTTCACTACATTTAATGCACAATCGACATGAGTCGGTTTTACTTGTGCAAGCCCTGTATTGTGGTGGGCTGTGTTTGCGTGTAGAAATGAGCACTGGTTTGTGGGCATTTTTTATTACACTCATAACACCATCGGCCGAGGCCAGGAAACCAGAAAAAAAAACCATTTTGTATTTATCTGGGTTGCCGTAAAAACGGCGTTTGTGTGCAGGCAAGTGGGCCGTGATACCGACTTGTTTACTGCAGAATACACCGGAACAGTCACATTTCTTGGGACTGAACGAGCGTGAAGTTTTGGTGAAAGTCTGGCCGTTGGGAGACTTGAACGCCGTCGTTTTCCTAGAAGAGCTAGGAAGACTTTGCGTGCACATTCACTGCACTGGAAAACACCGTCGGCCTGAGCTGACTGTATGTGTGTTGGTTTCATTTTTCAGAAACCATGGTACATGTAGTGTGTAGTGTTTGTGGGCGCTGGGTCGTGGGCACATTCACTACATTTAATGCACAATTAACATGCGTCGATTTCATTTGTGCGAGGCCTGTACCGTGACGGGCTGTGTTTGTGTGTAGAAATGAACACTGGGCTGTGGGCATTTTATTACACTCATAACACCATCGGCTGTGGCCGGAATACCAGAAAATACACTGCTTATGAATTTACTGGGTCGCCATGGAAACGGCATTTGCGTGCAGGCAAGCGGGCCGTGGTACCGGCTTGTTTACTGCAAATTACACTGGAACAGTCGCATTTTCTTGGAACTGAACAAGCGAAAAGGAAGTCTGGCCGTGGCGAGACTAAATTTCTTAACTGCTGCGAGAGCCAGGATCGAACACGGGTCTCCCGCGCGAACATCTTTGTGTTTCGCCACAGGGGGGAAACAACGTAAGCTTAAATTAGCTCGAGCAGATAAGGGAGCGTCACAGTTTAATGTGTCGGCGTATGTTGCAGGTGTGCGTGTTATACAACAGGCTCATTGCTGCAATATCAGCCGCTCAACTAAGAGGAGCTGGGAAATGTTTGAGAAATGGAGACTGTCCGGCCTCGGCGGGACTAAAACACACTCTTTCCCTATTTCACCGGTGACGCATGCCCACGGGCGGTGGGGGCGGGGTAGCTTTCTTATAAAGTAAAGAAAGCTAGCCGCTCAGCTGGCCTTCTCAACAGATGCAGCTATCTCTTCGTCACAAATGGCGAAAACGGCGGCGCGCGGTGGCCGTTGTCTGTCAGTGAGCGACTCGAGTTATGCTGGTGAAACTCGCAGGCGAACCGGCGAGCTTTCACGGGGTGGAGAAGGCTCGAGGACCCGCTGAGTACGGCGCTTTACGGCGCAGCACTACAGCGGGCTCGAGTGCTGACTCTGAGAAATATGCCAGACGAGTCCTCAGAGTCACCATAGGCAATAGCTCGCAGTGAGGGCAGCCGCCGTCAACGAGCGCGAGTGCTACATGATCCTTTCTCAGGCAGGAAACGCAGATGAGGCGGTCCCCGTCGCTGAGTGCGGCTCGGCATAAGATGCATAAGGATGGCATCTTTATAAAGACGCAGCTCTTTTAGTGAGTGCAGTAGCGGGGGTGAACACACAGTGAGCAGAGTGTCAAAGGATATATAGACGCCGGATAGCGTAGCAGGAAGCGGCGACTGAAGGCGGCGAGATGAGGCCAGCGGCTTCAGAAAATGGCTCGTCCTGCAGAAGGCTTTTTCAACGGCGCGGCTTCTTCACTCAGGATCCAGCGATGCAGAGCTTCGCTGAAGAGATGAAAAATCAGTGAGATCAGCTCATCGAGCTATCTTTATAGGGCTAGACCATGCCACTTTGGGCGCGAGCGTGACACGATGGGCGCGAAGCGCCCTCATTGGACCGTCACCAAAGGGCCGCACTCGATAGGCTGCTGCAGTTGCCGCAGCATAGCCAATAGGCACGCTGAACCGCCTGCCTATGTCTGTATGCTGCTGCAACGCGTTTTGCAATAATTCAAAATTAAGGATCATTTTTTGGCTTCAATATCTCGAGGAAAAGAGGTTTTCCCCTAGCGTAAGATATTACGCAGTACGAGAGAACCTCTCGTAAGAGAACTGAATTTATCAAGCTGACATGCACATAAACAAAGATTTTTTCTTTATTTTTTTTCTAGCAATTTGAACTTAAAAGTGGTTGTTTGTACAAATTAATAATAAATATCTCTCAATAATTATGGAAATATTTATACAATCAGTGCAGCATACATTTTCCTCAACACATGTAATTTCTGTCCTACTATTTTTTTTTCTCCATTTCATTCATTTCTAATGACATTTGACAACTCACATCCTGTGACCTGCTGGCAATTTACATATAATGATATTATAAAAAATTTTAATACATAAAAATTATATTTATGTACAGTATATAAAATAATTCCTAAAACAAAAATAGGTACACATTCTCACTGATATATTTAAGGCTGCCATTGTAGATTATTAGTAATCCAGTGTATGCAGGGTTCCTACTGTCCTCTTATTATTCCTCCTCACTTTACAGCTTTAACGGCTTTAACTTTTTATCCCTATGGTAGAAACTCAACAAACTTTGCATGCATGAAGGGTATGTGGCTAATTGCATTTAATGTCATTACAGTGTGGATGGGATGTATGGTTGCCTAGCAACTGAAAGAACGTCAGGCCCTACCCCATTTGAGCTATAGAGACTTACATTTTCACATGAGAGTTTCTCAACTCATGGGGAACAAATTTGCCTCAAGGACCCATAAGTTAGACTGTGAACATTTTTTCAGTATAAGCTTTACAAATCTTGAATAGATTTTGAGTTTTTATGGGTGTAGAAGTTAAAGTGTAAGACCATCAATTAAACTCCATAATATTCTGGGATCTGGGTTCAATACATGTTAAACTCAATCGACAGCCCTTGTGGCATAAAGAAAAAAGCAGGAATTAAGGTTACAATGAGGCACTTAGAAGAAAGTGGGGCCAATTTTCAGAGGATTGAACAGTTAAAATGTTAAGCTTATTTTATAAAAGCACTAGCTACATGAATTCTTCTGTTCCGTACATTTGAGCTAATGTGAAGCTGATCTTGTCACTTTTTTGGTTGTTTATAGGGTTTTAGACATTGTGTTGTCACGTTATGTTTCTGTGTTTAGTTGACAGCAGGTTTACAAACATTACATTAAAACATTACTTTTAAGTAGAGGAACAATATTACAATGAATTTATGCACAGGGACCAACTCACACAGTAAGTAGGGCCTGTCATTGTCTATGCAGCACCTCTTGTCTTTCAAATGAGAGTAAGTGAGGGAAACAGCCCTTAATTGCAGAAATGGAGACAGAAAGGAGACACCCATGAGGATACTGAGCACACAAGGGTGACAGTATGATAGATAGCTCTCTCGCTTTCTTCTCTGTCTGCCAGTCTCTTTCTTTGTTTGTTTCTTGTGACCTGTTGACTATTACCAATGCATACTAAACTCATTATAATAATTGTAGGTTTTTTAAATAATTGTGTGCTGTTTAAACATGTAGTGTAAAAAAGTACATCCAATGACAGCTCAAGGCTTTTGCATATTTTCATGTGTTGAACCTTGTCTGGTCAGTGAGGATACATTGAGACCTGGATCTGTCTCTTTGACCCAAGGTCTGTGTTGCTCTGTGGGAGTTGGATGTTTTGGACAGTTACATGCGGCTTGCGAGAGGCTATTTCAGTGTGATTGATATGACCATGGTGCTCGACAGATGTTACTGGAACGCTGTGGGAGGATTAGAGGATTAAGGCAACGTCCAGAGAGCATTACTGGAGTGTTAAAAGAATGCTCTACTAATGCAGGTTTCTTGTTAGGGCGTTAGCAGAGGTGGGAGAATATTGTGCAGAAACACAAGAGTTTTTGGGGGAAGTTTTTTTTTCCAATTGAGGGTGTCATTTTGTGAACATTGTGGCATTGTTGGAACTCAGAAGAATATTTTCTTGTATTTTGTATCTTTGGGAGTGTTTTCACTCCCAGGCATTTGGATATTACACTTAAAATGAGACCTGAGACTCATGTCCCATAAATGGTTCTCAGGAGAATTTGACTGTTTAATGCTGCTGAACTCAGCTAAGACAGAAATAAACAAGATGATTACATTGCCAGAGACTATTTTCTTCTTATTTACTGTGATGTCGGGCACTATTTACTTAACAGACCCCTATGTGCATTTCATATGCATTTATTATTTGGACACAGAAAACATAAAAATACATATAAAGCTTTTGGAACAGGGCTGTTGCAACAACGATTGCAAGCTTTTGACCTGGCACTTTTCAAACAACTGTGGCAATTTCCCAGCACATTTTTTAATATTTTTTTGGGAGTATGTGTCACAATTGTACACTCTATAGGCTACTCACTTCCCTTTAAGCACAGACAGGCAATTCAATCTAATATTGTGGTAAAAAACTTTTTTAAATATTGTGGCTTTAAATTTTAAATTCATGAAACTGAAAACTGAAACCACACATACGCAAAAAATCACTTACTCTTTTTTGGCTTTAAGATTAAATTTTAGCCCAAATATTTTTACACTTGGCACTTGCACTTTTTTGATGGTCCGGATGGAATAAAGTTTATGTGAGCTTTTGTCTACATTTTTGTGTATGGATCTTTTCAATTTTCCTGGAAGATTTCCAGAAATGTTATACATAGATATTTCATTTGGGAGTAGAGTGTATGCCAAATACTGCATGTTAATCTGATTAAAAAATGTACGATTTGCATGTGACATCATTAATGACAGTCTTATATTGTTGAACTAACGTGGGTCAAAGTACAAAGATGCGGCCGGTTTCGGGAAACAGTCAGTCGTGACTAGCTAGTTAGTTTCTACAACAATGCATCGTACTACAGTTAAGCAGTGATTTACTTCATTATACAGGAAATGCACCCCAAGCTGGAAGTGGTGGTGTAATGGTGTGGTTTTCTTGGCACACTTTTGGCCCCTTAGTACCAATTGAGAATCGTTTAAATGCCACAGTCTACCTGCGTATTGTTGCTGACCATGCCCATCCCTTTATGACCACAGTGTATACAGATTCTGATGGATAACGTGTCAGGTCACAAAGCTTAAATCATCTTAAATTAGTTTCTTGAACATGACAATGAGTTCACTATACTCAAATGGCCTCCACAGTCATTTATTACAATTACATTTGTGCATTTAGTAGACACTTTTATCCAAAGCGACTTACTGAAGAATTACAAAGCGTTCATCAAAGAGCCAACAGTCGTTGTAGTGAACATTGCTATTCTCAGCAGTTCGGGTGGAGGTTGGCAGCTCATTCCACCAGAGAGGAACAGAGAAAGGTTTTGGAGAGTGACTTTTTGCCTCGTTGTGAAGGAACAACAAGACGTCACTCATTCAGTGACCTGAGCTGGCAGGAGGGAAGCATACATTTGTAGTAGTGGGTTGAGGTAGGGGGGAGCTGTTCCAGTGGTAGTCCTGAAAGCCAGCGTTAGAACTTTAAACTTGATTCTGGCCACAGCTGGGAGCCAGTGGAGTGAGATCAGGAGGGGTGTGATGTGGCTCTTAGGCTGATTGAAGACTAGACTAGCTGCCGTGTTCTGGGCAGTCTGAGCTTGGTTCGATGGTCACAGAGAGCATCTGTGAGCCAGGGGGTGGATGGCGTCACACGTACTGGTCAGGAGGTGAGAGGACATAGATTATCATGGCAGGATGTTAGTGTGGAGCAGAGTGGCCGTTGCCTTATTGACATGAAAAGAAGAGAAGTGGTTAGTGGGGGGAAGGTTACAATGAAAGGAGACCAGAGGAGGGGTCAGTGGTGAACATGAAGGCAGATTGACAGACAATTGGAGAAAGAAGTGGTCTGAGAGATGTAGTGGAGTAATAAGATGGTTGTCATTGGTGCAGTTATATGTCAGAATCAGGTCTAATTCTTTGTCCGCTTTGTGTGTTGCAGGACTGTGCTGTCTTGTGAGGTCAAATGAAGTCAGAAGAGTAAGGAAGTCAGTTGCTTGAGGTTTGTCTAAGTGGATGTTGAAGTCACCAAAAATTACCAATGGAGTGCCGTCCTCGGGAAAAGATGATCACAGCACATCTAACTCTTCCAAGAAGTTCCCTAGTTGACCTGGTGGATGGTAGATGGCCACAATATGAAGTTTGGCTGGATTAGTGACAGTGATGGCATGATGTTCAAAGTAATTGCAGGGAGAAGAGATAGGAGAGAATTTCCAGTTGGCGGAAATGTGTAGACCTGTTCCCCCACCCCGCCCAGTTGGAGGAGGTGTGTGGGAGAATGTGAAGACGGTGGAGTGGGCTGAAGGAGTAGCGGTGTTGCCTGTTGTGATCCATGTTTCAGTCAAAACCAAAACGTTAAGTTTTGACTTACTGGCAAAGGCTGGAATGAAGTAAGCTTTGTTGACAGTCCAACAGGAAGGGTAACAGTCTGAGGAGGAACGTAAAAGCCTTGGTGTGTGCTTCAGTGTGTGGATGTGCGTGTACTTCCATCTGTGATTGACAACAGAGACGAACTGGTTGCACATGGTAAGAGCAATACAGGAGAAATGAGGGAAGTGGTAACGAAAAGATAGGGATACTTAGAGAAGCATGTTGTGCCTTGTCAGTGTCCTTATTCGGTGGAGTTACTTAGGTACAGTCGCAGGTCTTCACACAAGAAGGTTTGGACACAAGGCCTACCGCTTATGCTTCAGTATTATTTGTAACTTATGTACTGCCTCTCTAATTGCTTCACAGCTGAGTCCACCTACTTCATTAACAGCTCAAAGCATAAAAAGTGTAAACTGAAAATTTCACTGGATAGCTCCAAAATTACCAACAATTAACATATCTTACCTTAGTAGTCTTTGAAGTGGAGTTCTAGCTCCTTACTAGCTTATGAAATAATGTATAAAATACTTCAAATAAATTAAACAAAAAAATGTTTTCATGTTAATAGTGGATGTTAATGGGCCACTCTGCTGTAATCATGCCTTGCATATTGTTTTATATAAACTACAAATGTAAAGAAATCATTCCAATTATATAAAAAAAATAGAACACAATTGAAGTTACACTGTATTCTCCAAATGTAAAAATAGAGGGATGTAGTCATGCATGGCAAACTGTGAGACTGAATTCCACTAAATTAGTTTGATGGTGCTGACAAGAGAGGGAAAGTGGAGGAGTGAGAGAGGAAGGAAGGAAAAGGGAGAGTGTGTGCGTGTTTGCTGTAGTTTTTCCAATAAAAATCAGACCCGAGTTCACGACAGGTTGTTTTACTTCATTAGAGACTTTGGGCTGTTTGAATGGCAAGGTGAGATCTTACCTTCTCTAATCTTATGGATCAGCTGATGTAGACACTGTTAACTCAATTATTAGCTGCAGATTTAGTCTCTTTAAACATACAGAGAGAGAAAGAGATAAGCCATGTTAAGATAAGCCGAGATCCACAGTTTTACTTCTATTTATTGTACGATTTTCCATTGTATTACATTAATTGCAGGGAAAGCCTTCTTGGAGCATACTGGGATTAAGTATTTTGCTCAGGGGCACAATGGTGATGGAGCAAGATTGGGATTTCAGCTGTCCAGGTTATGGATCACAGTAACTCTTAGTTCAAACCAGTGCAAGAAGTCAAATTAGTCATTGACTTTTAGCCACCTTTTCCCCAGAGATAATGATGATGATGATTATAATAATTTTAATTTAAATTCTAATACTGTTATTATTATTATTAATAGAAGTATTCATATAATTAATAAACAATTACATTAATTACAGACTAATTTTAATCTACATACTTTTCATGAAAACATTTACTAATGGAAAAACCCAAATATATTCTAAGCATGTTTAAATATGGTTTATCTGTATCTGTACCTGTATTTAAAATGTTTTCATTTCATTTCTGTGAAAAATGAGTTAATGAGAGGTCATCACTATTATTTTTCCATAGCTTTGGTCCAAAAATCCATGGTCTCACTTGGTTTTAGAGCAGTGTTGTGAATTTTCTGGTCCTCTCAAGCGCATGTTCAAACAGAATGAATGCCCTTAGGAGCCCAGCAGTGAGAGCCGTCCTGTGAAGCAGGAGCAGGAGGAGGCACGGTTGAAATTAAACAGCAGGCTGGATTCAGCTTGTTCATCTTGCCTGACTCCCAACGTGGCGATTTATCCAGAACCAAATTCTCACCGCGTCAGATAAACTGCTCCCTCACTCATGATAATGTGTGTGTGTGTTTTCTATACGGAGAGAGTGTGGAAAAGCGAATGAGCGGCACACAATTTGATGTTTATTACCTGGCTGAGGTGGGGTATATAGTTTCCTGATGGAAGAAGCATTTTCTGTGGATGGAATTGACATGCTCCTTCTCTCCTCGGTGGGGGGATGTGTGACCTCCCCCTGCGCTGGCAGACGGCCAGCCGACCCACTGCAAGGTGAATTTCATTTGTCAGAAGTGTTTACCAACATTTGACCAAAGTTATTACAGCCCTGTCATCGCGGAGAGGCAACAGTGTAATGAAAAGTACACAAATATAACAACCGAGGAGAGAGGGATAGAGAAAGAAAATAAGAACTTTTTTTTTAAACTTTATTCATTTACGACCAATGCTATTTGAGATGTCTGGCACACAATCATTTAGCACTCACCAGTTTACACCCTTATTTTAAGGCTCATCTCCCCTCTGACCTCCATAACCCCGCTGACCTCATCAAGGCTGTCATTTTGCAACATGTTACATCATTCTGCTCCACCCACATCCACTGGCTGCTGTGGTGTCAAGGTTTCAATGTGATACTATGTGTGAGTTGTGATGTTACTCACAGATCGCATTTTAACAAGGAACTTGTAGCTACATTTGTAACCTACATTTGTAAATTTTCACTGGTGATGGCACAATTTTAACCATTTTTCAGAGTTTAAAGGGGTCATGAAAAATTATTTTAATATGTTCCTTCAGGTTCACTTATAATGTTAATAAAGGTTTCTCTCCATTCTGTCTCCTGATGGAGTTTTGGTTCCTTGCCACTGTTGCCTTGGCTTTTGGCTTGCTTAGTTGGGGACATTTAATATTCAATGACATTATTGATCTGCCTTACTTAAGGTGGATGTTGACGCAATTTTCTTTTAGAAACAAACTTTGTTGTATTATTTTCATGTTATCACTGTGAAGCTGCTTTGATACAATCTGTATTGTAAAAAGCGCTGTATAAATAAAGGTGACTTGACTTGACTTTTACACACACACACACACACACACACACACACACACACACGCGCACACACACACACACACACACACACCAATATATGGAAAACAGAAATATACAGACAAAGCATTATGAAATTGCACTGTGCCTCATTTACGAAATAATGCAAAACGAGCTGCGGTCAAATTCTCCAAATAAACATATATCCTCTGATGCAATACAGGACGCCGTAAAAAAAAAAAAATCTGAAAAGCTCGAAAAGCACTGTTTATTTACAGTACGGTAATTTCTTTCTTTGTTCTTAGCTTCTTAGCATTATAAGCCCTGTATGTCTGTATAAGCCCAGATTGCAATTGCCTGATTATTGATTTGTTTGCCCCACCTGTCCTCCCTCGTTACCTCCTTTGTTTGGTCTCCCTATTTATTCTCCCTGTGTTTGCAGTCCTGTGCTGTTTCGTTGTCGTATGTACCTGGTGTGTTACCTCTTGTGTCAAGTCAGTCAAGTCATTCAAGTCATTCAAGTCATTCAAGTCATTCAGTCAAGTCAGTCAAGTCAGTCAAGTCAGTCAAGTCAGTCAAGTCATTCAAGTCATTCAAGTCATTCAAGTCAGTCAGTCAAGTCAGTCAAGTCAGTCAAGTCATTTGTTTTCCCCTACGGGGTAGTTTTGTCTGCATTTGTTTGTATTTTTAATAGTTAATAAAGACCCATTTTCCTGCAATTGAGTCCTCGCTTCATCTCCTCAACCCCACACCTGACAGCGATGTACTAGAAGCAGCCTCAAATAAAAAGTTTTAACAGCTTTATTTTTGTAGTTTCTTACAATATATATATATATATATATATATATATATATATATATATATATATATATATATTCTTACAAAAGAAATATTTATTTTTCTAAAGGAATGTATTTTTTCCCCTGGTGTTTCTACTGGAGTAGTTCATTTTTGTTGTTTCCTGATTTGCACTAGATTTTACACATTGCACATGAGCACAGAAGCCTGAAAGATTTTATCGACTCTTGTCATGTCCTAAACTGTCACCAGATTACTGATCTCATGTAAAAAAAACTAAAATAATATTTTTTTGGGATGTCCTAATTTGAGTACAGGATGTGTAATTTTCAGTAATAACAGTAATATATTACGATATTTATATAATTTCATCCTAATAATGATGATTTCAGCTGTCTTGTATGAAATAAGGTTTAATATGTTGCCCCTCAGTTCATTCCAGAATTCATACAATCCATAAAATCTGAGCTGAGCCATAAGCTTGTTCTAAAATGGTTCCTCTACACATCCAGGGAAAAGCGAGAGGTTTATGAGGAAAGATAAAGGGTTATTGGATAGGGGAGGTATTTTATTGTTTCACCTTCTAGTGAATCAATCACTTTGAAATGCTGACTGGGGGGTTATTTATTTATGTGTTCATTATTTTTAAATAATTCATGTTTGTACAGCTGTAGAAACAAAAAGACGCTCTGCAACAGGAGAAGAATAAGCAATTAACACTGTTCACCAGACCTAAATCCAGCAAGTTATTAGTTTTTGAATCCATAAACACACACACTTTTGTCAGTCCCAAAATCAATCAGGTTTCTATGTACAAAACAATTGAACAGAGAGTAATGGAAGGTAGGGAAGTGAGTGAGATAACTAGAGTATATATATATATATATATATATATATATATATATATATATATATATTCTCTGTATAACGTGTTAACAGGCAAATTTAAGATGCGTCAAACATGAGGTGATAACAAGGCATGGGGGAAAAGGGAGAGAGGGGAAAAGAAAAATAGACAACTGGAGGAGGGCTGTAATTTGGCCACTGGCCTTCATTAAGGCTGATGTGGCAGAGACAGCTGGAGAGAAAAGCACCATCTGGAATTGAGAGAGTGAGAGCGCTCAGTCACCTATCTTTGCACCAGACTTTGAGATATAATAGACATCTGAGTTAGAATAACATCATCAGAAGAGATTGGAAACCAAAATATTTTCCATGAAACCAGTAAACCATCAATGTGTAATGTACAATGACCCCAGGAGCACAACATTTCTGTATATTTATGACATCAATAAGCGTCGCCATGCCGTCTTAAAGCAAAAGCATTAAAGAATATTATGGGTTCAAAACAGCAGCATTTGTGGCATAATGTTGATTACCACAAAAATTATTTAGACTTTTGTTTTCTTCAAAAAAAGAAAGAAAGCCAAAATCGAGGTTATTATGGACCACTTAAAACTGAATAGGGCCATTTTTAGAGGATTTAAAAGCATAAAATGTGAAGCTTATAATTTAATAAAATCTCTTACAGATGTAGAGATGTTCTCGCCTTTTTAAAAGGTTAAAGGGATAGTTCACCCCAAAATGAAAATTCTGTCAGTAATTACTCACCCTCATGTTGTTCCAACCCTGTAAGACTTTCGTTCATCTTCAGAACACAAATTAAGATATTTTTGATTAAATCTGAGAGCTGGATCACTCCTCCATAGGCTTCTAAGGGATTGAAACTTGCCGGCCCATAAAAGTTATTAAAGACATTGTTGAAATAGTTCAAGTGACTACAGTGGCTCAATCTTAAGTTTATCAAGCGACGAGAATACTTTTTGTGCGCAACAAACAAACAAAAATAACGACTTTATTCAACTATTCATTTCCTTCTCTGTGGGCCTCGAGTTAGTTCACGTAGTGGAACTGCGCAGCGCTTCTGTGTTGTACGTCACATGTCCTGTAGGCTCACTATTGGCCAACGCTGGTCATGTGTGTTTATCATAAGTTTATCATATAAATGTAACAGCGCAGCGCTTCTGTGTTGTACGTCACACGCATCACACACATGACCAGCGTTGGCCAATAGTGAGCCTACAGGACATGTGACGTACAAAACAGAAGCGCTGCGCAGTTCCACTACGTGAACTAACTCGAGGCCCACAGAGAAGGAAATTAATAGTTGAATAAAGTCGTTATTTTTGTTTGTTTGCTGCGCGCAAAAAGTATTCTCGTACTTCCTTAAAATCGGACCTGCGAGCCAAATGTTATAGTCAGTTGTAGTTGCAGTTCGCCCTTTCGGGCTAGCCCTGTCTCCTCGCGTCTTCACGAAGGTCGTCGAGGCAGCCCTTGTTCCCCTCCGGGAACACGGGGTTCGCATCCTGAACTATATCGACGACTGGCTGATTCTAGCTCACTCTCGAGATCAGCCTCCATTAAGAGGGTAGGGGACCTGCACGCATTCTCCGTTGACGAAGCGTGCCTGGAATCCAGGCCGGCTTACTCTCACGTGATCCTGAGACCCCGGCCTGGATATGTGCCCAAGGTTCCTACCACTCCCTTCCGGGACCAGGTGGTGAACCTGCAAGCGCTGCCCCCGGAGGAGGCAGACCCAGCCTTGGCACTGCTCTGTCCAGTACGTGCTCTCCGCATCTATGTAGACAGGACGCAGTGTTTCAGGTCCTCAGACCAGCTCTTTGTCTGTTATGGTGGGAGACTGAAGGGAAAGGCTCTCTCCAAGCAAAGGTTGTCTCACTGGATAGTGGACGCCATTGCTTTGGCTTACCAACAGCAAGGTCGACCGTGCCCCCTTGGTGTGACGGCCCACTCCACCCGGAGTGTGGCGTCCTCTTGGGCTCTAGCGCATGGCGCCTCGCTAACAGACATCTGCAGAGCTGCAGGCTGGGCGACACCCAACACATTCGCCAGATTTTACAATCTCCGAGTGGAGCCAGTGTCCTCTCATGTACTCGCTTCAACCAGCTAGTACTGGACCCGCTCAGGTGTCTTCGCTTGCTCGCCATTCCACTCAACGGACTGGATACGTGCGATATTCTCCTCAGGTGAGCTTCCCCGAAAGCCCTGAGTTCCTCCAGCACTCCTGATGCTGGCGCCAGTGTCTTTTGCCTGCGCGTCGGCTAGGTGCCTCCCGTGTGCATGGTACCTCCTCTGAGCTACCCCCACATGTGTATTTCCACTGTAAGCCTCTTCTGAGCATGTGCCTTTCCCTTGGCAAGCCACCTTGCCACCCCTGAGGTTGAAATATTCCACCTGCGGCTGGACACCCCAGTGATTCCCCATATGCATCCCTCGGGTCATATGTGTATTTTCTAAGTCCCCCCCCTCTGGGTTGGCAGTAATTGCATATTCCCTTTAAAACCTTGGGATATGCTCCCCAGTGTACCTTGGTATTCCTGTGCTAATAGGAGTCCTTCGTCCGTGCTGTCTCACGACAGGGATCTCAGATTACGCAGGCCACTGGAAGACAGCCGAGAAGGTGACGTGATTAGACTGGTATCCCCATTCGTCGTCATCCGACGGAACTCGGAGTGACAACGAAAGGGAACGTCTCGGTTACGGATGTAACCCTCGTTTCCTGAGTAGGGAACAGAGACGTTCCGTCTTCCTGCCACTTTCCGCTGTACCGCGGGGATCGCCTGAGCTCAGTCTTGGCTCCTCAGCGAGGAAACATACTGCTTTGCTGGAATTTCCGTCCTTTATACCCACGAGGTGGGGCGGAGCTGCTCCATGCAAATTCTGCAGACCCATGGCATTTCTTTGCCATTGGCTTGTTTTGTATTACTCGAAGCGGATAGGCTTTCTAAGCGAAACCCACATTCGTCGTCATCCGACGGAACGTCTCCGTTCCCTACTCAGGGAACGAGGGTTACATCCGTAACCGAGACGTTTTTGTTGGTTAGCTATCGCTAGCATTCTCGTTCTGATTTGAACTTTGCAATCAATGAAATGCAAATAGAAAATGTTTGACCTAAAAAGTGTACTCTACTCAACATGTTGTAAGGTATCTGGCTTAGTTTTGGGGAATATGTATTCAATAATTAATAATTAATAATTAATAATTATTCATACGGGTTTGAACCAGATACTTATACATGTTAAATCGCCCAACGAGGGGGATGATCTGTTACCTGAATCTGCATTCATATCTATACATCAGATTTTAACCACAAGGGATTATGGTCCACCGCTGAGGTACAGATATTTTACAGACAGGTTAAAATTAGCTCAATTGTCAGAATGATATTTGTGGTTGATCCACAATATCATCCTACTTTATAGGATTTCAGGAAACGCAATTCTGTGGCCACAAGAATGGGGTTTCCTGCCCTATAATCAAATACTCTGTAAAGTATCTTTAATTTGTGAGCCTGTAGCTATAAGACCTTTGACACTTAAAGGGACTGGAAAATGAGCATACAATCAGAATCAATGAATGAATATAACGAATTTAATAAGGAAAACTACGTATACGGTTGCTAAGCGTTACAAGGAATACATGTATTTACAAACACAATACAACGACAATGAACAAAACACTAAAAGGATCTGAGAGTGAAAGAAACAGGGAGAGAGAGATGGAGAGAGACTGGAGGTATCAGTGGCAAATTACAGACTTTAAGACCATTGAGAGACACCCGGAAAAACACAATCTTACTGCTCTGAATACTCGTAAACGAATACCTGCATTTGGTTCTTATGTGGCTGACCACGGCTGCGTGAATGAGCTGCGTGTCTTGTGTGTTCCGTTGGGGCGTCACGTGGGTGCGGCTCGTCGGAGGAGCGCGCACGTGTGGCATTGGAGCGTCACGTGGTGTGCGGGTGCGTCCGGAGAGCGCGCGCGTCCGGAGAGCGCGCAATTTTAAAGCTTAAAAGGTCTTTGACGTAAAGTTACCAAAAGAATAATTCAGACTAAGTTAATTTCCCTTCTTGGAAGTAAACAGAGTCGAACACAGAAAACAAAAGACATTTCAATCTTCGATGATAGTAAAACTTATCAAAAATACACTTTCTTTTTATGCATATTCGCGTTGTTCACACCACGAGTGTTCTCCTGAACTCTATGTAAAAGTTAAAGGAATATACAGTTATATTTAAAATGCATAATGAAGGCATTTACAATTCACTTTAGGCTATGACAAAATCATAGCCATTCCAATGTGACATGGACAAACAGACACACATAAAAACACATCGAATATATCTGGTTAAATGTCTTTTTTTTAAAAAAAAAGAAGTTTCTTTTCTCTTTAGAATCCACTTCCTGTGGGACATTCCGATCAGTCATAAAATGTCTTAATGTCCTGTAAGCGGACACCACGCTCTGTCCTGAGTGTGGGTGTCAGCTGTGGGGGGAGGTGTGCGTTTGTGTGTGTGTTTGTGTGTGTTGGAATGTCTTCCGGGGTGAATCTGCATGCGTGGGGCACGCAAAGTTGTCAGTGCTATGTGATGCTAGGCCATATTTATGGATCAGAGTTAGAGAGGTTAGGAGCATTTTGACATCAACAATTTAATGGGTCATCCGGACAACGCCGATACCCTACAATGTACAAAGAAAGGAGGAAGATTATTAATATTATCATTGTGTTCATAGCTTCTCATTTGTTACATGTGTAAAGTTACTTGATTGTGTAATTTCCGATTATTGATAGCTACAGAGGCCAACGGGATTCTTGTAGCAATTTTTTCGGATGACGAATTTCCACCCTCATGTTGTTCTTGTGCAATACTAAATAAAATCAAAAAAATCAAATGAAAGCCTGTCTAAACGGTGTGTACAAGTTTGGTAGGGGCTACATTCTTGCAAGTAAATATATATCATATTTCAGGATACCTAACATGTCTGTGATATGTGTTTATTTGTCTTGCCTCAAGCTATAATGCAAATCGATTTGTAAAATTTGCAGATTCATTTATGGTAGCTTGATATTATAATATTGACGATATATGGTTATTATCTACCACTCAAACATTGCATTGAAGTATCATATAGATTCAGTAAAACGAGAGCAATGATTATTTTGCGCCTCAAGTGATGATTATTAAGCAAAAAAGAGCTCTAGGCCTCCTACTTACATGCTGGACATGCTATTAAAACACCATTAACAGACGTGACATGCTGATCAGTGTCAAAGGTCAAGACACACGCAGCCTTGTGTAAAGAATGATGGTTAGTGGATAGATCTTCTCAGTATGGAGGGAATTGTGCAGGTCAAGAGCTATAAATCCAGGCATCACGGTCTCAGTGTGTTTTCCTTTAAGGACTTGCCTCACCTTAAAGATTGTTCCTTCAGCTCCGCGCCTGCTGTGACATACTGCCCTACCCAGTGCCGCTGACTTTGACAAATATCACATCTGCTCAAAGACAGAAAAGACACAGTCTAGACGAGTAGATCCATACACATGCTGACTGTGTCTCTCTCTCGCCCTGCTTCCCTTCATGTCCATTACAGAGCGGTTGTGTTCATTTGTAATCCTGACATCACTGATGCCGCATCACCCTTCATGTTCAGCCCCTCTCTCTTCTGCTCCAAGGCTAAAATCTTTATGAATATAAAGTTGTTTACAAACCAACACTGTGAGGAAAGAGCGGGCTCTCATTTACAATCCCTGGCAGAAAGAATCTATTTTGGGCTGGGTTTGTATGTCAGTGGCCCGAAGGAGATGCGTTATGGGTGTATTTGAATGATTTGTATGTCGGTGTGGTTAAGTCTACGATACGTTGAGCATTTTTGAGCATGTGTGTGTGCTGACGGAGCCCATGCATCTGGGCTGAGGGAGTAAAGTCTGTCTGCACTAAATCAGTTTTGTCACTTGAGTTATGGACTCAGAGAGCGAACGCCGATACCTTAAAGGGACAATGCACTAAAAATGAAAATTGTCACTACATTATTAAACCTGCATGACAAGCTTTAAAATGACATAAAGCACCATTAAAGTACCATTAAAGTGTGTCATATGACTTGTACACAATATTCATTTTTTTTAGAGGTTATACAATAGTTTTGTGTGAGAAACACTTTTATTTAAGTCATTATACACTTTAAAATCTCCCCGCCAGTGAGCTGTTAAAGGGACAGTTTACCCCAAAAAATTTAATTCGGTTATCATTTACTCAAACTTATGTTGTGCCAAACCTGAATGACTTTCTTTATTCTGTGTAAAATCGAAAGATATCTTGAAGAAAGTTTATAATCAAACAGACTTCCTTTGTATAGTACCGAGCCCCTAAAGGGACGTGTTGGAAAAAATGTTAGGATTGGCGTTTTTTTTTCTTCAAATCTTTTGCGTTCCCTTGCAAAATCTTTGCGTTCCCCTGAGAAACGTTGCGTTCCCTCGCAAAACGTTTGCGTTCCCTCGCAAAGATATTTGCGTTCCCACGCAAAATGTTTGCGTTCCCTCGCAAAGTTATTTGCGTTTCCACGCAAAACCTGTTGGCAGCTCGGACAGACACTTCTGTTTAATGTCCCGTTGGCAGTTTGTTTCAGAGCTCCGTACGTTAATGGAGCGTTTCATAGTATTTGAACTTGGACTCAAATATAAAGAAATGCGGTCAATGCTCAAGGAGTTCCCCTTCAGGGACTACCGCTGCGTGTAATCGCAGTGGGAACACCCCCAGCGTAACGTCTGCAGGATGAATGAAATCAGTCAATGGAGAGATGGAGCGTCACAGCAAGTGACGTCATCGACCAGGAAGCTATAAATATCCCCTGAATACACAAGCCGTCAGTTTTTTGTTACTTCAGCAGCTCTGTGTGTGTCTGAAATCTTTCGATTGTGTTTGTCTGGTCTGTCAGGAGTTTATCACAATATATATATATATATATATATATATATATATATATATATATATTATATTATATATTAATATATATTAAAAACCAAAACGAGAGGGCAGTATAGGATGTGTGTTCCCCCCCTTGTACACGATACATCACGGGTGGGGATTCACGAGCTATGTGTGGCTTGTTTGGTAGTGCAGCTTGCCCAGTCGGCTCTCCCAGAGAGCCGGCCGGACAGCTTACATTGGTCAACTGCTCTCATCCAATCACCAGCTCCACTTGAAACTCCGCCTGGCGCTCGCGTCTCCAACCCAACCGCACCCGACCCCGCCCCCCTCCTTACGCGTGCAAGCAGCTGACAGACAGTCTATGGTAGTTAGCTAAGTAGCGTCAGATCAGCAATGGATAAAATATAAACAACAGCAGTAAGCGGCCCCTGCTTGCCCCTACTGTAAAGTTTGGACGAAAGAGAAAGTCTGTAGAGGAAAGAGCAGAGATAAATAAAATAAAAAATGTGGGGTCCACCATTGACCGTTGGAGGAAGCTTCAGGGAGATCTGGGACTGAAAACCGACGCTGACATGGCTGACTTTTTGTTGAGCAGGTAAACATTTATTTATACTTTTATGTTGTGACGTGTGTTACATAAATAGCTTTTTATCAGTTTGACACCTTGCTTATGCTGCGGTCGGCATTGGCAATGTTAGCCGTTTAGCATCGCCTATCACGGGGCAAAGTAATTATATTTCTTGAAGTGCTTGAATATATTTCAGTATGCCTAGCGGGTTTCTGTTCGAGCCGATCGCAATTTGAACAAGAGGGGCTGTACACGTGTGCTGCAATAACATTTACTCAAAACCTTAGCAGAACATTTCATGTGTTGCTAGTCTTGCGTTGACGTGAACTCAAACGTGACATAGCTCAGGGATCAGGTAGCACCAAGGGGGTAATCCATCAGCCGGAAGTTGAAGCCTCGCGGGAGCCGCCATTGTAGCAGAACTTCACCTGCTGTTAGCATCCCATTGACTCCCATTCATTTTGGCGTCACTTTGACAGCGAATAACTTTACATCTGAGGCGTCCAAAGGCTTAATTTGTCGATTATTTATTTATAAAGAAACACGACAGGGTATAAAATGCTCCATTACTTTGTATCTTACGTTACGACCCCGTAGAAGCCGTTTTTGTAAAAATAGGCTAAAGATTGCGTCATAACCACGGGACTTTCTGTCGCACAATTGAGACATTACCGTATAGACAGGAGGAGAAGCTCGCGGCAATCTTTTACTGTCTATGAGGCAATCGGGGGGACATGAAGGCACAAAGTCAAGGTAGAAGCCCATAAATAGACAGTCCATAAAAGCAACGGGACAAAATATTTCAACAACGTTTTTGAGGAATTAGGTGATTCAGATTTGTCTTGGCACAGCTACTAGAAGATTTTCAACAATCAGACTGTCGTCACGCTCAGTTTGAGCCTGCGCAGTCGCTCAGACATCAGACAGGAAGTGCAATAATCGGGCTTCAAGTCTTCTCCGTTGAAATCAATGGGGTCGCTGTGTCCATTTCTTTTACTGTCTATGGGTAGCACAGAGGGGAGGGGTGTGTGTGTGGAGGGGCGGGATGAGTTTTTTAAAACTTCCCTACCGTCTCAGGCTTTCTCGACCGATTTTTAACATCGTTTACCATAGCTTTAATTCAAGATTTAAAGGTACAACATAATTCAAGAATTTTTTTCTGATTCGAGGGGAATCAGAATGCCAAATCCTGACTGACGAGAGGAGGAGCTGGGGATGGAGGAGGGTAATTAGTTCCTGAGAAACGCGATAGCTGCTAATAATACTGAAGGGGCTTATATATGTATACAGTGATAGGCTTCGTATTCCTAGGTAGATGTGGATCAGCTGAGAGTCAGTTGATGCGAGCTTGACTAACGTGACCTGCCAGAACTGACGCTACGCTTAATTTAAAATTTCAGTCTGTTGCTTAGACAAAGCTATAATATGGCTTCAGAAGTATTGAATATTGTGCATGAATAATATGGACTTTTATGATACTTTAATTGTGCTGGTTTGACATTTTAGAGTTTGACAGGTTCAGTCTTCATTCATTTCATTAAACAGAAAAGAATATTTTGAGATTAATTTTGTGTTCCATGGAAGAAAGAAAGTCAAAGGTTTTTTTCAACAACATGAGGGTATATGGAAGCCAATTTCTTCTTCAGCGTAGTTTGAAATAAGAAAAAAAGTCACATTGTGAGATTTATAGCCATATGCAGTTGCGAGATATGCACTACTGTTCAAAAGTTTGGGATCAGTAAGATTGCTTTGAAAAATTAAATAATCTTACAGGTCCCAAACTTCTGAATGGTATAAGTCACAGTGCGAGTTGTCAAATTTGAAACTAGAAATTACAAGAAATAAAGTCGCATTTGTGAGAAATTAAGATTGTGAAGCTTCAGTCATGAGATGTTAGTCTCAATCACTTTTATTCATTTCATTCAAGGCCAAAACAGACTTCTACACGAGAGGTTATGGCATTTAAATGCCACAAATAATGAGAGAATTTTCTTGTTTGCGTGAACTATCCCTTTAACAGATGGTAGGTGGTGTCTCTATACTGCACGTACTAGAGTATGCTCTATATTTGTGAAATCAGTGTTATTTTATATTTATGATTCAGTGAAATATTAGTGTGTGTGAGAGAGAAGCGAGGATGTTTCTCTATCCAAGGTCTCACATTGTTCACTGTCACAGTCACTCATTCCTGCTGTCCCAATATCCACTTCACTCTGTTATTGACTATAGTCACTCTAAAACTCGCGCACACACATTGTTCAAACCCGTCCTTCACCGCAGAAACCTTCACAGCATCAAGCTGCTCCTCAGAGCAGATGAGACCTGGACCATGTGGCTCTCTGGACTCACGATTTGTATTCTCCACATGATATTGTGTGTATATGAATATCGTATCTCCCATTTACAAGATAACCCCCACGTATTAAAAGAACAGTATGTGAATCCATGCACAGCGTGTACGTAAACGTGTCTGTGTGTGTGAGGGGAGAGCGAGGTAATTTGTTACAGGCGGAATGGAGCTTTACTCGGCTTGCTGAGAATATTTTAGCCCTCGCATATGCTGCTTTGCTGCCTCTAAATGCAAACAGCTTCACTTCAGCCCCAGAAATAAAAAAGAATATAAAGACCTTGAAGACAACAGTTATATTTTCATTTCTGAGTAAAATCAGTGTGTCAGCAGGCTGAATTCCCTGTAAATGGTTCCTTGTCACAGCCCTTTGAGGAAGACATGTTAGGTGATGCCAGATTATTGCATCAGAGAACATGAGATTTACTAATACTGCAATTATTTCAAAGATTTTAAGACAAATAACTTTATTCTTCCAACTTGATTTTTTTTTCATTTGCAATGGGAACTTTGTGGAACACATCCTGGAATAGAATGAGCAATTAATTTACAGTGCACCCTAAAGTATTTAAACACACCGTAAACCCGAATAAGTTGGCAAAACTTTAAAAGAATTGGCAAAACTAGTAAACATTTGAAGTTATCAGTTACATAAATAATTTTAAGTTAAGAAATTCAAAGGTTAAGTAAGCCAGCCCGTTCTCATCCCAAGGCGTCATCTAACTGACGCTTTTGAGCATGCTTCAACATCCGACGCACATGGCACCCTTTAGCGTCAATGTGAGACGCTAACCCTACCCCAGACCTAAACCTACCCATAACGGAAGCGTCATCTAACTGACGCTAAAAACGGAAGCGTCATCTAACTGACGCTAAAGGCGTTAGATGACGCCCGAGGATGAGCGTCATCTACCTGACGCTAAAGGGTGCCATGTGCGTCGGATGTTGAAGCATGGTCAAAAGTGTGAAAAAGATGACGCCTTGGGATGAGAATGCGTGCAGAACTGGCAGATTTTTATTTTTGAATTATTCTTAACTTGAAATATTTGAGCTAAGTCATACATTTAACTTAAAATTATGATATAATCTAATTTAAATAATTTTAGTTGTAGGAACTTGGCTAGTTTTAACTAGCTAATTCAGTGAATGCTAACCTGCTAATTGGTTACACAATGCTTTGATAGCATAGCATAGCAATTTCTGAATACGACAGAACATTTCTGCTCTCAAACCAATCTCATGCTCCACCATGATGGTATAACCCCCAAAAACCCAACATAACAGAAACTTCGGAAATTAGCATATAGCAAAACATTTACACTATTAAATCTCAAATTTAACATTAATCTTGAGATCATTATAACACTTAATTTTAGCATGTACTCTCTCCCTTTCGAGTGTCATGGCAAAACATGCTGGGAAATAGAAATCCCAGCCCCATTTCAGTTAAATTGAAGTTTGTCTAATTAAAAGAAACAATTTCATAAAACTCAAAACAATAAAACAATTCAGATTATTTGAAATGTGTCAGTTTTGTGAACTCAAAAGAAAAAAAAACTTTCTAAATACTCATTAGTTAATTTGATTGAATTAATTTGTTTAATTTAAGTTTACCCTACTCAAACCAATTAATTATTTTAGCATTAGGGTTTACAGAAAAAAAGAAGAAAATATATTACAGTAAGAACCTTTTAATTCATTAATTATCTTACCATATTCAATGAATTATAATAAATCTAACAGTACATTCACCTGTTTTCTTCTTTTGGTTTATTTTTTTAAATGTGAAAACTGCCCTTTGGAAATACAAATATTAATGATATAATTTATGTTGAAAATCTTGTTTAATAACTACTTTTTGTATAATTTATGAAAAAAAAACTGTAAAAGGATTTTCTATATAGATCCATCATTTCATTATTTATTTATTAAAATAGTTATATGTTTTATAGCTATATTATGTTTCTTCTTATTTGGTTATCAATTATATAAATTAGCTTTTATTTTACATTTCTGTTTATTGCAGCATTTTATTTGTCATGTGTGTTACCCTGACGGCATGTGTGTGTGTGTGTGTGCGTGTGTGTGTGTGTGTGTGTGTGTGTGGACTTTTTATTGAAAAATATTAATACAAATACTAACATGTAAAAACATGAATATTATTAATACGTTATTTTTATATTATTTAAAAATAGATATAATTATAGTATATAATTTTTATGATTTTAATGCCTGAAGCATTCTATAGCATTTCTTTCTATACCTGCTTTTTTTTAAACTACATTTAAGAGAATATTTGTACAATCTTGGTGACTTTCTTTAAAACACAAACACGAAGGTCAATAATTCTTCAAAAACAAACAGCATCAACTGCCCAGGTGGCACAGTCATTTCCAGTGTCGTTGCTCTCTGTCTTCCTCCTCTGTCTCTGTCTCACTGTAACTGTACTAATAAGAGCTTTACAGCAGGTTCAGAGTTTGGGATGCTTTGAGGGAATATTACCTTATAATGCTGATCTCAGACCAGATCTGACTGCTCTAAATCACACCCTTACCCATTGCCAAGACAAAGAAAACAACTCTGATCAGGCTCAGAGGATTGTGATTTGGTCTTAACAGAAATGCACTAAAGTGCTGAGAACTATTGTGAGAGAAGAGGGTCATACAGCGGCTGAGTGCACATTGCATCACATAGCCCTTGCTGCATCATTTTCTGCTTGGTCTGGTCCTTGTCCTCATGGAGTGTGCTGTTTTGCAGCCAACATGCGTGCCTTTAGGACAAGAGCTCACAGGCCGCGGCTGGAGAGGCACTGACCTGCCCCCCTGAGAGAGGGAGCTATACGGCGTGATCCGTAGGTGAGAGAGGACATAGTTCCCCATTCCCAACAAAATAAGCTCCTCAGCAGTCTGACATCTGATGCTGTGTGTATCCGAGCCTGCTAAAGTTTCCCCGCTTTAGGGAATGTTTAAATCGCTGCTTTGTTGCCCGGGGCAACTCCCAGCTATAATTGTCCAATGATGAAGACTGAATGTGAATACACTGAACTCCCTCCACTGAGACAATCTAAAAATGCTGAGGAAGTGTTTAGCCAGAAGCTGTTTTGCTGTTTGTTTTGCTGAGGGTAAAATGTGTGGTTGAATGCCCTGTCTGTAAGGAATGCTATATTTTGTGAAAAACGACTGGATAAAGCTAGTTGAAAATTTCAGTAAATAAACAGAGCATCAAGAAGTCAGCAGGGTTTTTTTTATGTGCCAGTGATTGTTTTTTTCTCTATTCCAATTGAGAGTAAAATGCACTAAAGTTCAGACTCAGCCACGCAGCACAAACAGCATGCAATGTGAAGTGAACTTAAGGGCTTTTCACATTACACTTAACCCTAGGTTAACATCCTTTCCCAGAGGAACATTTTAGCACTCAGAGGTTGCTCTTTTATAGCTTGAGAGATTTAATGGAGTTCTCAATAATGTTTCACTAAAGTCAATTTAAAATAAAAAAGATTCAAATGGAAGAATGTGGTTAGCACCAAGTTTTACCCTCTGTTATGATGAAACGCTGCTCTGGAAACTGTTTAAATGCTGAAAAAGAATGACAGACGTGTTAACTGGAGTGTTAAAAAAAAAAGAAGTGTTATTTGGCTGGATGCTTAGTTTTACAAGAGCTTAAGCTATGATTTATCCAAAAAATGGAAAACAAAAAGAGATATTTTGAAAACTTCAGTTTTTCTCAAAATAGCTTATTTTTGTGTGTTTTGCAGACCACATGCATGACAGATTGCTTAAACTACACTACCATTCAAAAATTTGGGGCCAGTTTTTATAAGAAATGTATTATGCTCACCAACGCTGCATTTATTTGAAACGCAAAGCTTTTGTTACAATGTAAACATCTTTACTGTATTTTTTTTATTAATTGCATCTTTGCTGAATAAAAGTGTTAATTTCTTTAAAACAACAACAACAACAACAACTTACTGACCCCAAAATTTTGAGGACCAGAGCAGATTCAAACGGTAACAAGCTGTTATTACAACTTAAGGTTGCATTCTTATTGCATGCTGCACATGTCCAATCAATATTATTACCACCATAAATATAAAAATAACAATGTTAACTCAGGGTTTGTAAATGCACAGTGCCAAATTTCCCTTGATTAATTCTTAATCAAGGATAGAATATATACACATTGTGACAAACAGAACAAGGTGACACGGGGCTAACAATTTTAGTGTAAAAGTTTCCCATTTATTATGACACATTAGGAAGTGCAATGCATACGTGTATATGCATATGCTTGTGTGTGGTGGGGCTGGGCTGGGTACTTGAGAATTAAAAGATCACAGGAATGAGTCAGAATGGGTTTAGCAGTCTCTCTCTCTTTCTCTCTCTGGTTGTGTCCCTTTCTCAATCCTCCTACCTCTCATAATAAGGTCATTCTGATTGATATGATAATCCAAAGCGTGGAGCATAAAAGGGGTTGGAGAGATACGGAAAGGCTGAGAGTGTGGATGAAGGAGGCAAGTGGAGAGCCCTGGATTTAATTTAACCACTTCCACAGGACAAGTCTTACCAAGTCTGACCTGCTGTGATTATGCAGGAGATCCTCAGCATTACCTTTGGCCTCTCCTCACTCGATAATGAGGGAGACGTCTAAAAGAACTGTTAAAGCTGAATGACTCACGCTGTGACTGTAATCCCAAATATGAATTGCATTCAATCATTATCAATTAATTAGCAATACCCACGGAATGTCAAATAAAAACACCACAGCCCTTTAATCTAGAGCTATTTGCCAACTGTTCCATCTGGAGATGCCATTGATCTGCAAGTAATTTCTCCTTCAATATCTGCAAGGAGTTCTGTGGCAGTGTTGTTGTTGTTCTTGAATCTGAATTAAATTTTTGGTGGTCTGACTGAGGCAGTGATCTCCCTCCGAGAGCTGAATCTCATTTAGCGTTTCTGTTCACGGATAAAAGACCTGGCCTCGAAGAAATTAATTAATTTGTGTTTGGTGTCAACCGGTTTCGCTTAGTGTTTAGTTGTTTTGTTGAAAATTGAGGCTAATGTTTCTCCCAGCCTCCCGAAATATACTTCAAAAATAGGTCTACGTGTTGAATCTTTATTTTGTATCTCTCTTTTTTTCTCTGCTGCTCTTGTGCCTCCCAAGTATGTCTGCTCGGCACAGAGAGAAAATGAGACAGCAGGTCTGGCGAAGTTCAGACATGGTTTACTAATAAAGTCCCACAGAGCTTCATGACCTTTTCAATATTCTTCCTCAGATTAGTTGAGGGGAGAGAGAGGTGTGCTTGGATTGCTTTCAGATGTCACTTTAATTTCACATAGAAATGTGTGAGGCGGCTCCAAAACATGGCTTCTCACATTTTCTTACAGTTTATTAGTTGTAGATCAAATAAAGTGTTATTTTATCAAAGCAAATCAAAGATTTTTTAGGGAGGGAAAGTACACATAAACATAACATCAACATTGCAGTTGAAGGTGTCATTTAATGGAGGGAGCATTTGGCTCCTAAAATGAAGCAATTACCTTTTAGTTCTTAATTGCAGATTTGCTTTCAGAAGTTTTTCAGAAGTGTTTCAGTTCACTGAGTACAGCTCTTTTACCTTTTAATAACAGTCATTGTTGCTGTTTGCTGTGATTAAGTTTCCACTTAATTCGATTCCACCTTCGAATTGGACCTCATTATACTGAACATTATGCTAAACAATAACCATTATTGTATTTTTCATTATATGAAATATTTTAATGTTTTTATATTAGGCTACCATTTAATAATTTATTATAGAACAAATCTTTAAAGGGACAGTTCACCCGAAAATGAAAATTCTGTCATCATTTACTCACCCTAAAGTTGTTTAATTTCTGTATGAATTTCTTTGTTCTACTGAACACAAAAGAAATATATTGAAGATTATCAGTTGATGGACCCCATTAACTTCCATAGTATTTTTTGCACATGGAACATGCACATGTTGTCACTTTTAATCAAAACAAAGTTGGGGCAGATCATATCAAAAGCCTTGTGAATTTTGTTTATGTAGCCTGCAAAACCATGATTTGCTACTTCTTATTGTTGGTGGCAGTATATAAAGGGAAAGACACATTTATTGTAAAGAGCATTTTATTGGACAAAAATGCATATTTTGCATCTTTCAAAATAATTCGTCAATATTTTTTGGTTCATTTTCCATGAAAAAGACTTAACTTTCAGGAGTACACATTCGATACAATATATAAACTAATAGTTATGGCCTAAAAGTCAAAGAACTCAATATGACAACAATATGATTACTTACGCAACCACTTAGCAAATTCCATCAAGCTTATTCATCTTCTTACCCCTTGTGTTTATCAATAGTTTATGTCTGAGGGTTCTTTGAGCCAAGTCCAGTACATTCGTCTAAACTTGCTTATCAAACTGTGCCATAGTATATCAATATAAGCATTTATGAGGTTAGTTGCATTTGTTTTTTTTGTGATATAATAATGTTTATTATTATCATCTCATAAAACTCTTGTGCTGTTTCTCACATACTCTCTATCTGTGCTGGCTCAATTTAGCCAGGAACGCACACGCTCATAGTAAGCTGTGTTAGTTCTTTTCTTTGAAACCTCAGGGAGATTAATCTAGCACCTGAGAAGAGCCATGATCAGAGTCTCGTACAAGCCCACTGAATTTCACACAAGGCAATTAAGAGGGAAAATTAGGCACATTTAGAGCGGCTCACACACACATACACCAGACGGGTCCCTAATGGGTCCCTTATGGTAGAAAAATGTCCAGGGTACATGCGATGACAGTGCTGCTCCATGGACTTTCTTTGATCACAGATCTGCATGGGACATCTGTGTATTTGTTTGGATGTGCTTGGATTTCTCTCAGTGACACCTCAACAGCAACTGACAGATTTGTATCAGTGCCTCAGGCTTTGTAATTGGCTGAGGATATGTAGGGAAAATGGATGATGATCCCTACTCTAACAGCCCAGTGGTATATATTTATAATAACACTGAAATTATTCATCCACATTTTTTGTATATTGTGTAGAGTTTGCACATACTGTATTATTTATTTATTATTATATATATATATATATATATATATATATATATATATATATATAGCACTGTATAGAAATACCAACATAGACGAGAATGGATAATGAACTGAATAAAACACAGGGCCTATATACACAGAACAAAATAATTATTGAAATGAACAACAGGTGTAACTGGTAATCAAACAATGAGAAACCATTGAAACAAACTAAAACATGAGAACACAGAACTAAATGTGCAAAACCCACCAATCAGACACAAATCCTAGATGATCCCTTACAAAATATTTGTTTTTCTCCCCAGTAACCTTAAGTATACTTCAGCTAGTTTTATTCAAATCAAAATAAAAAAGGATATTTAATATGTCTGAATCAACCCGACTGAAGTAAACTGTACATATATTGTGATCTATAAGCATTACACTACTCCATTTCAAACATAGCATTTCAATCCAAATCCTCTAGTCTAGAGATACAACATGTGATGCATGTAGTCTTTGGTCCAAAAGACCAGTGTCTGGAAGTTTCAGGAGGCCTCTGATGCACAGGGACTGATGCAATGTTAGTGTGATGATGAGCCGACAGCCATGCCTCTGTTTTGTGTCTGACACCTCACTTCCTGTGAAGTGTTGTGGAGCTGTCCATGGTCACTGCTTTGGGAGTGATGCTGACAGCTGCTATGTTCCTCCTTATCACAATGCACAAACATATGCATGAACAAACAAACAAACAAACAACAACATGGACACAGACACATTCCCAACACCTCCAGCTGTCCATTCTGCTCATCGGTATCCTCAGCTCAATCGACTTGAGATTTTACATTTCATCTGGTCCCTTACACCCTGCAAAAAAATATTTTGTTTTGTTTGTTTTGCAGTAAAATTTCGAATGCAACATCTACGTATTCTTAAAGCTAGATTGATAAGCAAAACTGTATAAAATATTATTGCTTGTTTTTAAAGACTTGCCTATATAATTATGTTTAATCTTATTACCTCAGTGGAAA
Source organism: Tiaroga cobitis (assembly GCA_030578255.1). Taxonomy (NCBI): domain Eukaryota; kingdom Metazoa; phylum Chordata; class Actinopteri; order Cypriniformes; family Leuciscidae; genus Tiaroga; species Tiaroga cobitis. The sequence goes on along the minus strand of CM060598.1, from coordinate 28,436,785 downwards.
ATATTTCGGAAACAAATTATTTTACAGTGTCCTTGTTACATATGTTACATTTTCTTACCGTAGTAATAAGTAAATTATGCATGATGCAACTAACCCTAACCCTATAGTAAGTACATGTTAATTAATATTACTAAGTACTTAAATGAATAAGTACACTGTAACAAGGACACCTTAAAATAAAGTGTAACCAATATGTTTTCTTGTATTGAAGAATCCTAGTGATATTTATACTTAAAACAAGAAACAACAACAAACTATTTTCCATGAAGTTAGAATAAAATAAACATAATTTAAGATGTAATCTCTAAAACCATTTTTTTTAACTTGTGTTAAGGAGGTTCAGATATTATTTTTTTGCAGTGCACTTCTCTTTTGTCTTCTTGGAGAAGTCATTATAGTTTTTTGTTTGTTTGTTTGTTTGTTTTAAGGAGGTTCAGGTATGTGGAACAAAGTAGATGTATATTACTTTACTTGATACTTTATTTTATTTATCTATTATTATTATTATTATTATTATATATTTCTTGCAGTGAACTTTTCTCTTTTGTCTTTTTGGAGAATTCAGTATGTGCTGAATTGTTGGCTATGTGTATGTAGGTAGCTGAGATTTGGAAAGGAAATCACAGAGTGAAACTAATGAATGGATTTACAGCTCCCAGCTGACAGGAGAGTATTGACAGAATGGCAATAGGACAGAACCGACTCTCACCGACCCCATACAAGCAAACACCTTTGCAAACACACCACTCTCGCTGTTTCCATAGTTACAGGTTAAACCTGCTCTGCCGTTACTCCAGCTGGTTTATTGTACAACATAACATCTCAACGAAATAAACAGCTCACTGTAAGCAGTCATGACTCTGAAAAGATGGCATGAATGTCATTTCCATAACATTTCAACAGAAACATCTTTAAAATGTGTTAAAATTCGCATGCTTCTGATGTTGCATGAGAGGTCAGGTCAAGATGAAATAACAGAGAACTAAGTGAAGTCAAACTCGTCTTTGATTCTATCTGCTGCTCATCAGAATCATCTCTTCTCAAACTAAATGTATTCAGAAAGAATGATGAAAGAGAACCTTCATCTGCAACTCTATCAGAGAGAGAGAGAGAGAGAGAGAGAGAGAGAGAGAGAGAGAGAGAGAGGAAAAAGGAAAAAGAGATCTATGCTGTGTTTCATGATGTAGTAGCAGTTTAATGAAGTTTGATGTGATTTGCTATTGTTGTGATCTCATGTGAGTGACAGGTTGTCCCACCCTCACACCAGTAAACACGTCATTAAAGAAAAGAGATGTCACTGCAAGAGGGAGGTCACTGCAAGTTATTTTGATTAAACATTACAAGGGCGCATTAAAAAATAAATAAATAATGATAATTCATTTGTAATAAAAGCTGTAATATTCCATAATTTTTTCTACAGTGATAATTTCACAGTGACCTTTAAACTTTTAATTAGTCTTTATGAGCATCAGTTTTGGAAGGGTCGTTAACCTGGTTAACCTGTTAAAATATTTCGGTAATCCTAGTCCTTAAAGTGATGATACACAGAGCAACTTTTTGGGCAATGTTGCTGGGCAATGTTGCCGTCAACGGGCAACCAGATGAGACACAGGGCCCACGACCGATCTAAATTACCCAGATAGAAATGTATTGCCCATTTTCAATGGGAAAGCAACAATCGCCCGGCAAGATTGCCCAGCAACATTGCTCAAATAGTTGCTCTGTGTATCATCACCTTTACTCTTCTTGCCTGCCGATGATGTGTGTGAGCAGGATTACAGATTGCTGATGCCTGTATTGGCCCTCAGTGGCTCTGTAATTGGACAGAGATAACTCGGTAGGGGGAGCCGGCCTAAATACACATGGCAAGAGCTTTACGTAAACTAATGACTCTCCGTGGACCGTGGAGGAACAGGGAAAACACCTCCATTATAAGGAGCTAACCCTCCATAAAAGTGTTTCATAAAATGCTCTCGAACATCATAGAGAGAGAGAGAGAGAGAGAGAGAGAGAGAGTTAGCTCCATTAAACACAATTAAAGGCATAGGCAGAAAATTCCAGAAGATAAAAGACTGAAAATTTACCCAGCTGAAACGTTCGCTTTTATGAAATAAGTATTTGCAGCAGACCATTTTTATATTATACTTAAAGTAATTCATAAAGCATATTAGCAGCAGAGTGTTTCTATATAGTGTTTTCATTCTAATAGACACTCATGCTGTGTGTAATGTTTAGTAGTTCTGTAGCGATATGCAGTGTGTTGTAAAACCACACGGTTAACTCTGTATTTGTAGTGCTATTGGTGCAAGGTATACATTATTTGGTGCCATTAGCTCTGTGTAATATTAGTAGTAATGTTAGCAATGCAGTATAATCCGTGTTAGCTGTGTATGTAGTAGTAGTGGTAATAATATTATTGAGGCCAATTTGCACTGTATAGTTGTGTGTAGTATTAATGTTAGCTATGCAGCACTGTAGGCTATAGTTGTGTGTGGTAGTATTAATGTTAGCTATGCAGCACTGTAGGCTATAGTTGTGTGTGGTAGTATTAATGTTAGCTATGCAGCGTAATTAGCACCGTATGGTTGTGTGCATTATTAATGTTAGCTATGGAGTGTAATTAACACTGTATAGTTGTGTGTGTAGTAATGTTAGCTATCCAGTGTAATAAGCACTGTATATTTGTGTGTAGTTTTATTAATGTTAACGATGCAACTACATTAGCACTGTAGTTGTGTGCAGTATTATTAATGTTAGCGCTGCAGTGTTATTAGCACTGTATAAGTGTATGTGGTACAGTATTATTTATGTTAGCTATGCAGTATAATTAGCACTGCATAGTTGTGTGCGTTATTATTAATGATATAGTATGCATTCCAATTTGCACTGTATAGTTGTGTGCGGTATTAATGTTAGCTATGCAGTGTAATTAGCACAGTATAGTTGTGTGCAGTATTATTAATGTTAGCAATACAGTATAATCTGCAATGCATAGTTGTGTGTGGTATTATTAATGAATAAAATAATGTTAGCTATGCACCATAATTAATTAGCACTGTATTATGATGTGCAGTATTTCTGCACATCAAGTCTTTCGTTCATCTTCGGAACACAAATTAAGATATTTTTGATTTCTAACAGCTGGATCACTCCTCCATAGGCTTCTAAAGGGATCGAAACTTGCCGGCCCAGAAAAGTTAAAGACATCGTTAAAATAGTCCAAGTGACTACCATGGCTCAATCTTAAGTTTATCAAGCGACGAAAATACTTTTTGTGCGCAAAAAAACAAATAAAAATAACGACTTTATTCAACTATTCATTTCATTCTCTCTGGGCCGAGATTTCACGTAATGTAACTGCGCAGCGCTAGGTTGTACGTCACACGCATCACACACATGACCAGCATCGGCCAATAGTGAGCCTATTGGCCCCCTGTTTATTTTTATGCGCACAAAAAGTATTCTCGTCGCTTGATAAACTTAAGATTGAGCCACTGTATTCACTTGGACTATTTTAACGATGTCTTTAACTTTTCTGGGCCGGCAAGTTTCGATCCCTTAGTGTTAGTTAGTGTTGTTAGTGTTAGCGATGTGCAGCTTGCAGTATTAGCCGCAGTAACCCGTTGTGTTTGAGCCGTGGGAGCAGAATCCCCAGCGGAGATCTGGACTGCTCCCAGTAACAGCCCTGTTTGACCCACTTCACATCACAAAGCCTCAGACTCCAGAGACCCATACACGCTCCGCAGAGAGTCTTCACTTCGCAACAACACCAGAACCCCCTAATACATCAGTGTAAAGCAGATGACTCCCACAGGAAGAGAGAAAGAAAGTGAATTGCCCTTCTGTTTCTCTCTCAAAGCTGTAGATCAGAGCTTTAGATCTCGGCAGAGGGAAGTACCATGTTCTTGCCACACTCAAACTGATTAGAAAGCACAATCTCCAAAAGGCAAGCTCAGCAAAGATTTTTTTACAGAATAAGGGAAGGAGGCCATCCTCTCTTTTCAAGCTATGTTTTAACAGTCCTATATAGTGTAGGAAAATGACACAGTGTCACACAGTCCTCCGTGGTGTGTATGTGTGCGAGTCATAGTTCTGTGTGATTAGATTTGAAGATGTCGTGCGATGTATGTAATCTGCTGTGTCAAGCTTTATCTTAGATAGAGAGCACATATCTAAAAGTACAACACACACACACACACACACACATATACAGTCCCTTCGGAATCTAACACTTTTTCACAGTGCTATTGATGTATTTCTCCATGCTCTGCATTAAAACATTGGACCAGTATGAAATTTTCAGCAGTGATAAAGTGCTTCACACAAATTTACAGCTGTGGATGTTTGACAGAGAGTAATGCTGTGGAACTGAAGACCTTCAATGGAGATGGAGTTTGAAACCTTATTCCCATTTGAACTATTTTAGGATAATGAGAGAAATGAAGTCTCTCTGTCTGTCTGTTTACACCTTAACATATTGATTTCCAAGATGTAAATGGGGTCCAAAACATTTTATGATCAATGTATGTATTTGCATGCATAATCTTGAATTTTTTATGCATGCAAAACTGAAATGGGATTTTCGTATAAAGTGTACTTCAAAAATCTTTGTTTTATTATCTAGTTTATTTATTTATTTTATTATCTTTATCTCTCTGTCTCTTTGTCTCTTGCTCTCTCTCATATAACTGTTTATCAGTTGTTAGCAGGGTTTTGTTTGTTTGTGTCTTCTAGGTTTCTACCAGTGATGGACATGAATCCTCAGACCATGTTCAATTTCAGAAACTTTATTTTTAACCTCACAGGCCATTATATCTGCCTCTTGATATTTACTTTCTGTAAGAAAGTCGGAAAACTTCCAGCTCTGCAGACAGCGCCTGTTGTGGCTGATTTATTGGTTAGACCTCATCAGATTCTATGACTCATCTGTGACCTGCAGCACTTGTTACCTCTTAACTTTCTTATTATTCTTGACATTAAATAAACACACATATTTAGACATGGTAACAAGATGAGATGAGATGATTGAAGTAGAGGTTGTGGAGTAGCTACATATAATAAAAACCTGCCTCGTCGTGGGGTGAAATGTAACACACTAGCTGTGCTGCGATCAATAGATCTATTTTTAGGTGCACACTCACACTGTCACTGAAACATCATTACGCTCTCACTGAGACATCAAGACTTACTTCCACAGCTGAAGGCAGAATCGTGTGGCAACATTAAATTATTGCGGTGCATTCAGTCTCATCCATGCTTTATTGAAGCCATGAGCTCTCTGACACCTCTGTTGCTTCTCTGTGCTCCAGTAACTGCTCTCTGCTCCTCGGACCTGCTCCCCAGATGATCTTTTACTCCTGGCTTTGCTCCTCTGACTGCACTCTGATTGGATACAGCTCTCGGCTCTCTGATGTGCAGATCCTGTAATCCCACACACTCACTTCTGATTGAGGTTCAGTTTCACTTCTGTCCAGCCTTACACTTTTCATCAGATCAATAACACCATACAGAGCTGAGGTTTCTTCGGATTTTACTATGAATGAAACACTCTCTTAAGCGCAAACACACACACAACGAAAGAAGCTGTCTCACTGCCTACATATTCTGCTGCCTTGCATATCATGCCTCACATCCATTTTAAACATTTATGTATTTATTGATACAATATACATTTATGTATAAGAAACATTTCTCCCCTTTTCCCCCTCTGACATCTTCGATTATTGCTTTTGGATTATTGGGGTTATTGCTGCTCTCCCTGCTCTTATCCATGCTAGGCTGCATGGATGCGCAGGGAGTTCACGCCCAGAAGGGAACCATACGGCCAATCCAAAGTGTATGCTAATTGTCAATCGTGTTTGACGATAGTGGTCCTGACAGAAATACAGAAATACTGCAGATAAAACACCGAATAGCCTTCCCTAACTTGCAGACAGCTTTTTACAGGATGTTTTTTCACTTAATGTTAATGGCTTCAAACAGTTCATGAGTAGTTGTCTCCCAGAGCATTGTCTTCATGTTGAAAAATAACATTTGCTCATTCCTCTTTAGATAACAACTTTTCATTTGTGGGAAGCAAGCCATTGTGTAATATTCTCCAAAGCATTAAATGAGTTATCACAGAGAAGTAGCTCTTCAATACCAGCAGCTAAAAAAAGGTACCCCACACAATGACACCTCTGCCTCCATGCTTCTCTATGGTACAGAGGCATTTTAATTATACTTCTCAGCAGATTTTTCAAGACACCGCTCTGGAGCTAGCCTGGGAAAACCCAGACAACTTCCGGCAAATTTAGATTTGCTCTGAAAGTTAGTCTGGCAAAGAGCTCATTCAAGCCCATTTCCAATCCGTCGAAATCGAGGCACCAATCAGGAACGTTGGGGCGGGCTTTACACGATGACGACAGCGCTGGGATTTTGAAGCAGATTTTAGCCACAGACTGTAAAAAAGATGGACGACGCCCCTTCGCTATTTTCCATTGGAGAGAACTAAAGCCGCCAGTGTCCCGATATGGCGCTGACATATTGGAACTTGAGTCTGCGCAGTAGCGTTTTCGGGACCAGTCATGCGCAGTCGTGAGCAGGAAGTAAAGCCGTGAAATCAAGGCCCCGCCCTCACTCTTGTTGAATCAATCGTAAGCACACGCCCTGCACTTTTCTTAAGTGGCCTTGTCTGCTCCGTTCCTCTCAAATGATGTCTGCTGATTGCAGTACCTCGTTAAAATAAGGTAGTATGTGGAAACCCAGGCTAGCCTACTTTACAAAGATGGATGCCGCCGTCGAACATCACTCGTTCGAATCAGCTATCGCGTCTGTTTTAAGCGATTTGAACATTTCTTTTTTGTTGAAAATCGAGCAAAGAACAACACTCGGAGATGTTTCTCCGCCGCTCTGCATACGTCATCTCCTTCATCGCTCTGATTGGTTTTAGGTCTAAATGCAGATGCGTTGGTGACGCCCCTCTGGAAATGATTTGTCTATGACGCTTTGCCAGACCATAACTCAGTTACAACTGAGAATGGTCTGGTTTTAACCAGGCTACTCTGGAGCATCACCATGCAACTCGTGTTTCATTGCGAATCATCACGCCACACACAACTTCCCATATTCTGCCAAAAACTTCATTCTGTCCTTGATGTTTTTCTAAGAGAGCAATGGCTTTTTAAGTAGATCATTTAGCTAATTTCCTGACCAATAATTTGTGGTTAAGACAATAAAAGCTTAATCTTTAGCCACTTTGGGCTTGGCCCAATTTCTTTGATTTTTTTAAACATTTTTATTTATTTATTTGGCCTATAAGTGTATGCATGCTTTAATTTCCCCACATAATAATAGTGTGCTTTTAAGGTATACCAAATATGTGGTGCAGCGACACGGGCTCGTGCTATGATTGTTTGTTTGTTTAAGTGCTTTTTTCTTTTGTTTTAAGTGATTGTTTTTAGTATTTTAGAATGTGGATTGTAAAGTTAACACGGTTAAATGCGACGCAAGGTGTTTCGCGATTAATACGAACCTGCTGTTTGTGGACTTAAGCAATGGTTAATCCTCAAACAATCCTCTTCTTCTCTGAGCACGGACCTCAGCCTGCCGTCCAAGCCGTGCAGATTCACGGCCCACCAGGCTGACAAGGCCTACGCATCTGCGGGCGAAGCAGCATCTGCTCTTCACTCCATGGTCATACTACAGGTGTTCCAGGCCAAACTTCTGCAGTCCCTGGATGGCGGCGTCGCAGATGCTGACGTCATCAAGGAACTGCGCACGGCGAAGGACCTCGCGCTTATGGCGACCAAGCCCTCCACTCAGGCCATCGGCCGCTCCATGGGTTTTATGATCATCCTTAACAGGCACCTGTGGTTAACCCTAGCTGATCTGAAGCACGCGGACTGCAAGACGCTCCTTAACGCTCCAGTCACTCCCTCCGGCCTCTTTGGTGATGCTGTGGAGTCAGTCACGGAGCGTTTCTCCGAGACACAGAAGTGCGCGAAAGCAATGAGCCACGTGATGCCCCGTCGCTCGCTCCAGCCCTCGTCGAGATCTTGCTCTTCCTCGGCGCCTCGCCCCTCTCAGGGACCGGCTAGATGGGCGTTTCACCTTGGCTACTGGGAATAATTCAACACGGATATTCTCTTCAGTTCAGGTGCAGACCACCCCGCTTCAATGGCATGGTCCCTTTACTGACCATGCTGACAGGAGCGATAGAGCGTGTCCCTCTGAGCGAGCAGGAGTGCGGATTTTACAGCCGCTATTTCTTGTGCCAAAGAAGGATGGAGGACTCCGTCCGATTCTGGACCTGAGACCTATCAACCGAGCACCTGACAAGCGCGTGTTCAGGATGACAACACTGAAGCAGATCCTGGCACAGATCCGTCCCGGGGACTGGTTTACTTCAGTGGATTTAAAGGACGCGTACTTCCATATTCAAATAGTGATGTGCCACAGGCGCTTCCTGATATTCATACCAATACCAATACCAATATTCAGTGCTTCCGTTCGGGCTGGCCCTAGGCCCCCGCACTTTTTCCAAGTGTGTGGACTCAGCACTTATCCCTTAAGAACGAACGGAATGCACATTTTGAATTATCTGGACGATTGGCTGATTTTAGCTCACTTAAGGGATGTGCTAATCAGTCACGTGGAAACGCTGCTTCGCCATCTGGATACGCTGGGACTGCGTGTGAATGTGCAGAAGAGCGTGTTTATCCCAAATCAGACTATGGGCCCTATGCCCATAGTCTGAGCGCCAAGCGCAACGCAAGTCTTTTTTGCTAGTTTCAGTCCGACGCAGTTATCATTTTCGCATCCTGCGCCACGTTGTTTAAATAGCAAATACATTTGCGCCCATTTGTGCGCCCATGGGCGTGCTGATCTGATCAGGCGCATTGTTGGCGCTTTGCTATTTTGAGGCAACAGAAATAGACTGTCCCATTGACCAACTGAAACCTGGTCTAAAGTCAATGACGCAATATTTTTTTGGTTATTTAAAGAGCGCGTTAGTAATGTGCGCCTATAGGCGGGTCCACAACGCTCGTACATTCTGCTTATTACACATACAGGGACACACAGCAGCACGAAAACATGCCAAATATTTAAAATAAAAGGATTACAATGTAAAAGATTATTATTGTGAACATAAAGATATGGTGGAATCCGAATTGTCCCGTAGATAGTCTGCTTGCACACTTTTACCTCTCGCACGAGCGAGTTTGCGCTCTGGAGACGTGTTCGGCCTTTCTACTATCAAATTCCGTCATTTAAATAGCGAATCCGCCATGGCGTGAGCGCAATTGGCATTTAAAGGGAATGGGAGATGAGACTCTGATTGGTTTAATGCATGTAAATTCCAAAACAGACCCATTACTTCTTAAGAGAATAGGGACAACCCTTTTAGACCATGCGCTTGGCGTGCAAACCATTTTTCGTTAAACTTCGTTAAACTAGCAAAAGTGGATTTGGACACGCCCTAAGTGAACTTGCGCCCTGCGCTTTAGACCATGCGCTTAGATCATTAAAATAGGGCCCTATGACATATCTGGGCGTGTGTTTCGACTCGGTGGCGATGCGAGCCCACCTCTCTCAAGAGCGCATAGAGACAATTTCATCGATTCTGCGCCGTTTCAGACCGGGTAGGTCTGTTTCACTGAGGGAATTTCAGAGGCTTCTGGGGCTGATGGCGGCAGCTTCTTCAGTGTGCCATTTGGGCCAGCTGCATATGCGGCCACTGCAGTTTTGGCTGAAAACTCGAATCCCACTGAGGGCATGGTCTTCAGGTCACACGTGCATTCCGGTCACGCTCTGAGACCGTGGCGCTACCCAGATATGTTCAGCCCAGGAGTGCCTTTGGGAATAGTGACGCAACGCACCGTGGTCTCGACTGATGCGTCGACCTCAGGCTGGGGAGCCTGAGCCTGCTTGGGCGTGCCTGCCTCAGGTCTGTGGTCGGAGACACAGAGAGAGTTACTTCCGTTTGGAACTAAAGGCGGTGTCCCTAGCCCTGGAACCTTTTCTGTCGAGGTTGGAACAGCAGCATGTACTGATTCGAACCAACAACATGTCTTTGGTTTCGTACATAAATCGCCAGGGCGGCGTGCGCTCCAGAGCTCTTTTCAAACAGGCAGCGAGTCTCCTGTTGTGGGCGGATCGACACTTTCTCTCCATTAGAGCGGCGCATATCCCCGGTCTCCTAAACTGCGGAGCGGACATACTTTCGAGGAACGGGATACCTCAAGGAGAGTGGAGGCTTCACCCCGGATCGGTGGAATGATTTGGGATCGATTCGGGAGGGCGGATGTGGATCTGTTTATCACAAACGAGACCACGCACTGTCAGACATTCTTCTCGCTATCTCACTCCCCGCTGACGGGAGATGCTCTGACATTGTGTTGGCCGAAAGCCAGGCTTTACGCGTTCCCTCCGGTGAAAATTCTGCCTATGGTGTTAAGCAAAATCAGGGAGGAGAGAGCGTCAGTGATCCTTGTGGCCCCGAACTGGCCGAACCAGCCCTGGTTTGCGGACCTGAGAGAGATCCCCCATGGCAAATCCCCCTCAGGAAGGACCTGCTGTCTCAGGCGAACGGCACGATATGGCGCCCCAGCCCCAAGCTGTGGAACCTTCATGTGTGGACGCGTCATGGACCTTAAATGAGCGAGACACTGGGCACACACGTGGAGCCGCGCGCGCGCCTTCCATTAGGCGTCTTTACGCTCTAAAATGGGGAGTTTTTGCGAAATGGTGCCAGGATATAGATATCGACCCGGTGATCTGTTTTGCTCTTCTTACAGCACAGACTGTATAGCGGGACTTTGCTATCCAGGCTGAAGGTGTATGTGGCCGCTATTGCTTCGTTTCGTTCCCTGGTTGACAGGCAATCGATCGATAAGCACACTCTGGTGACCAGATTTCTCAGGGGAGCTAGGAGATTGTGTCCTTCACGGCCACCATCTGTGCCACCGTGGGATCTAGCACTTGTTTTGAGGGCTCTCTCTCTACCGCCGTTCGAGCCCCTAGCTTCTATTGCGGTTAAGGAGCTCTCCCTGAAAACGGCTTTACTCCTTGCTCTCGCCTCTGCAAAGCGCATTGAAGACTTACACGCGTTCTCTGTGAACGATGATTGTATCTTTTTTCGGACCCGGCGACTGCAGCGTCAATTTCCAGCCGAAACGGGGCTACGTGCCGTAGTCACTCTCTACATCGTTCAAAGCACAGGTTTTTTCCTGCCCGCTTTATCTGCTGAGCCGTCGTCTTCGCGTGATGGTGATGCTCAGAGCGCTGTTTGCCTTGACAGGGCTTTGCGAATGTATGTGAATCACTCGGCCGCCTTTCGTCAGTCAGACTAGCTTTTTGTGTGCTTTGGTGGATGTACTAAGGGACATGGGCGTAGGTTTGGTCTCACATTTGGTGGGGACATCCCCCCCACCAATGTTCTATTATATAGATATATTCTATATATATATATAAGAATAGATATATTCTATTCTTAAAAAGAAAAAAGTGCATTAGATTAAACTGGGAAGGGTCATAAAACTCAATTGTAAGTCGCTTTGGATAAAAAGTGTCTGCTAAATGAATAAATGTAAATCTGTTGTAGTTTAATGCTGTCTTTCCTGCATACAAAATGGTTAATTAATTTTGTAGTCTATGACTATCCTATGGCTAGCAAGTTTAACCCTCCTACCAGATATTGTTATTTGGATATTATCAATCAAATAATGATTCATTATATTTGAATAACCAACAGTGTTAACTTTAGCCTTTTTAACATTGCCAGCATGTTTTTCCAGCACATGTGTCTAGCAAGTAGGCTACACTCACAAATACATTACATAAACAGAATGTAGAAACGAAAACTGTCTCAGATGATCCACTGTTTATGACTGCAAGATTCTAAGTTAAGGTAGGCTAATTAACATTCAGTGACTTGCTAACGTAGCATTCTATCATGATAGCGCGACTTCTATGAGTCTATCCGTGCTGCACACCCCTAATTAATGCTCCTAACCTTGAAAGATTGCAGAAGCTAGGTAACTCTAACAATATCCTGGGTAACCAGGATCACCAGTTAATACTATTTTCCACAGTAGAATCTGCATTTGAAAGCCTGGTCAGTCACTACTACTGCTAGTTATTTGTGTGGCTAGTTATTTTTGCCTACTTACACTCTGCTATATAAAAAAGCTTCGTATGTCCCCTTTCTTCTTCTTGGGTGACATAGCTGATCTACAAAGTACAAAAAGGGGCAAAAAAACGGAATATTAAAATGCTTTACTCTGGCCTTTGTATATGGCAGGCAGAGAGACAGCCCTGGTAACTTACCGTCGGCGTCGTCACGCGCACACACACACACGCACACACCACCCGCTCGCTGCCAGTGAGTGCAAGCACAAAAAGTAGTCCCGGCCCGCGCGTGTAGCCTGCCTGTCAGATACCCCGCCGCCAATCAAATTACGGCGTATCTTGTACTGTCGTCGTCCTGGCCGTTGGAATCGATCCAAATAGCAGCGCAAAGATCCAAATGCAGCGCAAATATCAAAATAGCAGTTCAAAGGAGCTTGCTAAATATTGGTGGGGACAAATTTGTCATCTCAAAATATTGATTGGGACTAGTACCTAGCGTCCCCCCCTAAACCTACGCCCTTGCTAAGGGACGTGCGGTTTCAAAACAGAGACTTTCTCACTGGATTGTGGACGCTATCGCATTGGCTTACGAATGCCAGGGGAAAGATTGTCCCCTTAACATCAGAGCTCATTCGACGAGGGCGGTTGCCTCTTCGTGGGCCTGGTCTAGAGGGATGTCTATCCAGGATTTATGTCTTGCTGCTGGCTGGTCTTCTCAGAACACCTTCGCCAGATTTTACAAGCTGGATGTACCGTCTGTGGTGTCGCAAGTGCTTTCGATGAGTTAAAGCTGCTGTCCGTAACTTTTTTGGGTTAAAAATTATCCAAAATAATAATAATGAAAAAAAACATAACCAGCCAGTGTTCAAAAATATCTGCTTACCTTTCCTCGATTCAAAACGGTAAGCTTGTAATAATGTTTTTAATTCCAGTGGTACTGGTGGATTTCCGCGGGAAATTCGAGCATGTCTTTGCGTCATAACGTCACATCTGTACACATAAAGAAGGAGTCCCGGCAAGTAGGCTATATTGCGTGAGCGGATGTTGGAGTTGGAAGCTTTTAACCTTTTCTCACAGCTCTTCAAAATAAAACTCATGGCGGATCCAGAAAGGTTCAAACGACAACCACCAGTGACAACTGGAGATTCACCCGTGGTAAAACCCAAGAGAATTCGGACTTTCGAGTGGGTAGAGAAAAAAAGAGATTGCAACCGGGCCCATGTGAAAACAAGGATTAACATTGGCAGGGCTTTTGAAAGGTGGCGTGAACTCCGTGATTTGAAAGGGTTCAAAACGGACGCAGAAACGGCTTTTTTTCTAGAGTGTGAGGTAAGACATTTCAATAGTTCAGTCGTGTAACAGTGGCACACTTGTTTGCTTAATTCAGTTACGGAGTTTCCTTTGTTGTGGCTTTTTTCGTTTTGCTATTATGGTAAATATGAATTATTGTGTGCTAGCTATGAGTCTGAGGGAGCAAATCACCTCTACTTCAAGAAAACCAAACCCGCCTCCTCCATTGTCAAGAATTGGATCTGAATCAGATCGGTAAAGTGAAAATTATTCATTTCCCAAAAATTATTAGAGTTATATTATGTAAAACACGTTTATGCATAACAGGGGTTCAGTTCATAAACCGTTTATTTCATAGCACTATGACTACTTGTCAGTATCCACACCCACCGTCGCGGTGACTGACAGACGCGCAGTCTCCTCAAAACAGTTTTCATCCGCGCTGTTTCATGCCGATGTACAACTCACGCAAAGTTAATAATTCCGCGAATAACTGCAATTACAGATTTCAAACAGAGATGGCGACAAAGAGGAAAAAACGCCGGACTGCAGCTTTAAGTTTCTTACTCATGTATTGGTGTTTTTATTGTAACCAACTATGCAGTGGTTACTGCTATGCTGTTAACTCTGTGTATATAGCTACTAGTGTTAATACAGCTGCCACCGCTACCGCCGTTGACACTGTGTTTAACCCTCATGCTTGAGTGCTTATTGTGTTGTGTTTGCCCTGGATCAGTGCAGCCTTCACTTTCATTGCGTTTGGATATGCAAATTTGGATAGGGTTGGAGCTGATGTCTCATTGGTCTAGTTCCGCCTATCAGATGCGAGCACTCCTAACGGGGCGGCTATTGGCTGACTGTCTGTCTCTTCTGTGGCTGGTGTAGCTTGACCCCGTTTCTCAGAGCTTATCTTCACTACTCTCAAGGTGGGATTTAATACAGTTCCCGCAGCGTTGCTACTCAATGTAGAGTTACCGCACTCGAAAGGGAACGTCTCTGGTTACTATCGTAACCTCGGTTCCCTAAGAGGCGGGAACGAGACATTGCGTTAGCCTCTGTGTTCGCTGTTTGACCAGCTGGCAAGCGTTCAGTCATGATTCTGATACAATTGTCGCGTCCGTGCATTTTATACTGCCCGCGAGCCTGTCAGTATTTGCATACTTCGTGACAATTGGCCAGCTGTTCCAAGCTGGCGTTAGCCCATAAGATTTCAACAAAAGTGGAGAAGGGAGGAGTTCCTGTTGCGTTGATTCGAAATGTCTCGTTCCTGCCTCTCAGGGAACCAAGGTTACGATAGTAACCGGAGACGTTTTTTATACTGCTAATACAAGAAAACTTTGGGAAACAATGAAATTGGTCACTAACATGAACCCTGCTAAGAAACATATTACAACATTAGACAATTTACAAAGATCAAATGAGCTAAACGATTTTATTTGAGATCTGAGGCACAAAATGATTTAGAGGAATGTCATAGAATATTACAATCAGTGCCTGATACTAAAGACACCCCCTGGGTGGAAGTAGACCCACGTGATGTGCAGCACCTTTTTAGGCGCTTGTGCACTAACAAGGCTACTAGGCCAGATGGGTTACCAGCTTTTTTGTTACCAGCTTTTTTGTTACCAGCTTTTTTGTTAATAAAGTTTATCCTATCCTCGTTATCCTAGCCTTATCCTTAACTGCCAAACAGGCCGAACCGCCCAAACCCTGACCAGCTGGTGTAAGTATGTGAATAAGGACATACTGTAACATCAAATCTAATCATTAGAGTGTTACCCTTCTTACAAAACATAAATAGTTTTGCAAACCTACAATGTCTGAGTATGTGTGTGAAGCAGCAGTTGAAGGTCTCAGAGTGCATGGTGTTTATTGATTGGTTATCAAGCCCTACAGTGTGAAATAATGGCTTTGAAAGAGAGGTCAAACTCAGCTGCTCATTTCTGAGTTTAATCAGCCTCGTGCTGCACACAGTACCAGTCAAACACTGTTGCCATTGATCCCCCGCAGACACACACAGTACTAAAGCATGTATAGCCACAAAGGTGCTTTATATTTATTTACCCTGTTTCAAACTTTGAATTCAGCAGCAGCTCATTTTTTTTAGCTTATTGACTATTATTATAGACCGATCACAGATCATCAAGTGTGTTGATCAGTCACACACTCTAAAAAAAGATTTTTCTACAGTACACTGGAGTTAAGTTTGTCTTCCAAAATTTATTAAAAACATTTCCCTTTAAGACAAAGGGCCCTATTTTAACGATCTGAAACGCAAGTGTCAAAGCGCAAAGCGCAAGTAACTTTGTGGGCGGATCCCGGCGCTGTTGCTATTTTCCCGGCGGGATAAATGCCTCTTGCAAAGGCGTAGGTTTAGGGGGGGACGCTAGGTACTAGTCCCAATCAATATTTTGAGATGACAAATTTGTCCCCACCAATATTTAGCAAGCTCCTTTGAACTGCTATTTTGATATTTGCGCTGCATTTGGATCTTTGCGCTGCTATTTGGATCGATTCCAACGGCCAGGACGACGACAGTACAAGATACGCCGTAATTTGATTGGCGGCGGGGTATCTGACAGGCAGGCTACACGCGCGGGCCGGGACTACTTTTTGTCCTTGCACTCACTGGCAGCGAGCGGGTGGCGTGTGTGTGTGTGCGCGTGACGACGCTGACGGTAAGTTACCAGGGCTGTCTCTCTGCCTGCCATATACAAAGGCCAGAGTAAAACATTTTAATATTCCGTTTTTTGCCCCTTTTTGTACTTTGTAGATCAGCTATGTCACCCAAGAAGAAGAAAGGGGACATACGAAGCTTTTTCATAAAGCAGAGTGTACGTTAAGTATAGGCAAAAATAACTAGCCACACAAATAACTAACAGTAGTAGTGACTGACCAGGCTTTCAAATGCAGATTCTACTGTGGAAAATAGTATTAACTGGTGATCATGGTTACCCAGGATATTGTTACAGTTAAACCTAGCTTCTGCAATCTTTCAAGGTTAGGAGCATTAATTAGGGGTGTGCAGCACGGATAGACTCATAGAAGTCGCGCTATCATGATAGAATGCTACGTTAGCAAGTCACTGAATGTTAATTAGCCTACCTTAACTTAGAATCTTGCAGTCATAAACAGTGGATCATCTGAGACAGTTTTCGTTTCTACATTCTGTTTATGTAATGTATTTGTGAGTGTAGCCTACTTGCTAGACACATGTGCTGGAAAACATGTTGGCAATGTTAAAAAGGCAAAAGTTAACACTGTTGGTTATTCAAATATAATGAATCATTATTTGATTGATAATCTAAATAACAATATCTGGTAGGAGGGTTAAACTTGCTAGCCATAGGATAGACTACAAAATTAATTAACCATTTTGTATGCAGGAAAGACAGCATCAAACCACAACAGATTTACATTTATTCATTTAGCAGACACTTTTTATCCAAAGCGACTTACAATTGAGAACAATAGAAGTAGTAAACCTAGGAAAACAATATGCAAGTTTTATGACCCTTCCCAGTTTAATCTAATGCACTTTTTTTTAAAGAATAGAATATATCTATTCTTATATCTATATAATAGAATATATATGTCCCCACCAAAGCTGTGACCAAACCTACGCCCATGCCTGGCGCAAATCTAAAAGGGGTTGGTCTGAAGTAGCTTCATTATTCATAGGTGTGGTTTGGGCGTAACGGGAAACAAACCAATAAGAGCGTCATTTCACATTCCCTTTAAGAGCATGATGAACGAGGCGCGCTTGTTCAAAGGCGCAATACTATTATAACGGCGCATTACCAGGCGCGCTTCAGAATCGGTTCACAGCCGAGGAGATCGATGTTCTCGTCAGGGCCGTAAAAGAAAGAGAAGTGACATTAGGGATGGGACAAATCCACCCAAATTAGCTTCGGTTAAACATGCATATAATAATTTGGGTAAATGTGTAAGCTTTATGCCTATTTTCCCATCGTCATGGACACAACAATGATTTCCCTCGTGTTTTAATATTTTTCCTTATAATAATGTATCATTTGCAAAAAGTAAAATGCATCTGTGTAGATGAGAGAATCATCTACAGTGTATGCGCGTTGTTCACACTTATTATTATGGCCAAGCATGCGCGCTTAAAATAGCATCTGAATGTACGCGCAATGCGCCACTGACTTTAGACTAGGTTTTTTTCTGTGGTCAGTGGCGCAATTGTTTTATAGAACAGCAAAATAGCATGAGGGAAAGTTTGCGCCGGAACACGCCTCCTCTTTGCGCTGAACCGCCCCGGGGAGCGCAAGTGTATTTCTTAGTTAACCGACGTGTGTCTGTGGAGGGAAAAGTCCGCTTTGCTCGGGTGCAAAATAGGAATGATACATGCGTCAGTGTACAAAGTCATTTGCGCCGGGCGCAAGATAGGGCCCAAAGACTTATTTTTAGTGATTGATGAAGTTGCTTCACAAGAACAACTGACTACTGAACACTTAACATTTAAATTGGATTAAATTTAAATTTAATTGACTTCTAAGCTCGATAAAAAAGGAAAGATTTGAAGGGACAGTTTGCTAAACAATTAAAATTCTGTCATTATTTACTTTGTAAAGAAAAAACATTTTTTTTTCTTATATGTCTTCCTATATATATATATATATGCTCTAATGGCAGTGGTATTATTTATTTGTTTTTGTCTTTATTCTGGAACTCATAGCATCACAGTCCACAGCGAGACACCAACTGTCACAAAACATGGAGACACATGATTCATTTGTGTGGCTTAATGTGAAGAATATTCCACATATGTACCGCCACATGGCGTTATAGAGGAACACAACTGATTGTAAAATTAAATTAATAAATAACTGTAAATAAAAGTAGTTTGAAGATGCATCTTTTTTTTAAGCAGCTTTGTACGTCTTTGAATTGAAGCAATCATTTAATTTACTGTACATCAGAAAAGGGTCTGACTAAAGTTCTTGCAATGCTTTTAATTAAGTAATGCCTAACAAACAGCTAGCGTTCTTGCCAAAGCAAATTTACATTTGGCCCTTGCGGTATGTTGAAATAAATCAAGTTTTTATTTACTCACCCTCATTTAAAAAATAAAACAATGTGTGTTTCATCAATGTATCATACAAGTTTTTCCGGACTGTGCTATATTCCAAATCTTTTGATCAACTTCAAATTACTTCAAAAGACTGAGTATTGCACACAAGTGGTTTGGACTACATTTATACCTTTATGTCAGAAGAAAGAAAATCACATGTGTTTGAAACAACATTAAGGTGAGTAAATGGCTACTGAATTTTAATTTTTGACTGAGCAATCTCTTTAATTTTAGACCAAGATACACGCACAGAAAAACTCACCACAACCACAAAACAGCCACAAACATATTTGTTAGGAAGGCTTTATGTGTGTGTGTGTGTGCGCATGTGTGAATGTGAACATACTACTGCGTAAAAATAAAATCACCCAAGCATGTGTAATTGGACTGTGGAATCCTTACAGAGGCCTGTCTAAACACTTACACTGACAACAAAAACATGTTGGGGAAATTAGGCTTAGATTGATACACACACACACACACACACACACACTTGCATCTGCTCAGGTAAGTAATACAGAGAAACATTGTTTCACACGGCTCTGCTAATTAATGATGAATGAACTGCTGCACCACGTACAAATGATGTCTGATCTCTGAGGAGAGAGAGCTCGTACTGACTAACAAACACTCCATTCATATTCCCTTACTCTCTTCATATTCCCTCACTCTCTCTCGCTCTCTGCCTAGGGCCTACATTTGACTCTGAACACTGCAAAACACAATTTAAAAGACAAGGCAAAACATCATAAAATAAATACTCCACGATACAAGCAGCCCATGTTCATCTACATATAAAGAGACTTTCTCTCCTACTGTAGATATAGCAGCAGTCTCTCTTGTGCAGTTTGAACATCATTCTTGGATGTTCATATCCGCAAATGGTTCTATAAAATTACTAAATAATTTGAGTTTACAACAGTGTCACTGACTGAATGAGTGTGGCTGTATAGAAAACACTAAGACTCCATTAGTCAAAAATCAGTTACTCAGATTATCAATAGATTGTGTGTTTAACAGGCATTCAGCACTAATCTCAATATTTCAGTATTAAATCTTTACCACCAAAACATTTTGAGAGCCGGTTCAGAGCGAGTGCCTCGCGAACCAGTTCTTTGTGTTTCGACAGCCAAAATATTCTCGGCCAGAAAAATTGGTTCCAAAGTGGCACAAACTCTTTGCTGGACTAGAACAGTTCTTTTACCACGTCATGCTTACGTCAGGGGCTGGGGGCGAGGTTATTGTAATTGTTATGCTTGAAGTTGGCGCAAGCGTTTCTGGGAAAGCTAAGATGTATGGCGACATACACAGTGACGTAACGACGTTGTTCGCTGGACTCTCTAGTCAGTGGAAAAACAAACAGGTTCTGAGAAGGTTCGCAAGTTGAACCAACTTTGAACCAGCAGCAGTTCCGAATCAGTTTTTTTTTTTTTTGTTGGAAATAAGGTATAACTGAATGTCTGATGAACATCTGCCAACCCTGCCTGCCAAGAACCATTACTGTACTCGTAAGACTCGAATGTGTGTAGCTATACACCTCTAAACTGAGCTGCGATGGGTTTCCATGCACCCGCAGTCAACTAAGCAGACAGGGCTTTGGATCTAGTGGATATATTTTGATATTGTTTTGAAAATGAACAATTCTGGGCTGATTTCTTCTTTGCAGGTGTTTGATAGATGCTGCATCTAACTCAGGCTTTCTGGCTGTACTTGTACTTAGGGAAACGTTGCTATATGGCAACGCTGTACCACAATGGGAAATGGTCAAAAAAGTAATTAATATAAAATTATGATTTTATTTTCTATTTAAATGCACATTTCTTTTAGAAATTGATATATTTATATACGTGGAACTCTATCATTTAATCCCTATCCTCCCCTATCATTTGGCTAACTCATCCTCACTCTCATCACATGGAAGAGCTAACTCTGCACTCTTCCTATTGCCCTTTTCTGTAAAATATTGCTGTATTCATTTTCTACAATGAAGAAATAAATTTGTGAACTATACTACAATCATATTGTTGATGCTACTATCTATAAAAAATCCCAATGGGAAAACACATTACTGCAATTCCACTGTGGTACAGTGTTGCCATGTGGCAACATACCTATTTTTCCGTGGTAGTACAGCATTGCCATATGGAAACATTGATATTTTCTCAATTTCTCAAAGATGAAAAAAATCCCTCTTGAAAAGAGATGTTAAGAAATTAGGTTAATAGAGCAATTTCTGGAGCACTTCAACTTGTGTCTTCCATGTGAGGGTGACAGAAAGAGAGTTTTGGAGGGACATTTAAATGTCATTTGACTTAAAAACAGCACATCATTGGCTACCTTAAGGCCTGCCCTTTTAATTCCCATAGTGCAATATATTGTATTTTTCAAGGAAATGAGTAGAAATTAATTGCGACGCTTTACACGACGACGACAACGCTGGGATTTTGAAGCAGATTTTGTAGCCTATATTACAGAGATGGATGCCGCCGTCGAACATCACTCGTTCAAATCAGCTATTGCGTATGTTTTAAGCGATTTGAACGTTTCTTTTTTGTTAATAACCGAGAAAAGAACAACACTCGGAGATGCATCTCCGCCGCTCTGCATACGTCATCTCCTTCATCACTCTGATTGGTTTTAGGTCTATCCGCGACGTCCGTTGGTGACGCCCCTCTGGAAATGATTTGTCTATAACGCTTTGCCAGACCATAACTCAGTTACAACTGAGAATGGTCTGGTTTTAACCAGGCTAGGTTTCGCTTAGAAGCCTATCACCTTCGAGAGTTAAAAAAACGAGCCAATGGCAAAGAAATGCCATGGGTCTGCGGAATTTGCATAGCGTAACTCCGCCCCACCTCGTGGGTATATAAGGAAGAACGCTGGCAGAATGCAGGAATGTTTCCCTGCTGAGGAGCTAAGACTGAGCTCGGCGTTCCAGCGGAAGTGGCAGGAAGACGTAACGTCTCTGTTCCCTACTCAGGGAACGAGGGTTACATACGTAACCGAGACGTTCCCTTTCGTAGTCACTTCGAGTTACATCGAAATGACAACGAAATGGGGGTACCAGTCTAATCAAGCCACCTCTCGCCTCTCTTCCAGTGCCCTGCGTAAGTGTGAGCTCCCTGTCGTGAGACTGGCACGGACGAAGGACTCCCACTTAACACCGGAAGGTACACTGGGGAGCATATCTCAGTGGAAATATGCAAACCATGCCCGTCTGAAGGGAGGTCTTAAGAGTACACGTATGGCCCGAGAGAGGGTAGCATACGGAAGAACACTGGAGTGTCCGGCCTGTAGGGTGGAATCTTTCAACTCCAGGAGTGGCAAGGTGGCTTGCAGAGGGAAAGACACATGCTCAAGGAGGCTTACAGTGGAAATACACATGTGGGGGTCACCCAGCGGGGGGATCATGCACATGGAGACACCTAGCCAGCTGCGAAAGCTGCCGGGGGCATAACCTTGGCGTTGACGTCAACAGTGCTGGAGGAATCCAGTGCTTCTCGGGGAAACTCACCTGAGGAAAATATTGCACGTATCCAGTCCGTGGAGTGGAATGGCGAGCAAGCAAAGACACCTGAGCGGATCCTAGTTGCTGGCTAGTTGAAGCGAGTACACGATAGGACACTGGCTCCACTCTGAGATTATGGAATCTCGCAAATGTGTTAGGTGTCGCCCAGCCTGTAGCTCTGCAGATGTCTGTTAGCGAGGCGCCATGCGCTAGAGCCCAAGAGGAAGGGGGCACGGTCGACCTTGCTGCTGGTATGCCAAAGCAATGGCGTCTACTATCCAATGAGACAACCTTTGCTTGGAGAGAGCCTTTCCCTTCAGCTTCCCACCATGACAGACAAAGAGCTAGTCTGAGGTCCTGAAACACTGCGTCCTGTCTACGTAGGCATGGAGAGCGCATACTGGACAGAGCAGTGCCAAGGCTGGGTGTGCCTCCTCCGAGGGCAGCGCTTGCAGGTTCACCACCTGGTCCCGAAAGGGAGTGGTAGGAACCTTGGGGACATATCCAGGCCGGGGTCTCAGGATCACGAGGAGGATTCAGTGTCCTCGCTCCTCTCAGGAACCTGATGACCAGGTCATGCTTCCCAATGGACTTACCCTCAACTGCAACATGAAGTGCGGCGATAGCGGCCTTCACTCCAACCCTTCTTGCAGGAAGGAAAGCACGACACTGATCGGGCATATCGTGGGATCTAAGAGCACCAGTTGACGAAGAGGTTCCACTTCAACGCATAGACATGTCTCGTGGACGATGCTTTAGCGGAAGGGATGGTAGCCACCACCGCTGGTGGTAGGGTACTCAAACCTACCTCGTCCCGTCCAGGAGCCACACGTGGAGGTTCCAAAGATCGGGTCGAGGGTGCCATAGGGTGCCCCATCCCTGAGAAAGGAGGTCCTTCCTCAGAGGAATTGGTCAGGGAGGTGCTGTCGCGAGGAGTACAATTTCGGAGAACCAGGTCCGGGTGGGCCAGTGGGGTGCAACCAAAATGACCTGCTCCTAGTCCTCCCTGATCTAGCACAGGGTCTGTGCGAGAAGGCTCACTGGGGGAAACGCATAATTGCGGAGGCCCTGTGGCCAGCTGAGCGCCAGTGCATACGTGCTGAGCGTGCCCTCGGTCAGGGAATAAAACAGGCTGCAATGGGAAGAGTCGTGGGAGGCAAACAGATCTACCTGAGCGTCCCCAAACTGTTCCCAAATCAGCTGAACCGACCGGGGATGGAGTCGCCATTCGCCGGAGAGAGCTGAATCCGTGAGAGCTCGACGGCTTCACAGTTCAGGTCTCTTGGAATGTAAATAGTACGAAGCGACCTCAGATGCTTCCTCCATAAGAGGAGGTGGCGAGCGAGTTGCGACATACAGACGGTTGATGTACGCTACCAGGCACGTGCAGAGGGGGGGGGGGCTTTGGGTGCTCGAGCCCCTGCCCTTTTTCAAAATTAATCAAAAGTGCCCTTCTCAAACAAATATTAATGATAAAATTGTGGTCAATAAAACAAAATGCATTTGATTATAATTAACATGACACAAGACCAATGGGCACAAGACCAAAGTACCCTAAATTCACGTTTATTTTTACGTTTCTGTCAGTCTGAGGTGTCGTTGGCATAACGCGTTGCTGTGGGTTGCGTCACTTGCATGTGACTGTCTTGCTTCGGACTTGACTCACTGAAGAGGTCAGTGTCCGTTCTTGAGGGTCGAAAACTCTGTGGACGGCAGGCGCAACCGTAGCGAAAGTTATGGGTTTTAAAATGAAAATGGACTGGTGTACACGGATAACTTAGGTATTCCACATACAGTCTGCTTGGGTACCGATGATCTCGATCCAAATATGGTTCTTACAGTGAGTAACGTTAGGCCTATATGGCTCGACCGCAATTTTTTTTTTTTTGCGCCGCTCGAGTGGCTGCCTGTTGCCGCAGCTCTAGCCACGTGTGTGTGTTTTATATATTTTTTTTTTTATTTTAAGTAACCTAACATAGCGGAATGTATATTTTGTGGAGTTACCATTTTCTCTGGTTTTTCCTGGCACTTATAACTTTTCTTTTGCCGGGTTATTTTGCTAAAGGGCTTGGAGATAGGCCTATTGTTTACCTTCGCGATCAGCTGATTGCGCTCTCCAGGCCCACACTACTACAGCCCGAAGCGAAACTCTGGATCCCTGTCAAACTGAAAAGGAGACGAAGGGGATGCAGGGCCGGCACCTTACGGAGAACAAGGAGGAGAAAATGCAAACCTTTTCTCCCCTCTATTGTGAAGGGGAATGTGAGGTCTCTTGCAAATAAAATGGACGAGCTGAGCGCGCTGACGAGGACACAGCGGGAGTTTCGTGAGTGCAGTGTGATGTGTTTCACAGAGACGTGGCTGCAGGAACATATTCCCGATTCCAACGCCACTGTCCCCGGCTTCCAGACGGTACGGGCGGACAAAGATCGATGTCTGAGCGGTAAGAAGAAAGGAGGGGGGATTGCAGTGCTTGTAAACAATAGATGGTGTAATCCCGGGCATATTACTGTGAAGGAGCATTCCTGTAGCCCAGATATCGAACTGTTAGCTGTGAGTCCGCGTCCATACTATCTGCCGAGGGAGTTCACGTGCGCTATTATTGTGGCTGTTTACATCCCACCATCAGCTGATGCCGACGCGGCGTGTGACGTTATCCATTCGGTTACTGCCGGACTTCAAACAAAACACCGGAATGCTTTTATTGCAATTTCTGGAGATTTTAATCACACGTCTCTTCCTGCTACTCTCCCAACATTTCAGCAGTATGTTAACTGCCCCACTAGAGATAATAAAACCTTGGATTTACTCTATGCAAATGTTAAGGACTCATACAGCTCCACAGCTCTTCCCCCTCTTGGCAGATCAGACCACAATCTGGTACTTCTCACCTCCACATATACACCTATTGTTCAGAAGCAATTGGTGACCACTAGGATTGTGAGGAGATGGACAGCGGAAGTGGATGAGGTTCTGCAGGGGTGCTTTGAATCAACAGACTGGGATGTACTCTGTGATTCCCATGGAGATGACATTAACTCCATTACAGACTGCATCACAGGATACATTTAATTTCTGTGTGGACACTGTTATACCCACTAGGAGAGTGCGATGCTTTCCCAACAACAAACCATGGATAACCAGCGACCTGAAGGAGCTGTTAATCAGGAAGAAAAGAGCTTTTAGGGATGGGGACAGAGAATCACTGAAGACTGTACAGAGGGAGCTGAAAGTAAGGCTGAGGGAGAGCAAGGCGGCATGTAGGAAGAAGCTGGAGAACAAGCTTCAGCAAAACAATGCAAGGGACGTGTTGTCAGGAATGAAGACCATCACAGGGTTCAAGGTGAACGGAAATCAGGCTGAGGGAGGTGTGGACAGGGCTAATGAGCTGAATGTGTTTTTCAATAGGTTTAGCTCAGCTGTCCCCTCCCTTGCCCCGTCACACAGGCACCACACCCTCCTTGCCCCCTCAGCTGCTGCTCCCCTCTCACACCTCCTCAGTGATCAGGACTGGTGACACACACAGTGCTTTCCCCTATCACTCAACATCAACATCCTTCTTCCCAGCAGAAAGCGCTCTGTACCCCCTCCCCCCTCCCTCCCCTCTACCTACCTCCCCCACCCCCCTGTCGGTCTCAAGTTGTCAGGTTAGGAGGCAGCTGGAGAAACTGCACCAGAACAAGGCTCCAGGTCCGGATGGTATCAGCCCCAGAGTCCTGAAGGCCTCTGCAAACCAGCTATGTGGGATTTTACAGCACCTCTTCAACCTCAGTCTGAGCATGGAGAAGGTCCCACTGTTGTGGAAAACATCATGCCTTGTTGCGGTGCCAAATAAGTCTTCTCCATCTGCCCTCAATGACTACAGACCGGTTGCCTTAACATCTCACATCATGAAGGTTCTGGAGAGATTGGTTCTAGCCCACCTGAGACCACAGGTGACCACCTCCATTGACCCACTGCAGTTTGCCTACCGCCCTGGGGTTGGTGTGTAGGATTCTTTCATCTACCTGCTTCAGCGAGCTCACTCACACCTGGATAAAGCTGGCAGCATTGTAAGGATCACATTCTTTGATTTCTCCAGTGCTTTTAACACGATCCAGCCTTTACTGCTGCGAGAGAAGCTTCTGAAGATGTGGGCGGACACTTCCACAGTTTCCTGGATTACAGACTACCTGACAGACAGACCACAGTTTGTGCGACTAAGGGGTGGTGTGTCGGAACGAGTGGTTAGCAGCACAGGAGCACCACAGGGGACTGTTCTCTCATCATTTCTCTTCACGCTATACACTTCAGATTTCCGGCACAACTCAGAGTCCTGTCATCTCCAAAAATACTCGGATGACTCTGCAGTTGTTGGGTGTATTAGTGGTGGAGACGAGTCAGAGTACAGGAATCTGGTTGACCGCTTTGTGTTGTGGTGTGGGGAAAACCACCTCTTCCTTAATGTGACAAAGACGAAGGAGGTGGTGGTGGACTTTAGGAGGACCAGGATAACAACAGTAAACACCATTCACCTTCAGGGAGAGGAGGTGGAGGTGGTTGAGAATTTTTAATATCTGGGTGTGTACCTTGACAACAGATTGGATTGGAAGTGCAACACTGAGGCCATTTTCAAGAAGGGTCAGAGTAGACTCTACTTATTGAGGAAGCTTAGGTCTTTTAATGTATGCAGCAGGATGATGTATGTGTTCCATCAGTCCGTTGTCGAAAGCGTAATTCTCTTTGCTGCCATCTGCTGGGGTAGTAGTATCAGAGTCAGTGACAGCAAGAGACTGAACAAGTTAATAAAGAAGGCTGGCTCTGTGCTGGGGTTTGCTCTGGAGCCCCTGGAGTTGGTTGTGGAGATAAGAATGTTACACAAATTATACAACATCATGGACAACACTTCACATCCGCTGCACAACCTGCTGGTCGGGCAGCAGAGTGTATTGAGCTGGAGATTTCTACAACTCCGCTGTAGCAAGGACCGTTACAGGAAGTCATTTCTACCCACTGCCATTACAATCCACAACAACTCTCTGGGCAGGGAGAGGAGACTGAGGAGACTGAATGACACGTGAATGATAAAGGACATTATATTATTTTTAACATTATATTTAACACTCAATATTCACATGTGATACTAACTTCACATCTTTGTGCACTGTTGGACTTGGGTATACATTTTATACTTGTTAAGATACATTGTAAGATTTTTATCTATTTTTTATTTATTTTATTTATTTGTCAGTATATGTCAGTCTATGTAATATGTTTGGTTTGTATTCTGTGTTAAAATCCTGCTGCAACACTGCAATTTCCCCTTGGGGATTAATAAAGTTTTTCTATTTTATTCTATTCTATAAAAAGTTAAATAGAACAACATTAAATCTTTACTGTCACTTTAAAAAAAATCAATTTAGCACATCCTTGCTAAATAAAAGTATCAATTTCTTTAACAGAAACCAAATTACTGACCCCAAACTTTTGAACGGTAGTGTATATTGGTACAAAATATTTATATTTTAAATAGATGCTGTTCTTTTTTTAAACTAAGAATCCTGAAAAAAGTATCAAAGGTTATACATATATTATAATAGAAAACACTTATTTCAAATTGTAGTAATATTTCACAATATTACTGTATGTTAGATCAAATAAAATAAATGCTTAAAAGTTTCCCTTCACGGACTACCTTCACGGTGTAAACGCAGTGGGAGCGCCCCCCAGCGTAACGCGTCTGAAGCATGTCAATGGAGCGTCACAGCGAGTGACGTCACCGACCAGGAAGCTATAAATATCCCCTAAATACACGAGCCGCCAGCTTCTGTTACTTCAGCAGCGCTCTGTGTGTGTCTGAAATCTTTTGATTGTGTTTGTCTGATTCTGTCAGGAGTTTTTCACTATATATATCAGCAGCGCTCTGTGTGTGTCTGAAATCTTTTGATTGTGTTTGTCTGATTCTGTCAGGAGTTTTTCACTATATATAATATATATATATATATATATATATATATATATATATATATATATAAAACAAAATGAGCGAGCAGTATAGAAAGTGTGTTCCCCCCTGTACACGTTACATCACGGGTGGGGATTCACACAAGCTATGTGTGGCTTGTTTGGGAGTCCAGCATGCCCAGTCGGCTCTCGAGGGAGTCGATTGTGAGCATTGCGAGCGCTTTCCTTTGAGAACTATCGCTCTTCGAGGAGAGTGGTTTGCTGCGAGCTCCCCAGGGCTCGGGTCCCGCTTCTGTTGAGGCAGAGCGGCGGTGCTTGTCTTGGGGTTCGCAGATGGATCTCACCGGCGACGCTGAGGCGGGCCCCGCCCTATCTCAGCTTTCTCCGGCGGGATCCAGTGCCTCTCACCCGGCTCTGGAAGCACGCCCTGCGGCGGTTACTTCTTCCCGGGTTGAGGCACATGATGATGTGGAACTTGGATTATCCAGTTCTGAGGAGCTGGATGTCGAAAGTTTGGCATCAGATGAAACTAGCTCACTTCATTATACTGCTGAAGAAGGTTTGATGGGTGTGTTATCTCAGGCTGTTGAAAAGCTCAGTATTGAATGGCCAACTGATAGACAGGAATCTAGAAATAAAAGCAAACTAGATGATAGATTTCTGTCTGCACGTCCTCAGCCTTCTCGCCGGTGCTTACCGTTCTTCCCAGATCTTCATGCTGAGGTTTCAAGGACATGGGTTAGACCGGTTTCAAGCAGAATATATACTAATCAATCCAATGCATATGGTAATATTTTTTTCAGGCCGACCTGCTTAAAGATGTGTGTGAGGGCGGAGAAATTTCGGCAGATACGATTAATGAGCTCAGGCAGACTGCTGATCTAACTCTCCGGGCCACTAGGGAGACAGCTAAATCTATCGGCTGGTCTATGGCAGCCATGGTGGCCACAGAAAGGCATTTATGGTTGAGTCAAACTTCTATGAAAGAAAGAGATAAATCTCTCCTTTTAAATGCTCCCGTTTCGCCTGCGGGCCTCTTCGGTGACGCTCTTCACTCTGTCACTGAGAGGTTCCAGGAAGAGAAAAAACAGGCGGCTGCCGAGCGAGGGCAGTCCCAGCCATCGAGTTCGTCACCTAAAAGAGCACAGCAGAAGCGGAGTGTCGCGTCTCGTCAGGAAGGCCGCGTCGAAAAAGTCCTGACGGGCTGAACGTCAGGACTCTGAGGGTGGTCCCCATCGGGAAAGACTTGAGTTCGCCGCTCAAAAACACGGTGCCCTGTCTTTCTCGATGCCCTCAGGGGTCTGTTCTACTAACCCTGCCTATACAGGGCGTAGAGAGACTCGGTGAGCGATTTCCCGAGGGACACTCGCCCCCCTCCGAGGAGGGTTGTGGGGTGCTTAGACCAGCTGTTTCCTGCCAGTATGTTACAGGGCGCTGTGTCTGTCATTCGGGATGTTCATCCAGAGGCCAGCCTCGAGAGGCTGGTTCCCTTAGTAGAGTTCCTGGCAGAATGGGAAATGCTTCCCAATGTTTCTCAGTGGGTCATGCATATTATAAAGAACGGGTACGCTATTCCGTTCAGAACGCGTCCACCTCGGTTCAGAGGGGTTCTGCCCACGGTGGTGGGCCCCGAGCAGGCTCTGGTATTAGAACGGGAGGTAAAAACTCTGCTGCAAAAAGGGGCTATAGAACGGGTTCCTCCACCCAGCAGGGAGTTAGGATACTAGAGTCGGTACTTCATCGTTCCGAAAAAAGATGGAGGGCTGCACTCTCAAGCAGATCGTGTCACAAATCAGATCCGAGGACTGGTTTGTCACAATAGATCTAAAGGACGCTTACTTTCATGTATCCATCAACACAGGAAGTTCCTGAGGTTCGTTTTCGAAGCGTACCAATATCGGGTTCTTCCGTTTGGCCTAGCACTGTCACCCCGCACGTTCACGAAGTGTATGGATGCAGCTATAGCCCCGCTGAGGCTGCAGGGCATCCGTATTCTGAACTATATAGACGATTGGTTAATTCTAGCTCAATCAGAACAACAGGCGGTTCGGCATCGAGATGTCGTTCTTGCTCACGTCAAGAGGTTGGGGTTGAGGCTCAACGCCAAGAAGAATGTTCTTTCTCTATTACAGAGAACCACTTTTCTCTGTGTAGTGTGGGATTCGACGACGATGCAGGCACAGTTGTCACCTGCTCGTGTTGCTTTGATTCTCCCTGCAGTAGATCAGGTCAAGCTAGGCCAGTCATCCACTGTAAAACAGTTCCAGAGACTGTTAGGTCTCATGGCAGCTGCGTCCAACGTGATACCTTTTGGCCTCCTGCACATGAGACCGTTACAGTGGTGGCTCAGAACCAGGGGATTCTCCCCGAGGGGAAATCCGCTTCGCATGATCATGAGTTCGCGACGGTGTCATCGCGCCCTGGTTATGTGGAAAGATCCTCGGTTTCTGTCCCAAGGCCCTGTGTTGGGAGCTCCTTGTCGTCGCGTTATGCTAACGACAGATGCCTCTCTCACGGGGTGGGAGGCGATCATGAGTGGTCGCCCAGCTCAGGGTCTGTGGGAGGACCATCACCGTCTATGGCACATAAATTGTCTAGAGATGTTGGCAGTGTTTCAGGCTCTGAAACGCTTCCTCCCAGACCTAAGGGGCCACCATGTTCTTGTCCGAACAGACAACACATCGGTGGTCTCTTATATCAACCATCAGGGGGGTCTGCGTTCTCGCCCACTTTACAAACTGGCACGTCAGATTCTCCTATGGTCCCAGGAGATATATATATGCCCCTTTGAGCCCCTGCCCCTGAAGAACTCTCTGCACGTCCCTGTACGGTACTGACGCGGTATTGTCTGGACGGACTAGTACGTGCTGGTCTTAGAGCAACGCATGGGAGCGGTGCAGAGCCAATTGTACTGCCAGCAACTCGAGGCAATTGACATGAAGAAGGCGCTGGGGTCCTGTCCAGGAGCCCGCAGCAGCATGTCAACTGCATATGGCACCCCAACCCGTGGTGGAGGCATCTGTTGAGACAACAACATGCCTGGAAACTCGATCTAGGGGCACACCGGCCCGTAGGAAGCTGAGGTTCGACCACAGGGTGAAGGTTCGATGGCAGGTCGGAGTAACTGGTACTCGGAGCGTGCCTTGTTGCCATGCCCACCTCGGGACTCGATCGCAAAGCCAGTGCTGAAGCGGTCTCATATGAAGCAACCCGAGCGGTGTGGCTGCCGCTGCGGATGCCATATGCCCCATTAGCCTCTGAAATAGTTTCAGTGGAACCGCAGTCTTGCTCTGGATTTGACGCAGGCAAGTCAGCAGTTACTGCGTACGCTCACTCTTAAGCTGCGCGGACATGGCGACTGAGTCGATTTCCATACCGAGAAAAGAGATCCTCTGCACGGGGCAAAGTTTGCTCTTCTCCCAGTTGACCTGAAGGCCCAGACGAGCTAGGTGCCAAAGCACTAGGTCCCTGTGTTCGCAAACCTGGTCTCGAGAGTAAGCTAGGATTGGCCAGTCGTCGAGATAGGTCAGGACACGAACCCCGTGTAGCCGAAGCGGCACAAGGGCTGCCTCGATGACCTTCGTAAAGATGCGAGGAGACAGGGCTAGCCCGAAGGGGAGAACCGCGTACTGAGATGCCTTCCCCTCGAAAGCAAACCGACCAAACGGTCTGTGTCAAGGAAGAATGGAGACATGAAAGTAGGCGTCCTTCAGGTCGATCGCTGTAAACCAATCCTGTGGCTGAACGCATTCGAAAATCCGTTTGGCCGTGAGCATTTTGAACGGAAGCCTGTGAAGGGATCTGTTCAAAACGCGCAGGTCCAGGATTGGCCGTACCCCACCAGATTTCTTCGGTACAATGAAGTAGGCTGGAGGGACAATCTCGACCGCACCTTTTGCCAACAAGGTTGCGACTTCCGCACGCATGACAGGGCCATAGCCACCGACCATAGTGTAGCGAACAAGCGGGAAGGAGACCGTGCGAACTGAATCGCATAGCCGAGCCTGATGGTCCACCACACCGAAGCACTCTGCGGACACAGTTGCATCGCAACAGAGCGTTCGACAGGGTGAACCCCAGTGTACCCTTTCACCGCGGCCTCATCACGGCCCATCCGGGGGGGGTGGGGACGAGAGTCAGCGCTTGCAGCCCCCATGGACCAATCATCCAACCGTGAGCGTTCAGGAGAGGATGGGGAGTACCACGCTAACCCGACACTCGCGGCGGCCCGGGAAAGCATAGCTGTCAGTTCCGGGTCGGACTCGGACAATGCCGTGACTGGGGGGTGTGGCCCGAGGACGCATCGTCGGGACAGAGTTCCACACCATAACCCTCTGATCAACCTGGCCACCAACCGAAGTACCAGCTCTAGAGGGTGGGGTAGAACGGGGTGTGGCAGAGGGGACTCTACCTTTAATAAGGTCACGGAGTCTCGATCTTAGCGCAGCGATGGTCATGTTCCCGCAGTGAGAACATGACTCATCCATGAAAGCTGCCTTTGCGTGTTCTAAGCCCACACACGCAAGACAACGATCATGCCCATCAGATAATGAGACAGATAATTGGCTCCTGTTACGATCCTCCTATGACTCATACCCGTCTAGGTCTTTTAGGAGGGGAACACATATAACCATCTCAAACACGTCACACTATGGCCCTGTCCCAAATGGCGCACTTCATGCAGACTTTCGGTTTCGTGGACTTAAATTGCGCGTGCTCGCCGAGTCTACGAGTCCGTAGGCCGTCCCATTTAGCATTTTAACGCTCTGAAGTGTGCTCAGCAGCGCACCATTTGTACCCTTGAAGCGGTCTTCTGCGAAGCCCGCATAGATGCAGGCTCCACGCACTTTAACTACCCAGGAGTCCTTGCGAAAGGCCAATCAGACAACGGATGGGAGGAGATTTCGCTCATGGACAATTGTTAACATGGCTGAGAAAAAATTATTTAAGTGTAATTATATCATTACGGTTTTTATGACAAGTTTATACAAACATTATGATCATCGACCAGTGGTTGATGTCTCAAACATAGGCTAATAATAGCAAGCTGAATAATACGATTGCATTATGATTCATTAAATAAATAGAACAGACTGTCAGGGCTTTACTGAGTCATATAAACACAACAACAATAGGCAGCATATTTCCCTGAACCTGTAGCTCCTGTCCATAACAACAATCAGACCGTCTTCCTGTTTCCGGCTTGACGATCGAGTGTGTCCCAAAAATACCTCTCAATGCGCCCTCACGGACTCGCGCTAAGGGCCCTATAGGTCTGCACTACATGACGTCACCGAAGTGTGGACTCTGAGGAAGTCCACAAGTCCGGAGTGTGCCATTTGGTACAGGGCCTATAACACTGAATGAGGTGAGAAAACACGAGAGACCACTGAATAAAGTGAATAAGGTTTAATAAATATGATAATGAATAAAGATATGACAGAACCAACCACAAAGGAAAAAGGGGAAAATGAATTGTGCCAAAGTAATGAAAGTAACATTAACATAAAGGTTATCTAACACATTAAACAACTAATACTAGGATACAAAGAAAACCCAAAAGAAAAGTCGTCAACGTCCAAGACGTCATAACTAAACTACACTAACTAAAAAACATAAATACAGCGGGTGGCACAATTCCCTAACTAGTGTTTTAATACAGACAGATTTCAGTACGTGTGCACCATGTATGTCATGTGACAAACTTACTTAACCCCTTCTTCTCTGTAGACCGCCACGCTCACAAAGGAGAAGGTTTTGGACGCAGCCAAAACAAAGATCAATGAGCATACATGTGAACAACGTACAAGGTTCTCTCAAAACAAGGTTCTCTCAAAACAAGACAAGGATTCTCTGCCAGCCTGCAGCAGCATGGTCTTTAAGTATCCACTTCACCAGGTGTCACTCATCACGCTAATGCCGATCCCGCCTTCCAAGGCGCGGCCACTCATTGTCTGAACTGACAAGCACGATAGCCAATCAGCAACATCCTAAGAAAAGTGAAAGTGAGAGACACAGATAGAGCGGAAAAACAATTCCCCACATTTAAGATTTTAAACCCGACGTTTAAATAAAACAATAACAGCAAAACTTCATCATACCCACACTTTTAAGATTCAGGCTCTAGAAAGAGTATCTGCGAGGATATTTTAAAATTCCTTCTTATGGTGAATCTCCAGCTGAAAATTCTGTATGAACAAAGCCCAACGCATTAATCGTTGGTTTGCATTATACATGCGAGACAAAAAAACAAGGGGTTGGTGATCCGTAAACACAAGAATAGGCAAATTAGAAGAACCCAGATAAACTTTGAAGAATTGTAACGCTAGTAACAATGCCAAGGTTTCCCGTAACCCGAACGCCATAACTTGGTACTGTAGGAAAGAATCCGGAGTTACAAAAGCAGATATGTCAGACGCGCGTGCTGTTAATGGCACTTGCCAGTACCCCTTCAATAGGTCAAGTTTACTAACGACTTTTGCTGAACCAACACTATCAACGCAATCCTCCATTCTCGGAAATGTATAGCAATCAGGTACGGTGACAGCGTTAACCTTTCGGTAGTCCGTACAAAAACAGAAAGAACCATCAAGTTTCTTTACCAACAGACATGGCGAACTCCATGGACTATGACTATGACGAGCTAAGTCATTTTCTAACAAATAGTCAGTTTCAACCTTCATTGCAGATCTCTTAATTTCGTTAACACAATATGGATGTTGCTTTATCGGTTTGGCATCTTTAACTTCAATGTCATATTCCAGAACACCAGTCTGATGCTGCGTTCACACCGGACGCGAATTGCGCGTCAGGCGCGAGTGATTTCATTGTTAAGTCAATGCAATGACGCGTTACGCGTAAAAAAAAATTCTTGCGGCGCGAATGAGTCGTAGAGCGCGGCACGGTAGACGCGAATACGCCTCATTCACGCGTCAAGTTCACGCGGATGGCGCGAATTGAGCCTCTGCCGCGTTATGCGCGTTACCCGCGAATGGTGCATTTTGTGCATTCACGCGTTTGACGCGAATTTGCGTCTGCCGCCCGAGTTGAAAAATCTGAACTTTGGCGTCAATTTGCGCCGCGTTAACCAATCAGGAGCCTAGCTGCCTGCTGTCACTCAGGAGGTAAAGTTACGTAAACTCCCACTCGGAATCTTTCATTCCAAAATCACTGACAGCTATGGAGGAAAAATTAATTCTTGCTGTAAGCAGTCGCCCAGAATTGTACGATTCCACATATTTTTACAGAGACAGGAACAAAAAGGACCTCGCTTGGAAGAGGGTCAGTGAGGAGATTGGGCAACCTGGTAAGTTGTAAATACAAATGAATCTTTAATATTTGTCCACTTACTTTACGATTTCTTGAACAAGAACATGTGGACATCAAAACATGCAAATTCAGAGCGAGGGTTTACAGTTTTTGAAATTGCGATGAACAACAATTCGCATATTTAAAAAAATATTGATGTTTTGTCCTGTGTTGTATTACTCCTGTAATGTGTAACGGCCGTCAACGGGTTTCATCGGATTTCGCCTCCGATGCGCGTCACGTGTGTAAATTTCGCTTCAAACTTTTGTTTTTACGCGCGTCAATTTCGCTCTTGACGCGCGAATGGATTCAAAGTGGTCAAGCGTATAACTAGACGCGGTAGGCGCGAATTTGACGCGCTATTCGCGTCCGGTGTGAACGTAACATGAGAGGGAACATCAGAAAATAAAGCTGGGAATGACATAAGTGCCATCACATCACCTCTTTTCTCATTGGGTACAGAAGACAAATGAGAAGACAGATTAGACAGTATAGCAGAGTTTTCCAATTTACTACACTGTTGCGGAGTATTTCTCAACATCAATCCGTCCTCATCAGCATTCGCATCACCCTCTACAACAGACAAAACTGGTGACGTTACTAACACTACATTGTCAGTGTCCTGCTTCACAGGTTCACACTCGTCACGTTCGTGATAGGCTTTAAGCATGTTAATGTGGCAAACACGCGTTTTGCCATCTCGGAACCATCTCAAAACCATCTCGGCTGGACTAAATCCAAGTGATTCTTGCACATTTTCTCACACCGTAAATAACACTAACGGAATACCTTCATCCCAATCTTTACTTTTTACAAAATTTTCGGAGCATGGCTTTCAAAGTCTGATGAAATCTTTCAATTGCACCTTGACTCTCTGGATGGTATGCACTAGATATACAATGTTCGATAGACAACGACTTCAATGTTTGCGTAAAAACTCGTGACAAAAAGTTAGTCCCTTGATCTGTTTGGACAACTTTCGGAAGTCCAAACGTAGAAAAGAACTTGATCAACGCTTTCAAAACAACAGGAGCCCTAATCTTCCGTAACGGAATAGCTTCAGGAAATCTGGTCGCTCTACACATAGTGATATAAACCGAGATATTGGTTACCTGCCTTCGTTTTCAGTAGTGGTCCGACACAGTCAATCAGTACCTCCTCAAACGCTTCTCCGATAACTGGAATTGGAGACAGTGGAGCGGGCGAGATAACCTGATTCGGCTTTCCTGCAATTTGACACGTAAGACATGCACGACAAAACTTAACCACATCTCGTTTTAGTCCAGGCCAAAAAAAATGCTGCAGAATGCGATGGTAAGTTTTAGTTACCCCTAAATGTCCAGAGAGCAAATGTTCATGTGCTAAACTCAAAACATGAGAACGATATCTGAGTGGAACTACTACTTGATATACCATGTTCCAATCTAGATCCTCCTCAACTTTAGCATACCACTTTCGCATGAGCAAACCATTGTCTCTGAAATATGCAGTATTTCTTTTCTTAGCGGCCTCACAACTTATCACAGCTGATAAACATTTCTTCAAAGAAGAATCATCATTTTGCGCCATCACAATCTGAGAATGAGTAACTGGTAAATTTAACGAAACGAAGCTTTCTAACACATTCTCTGAATTCTTAACCTTAAGAACCTTTTCAGAAATTGTATTCGTCTCTAAAATTCTCTCACCCTCTGCCAACACATCTCCGATCAGTGAATCAGCCAAGTCAACTTCACCCACCGTTTTAGCTGACTGAGCACGAGTCATGGCACAGAAAGAAAACACTTCACGGGGCTGACTGACAACATCACCTATCAAACAAACCTGTGGAACATCACTCACTTCTGGAACTGACAAAACTTTGCCTCCAGCTAAATCATTTCCCAGTATGAGAGTTATTCCTTTAACAGGAAGTGATTTCCGAATTCCAACTCGTACAACACCTGAAAGTAGAGAACATCGTAAGTGTACATTATGCAAAGTCACAGACACTACTTGCATTTCTATTCCACGAATCAACACACTTGAGCCACAATATGATTCGTCAGAGAACGGGAATACATCAGACAGCAAATGGACTGCATTACCCCAGTATCTCGGAGAATACAGATTTCTCTCCCATCCTCTTCTTCTCCGGACAAGGAAACAAAACCTGACATCACGAAAGGTTTATAACTTACGTCACAAACATCAGTTCCACATGACAGTACTGTCTTCACTAATGCAACACTTTTTGGAATCTTAGACTGCGATTTACGCATAAGCACCGGACAATCAGCAATCAAATGTCCTGGTTTATGACAGTAAAAACAATCCCTTAGCTCTTTCGATTTCGACGCTCCAGCTTTCTCTCGGAAACCGTGAGTTTCAGACGGAGTAGTGGTCATGCGCTTTTCAGTACGAGTTACGAAAAATACCCCTTTATGAGTGAGCATAAATTCATCTTGCGCTAACGAACTAACCTTCTGTTCGTTCAAATAGACTACCACACGTTCGGATAAACATCCTTTAAACTCCTATCAAAGAGAAGAGCCTTCTCTCTGGAAAATTCAACGAATGTTTGAGACGAATTCTTCTTATGGCCTCTAAATTTCTGCCTATAGGCTTCTGGGACTAATTCGTAAGCACGTAGAATTGCTATTTTTACAGCGTCATAGTTCAAACTGTCCTCTAAGGAAAGAGTAGAGAACAGCTCTAACGCTTTACCCGTTAAACGACATTGCAATAACAAAGACCAGCAATCCTTTGGCCAATGAAAAGAAAGCAAAAGCACTAAAGTAGGAATCAATCTCACCTTCACGAAAAAGTGGCACTAGTATAATATTTTTACTAACATCGATTGAGTTGGTTGCTACGGACGAAACAGACGTTGGGGCAACAGTGGGAGGAGACACAACCGAAGGAGTATGATCAACAGTGGCGGCGGGACTAACACGAGGGAGATCTGGTAGCGCTGCGGAGCCTCCCACAATTCGCATTGAGTCAAGCTCCAGCTGTCGCATCTTTACCTGTTTCTCCGCTTCGATCTCGAATTTACAAACTTGTAATCGCAAATCAATTTCCACCTGCCGAGCCTGTATTTTCTCCTGTCATTCAAACTGCAAACGAGCCAAACAGACTTTAAGTCTCGTTTCGCTCTTTGAGCCAACAGACAAAGGGGAGAATGGTTCAAACGAAGGTAAACTCACCCTAGCCTCAGCCTCAACCTCCGCGGTAGGCGTTAGCTCCTCCTCCTCGCTCACCTTTTCACTCCCCTCAAACGCATCCATCTCCACACTGATTCCAACTGATTGTTTCTCCTGCAATCTCAGCACATTCAACTCTACCAAAC
This sequence comes from Tiaroga cobitis, assembly GCA_030578255.1. Classification (NCBI taxonomy): domain Eukaryota; kingdom Metazoa; phylum Chordata; class Actinopteri; order Cypriniformes; family Leuciscidae; genus Tiaroga; species Tiaroga cobitis. Next base: position 28,398,199 of record CM060598.1, on the reverse strand, counting down.
GGTTAAGTATCACAGACTTAATCTCTCTCTTAAGTGACTGCTTATTTACTGAGATCTGAAAATGACTTGCTATCCTCAACAAATCATCTTTCCTACAACCATCCAATTCCTCTTGCGAAGGACTATCAAGAAACCTTTCTAAAATGAACATCCTAGCGACAATAGAACCGCACGCACAAATCCTCAACACACACAGTGATACAGAAGACAGCGTCATGAACTGGTTATCTGTTTAATTCAGTTGGATCCCGGACGAGCCCCCATTATGTTACGACCCTCCTATGACTCATACCCGTCTAGGGCTTTTAGGAGGGGAACACATATAACCATCTCAGACACGTCACAATATAAAACTGAATGAGGTGAGAAAACACGAGAGACCACTGAATAAAGTGAATAAGGTTTAATAAATATGATAATGAATAAAGATATAACAGAACCAACCACAAAGGAAAAAGGGGAAAATTAATTGTGCCAAAGTAATGAAAGTAACATAAAGGTTATCTAACATATTAAAGGTGCATTGCGCAACTTTTCATGTTAAAAATACCTGTTTTTCTCCCTATACATGCTTAAAGAACTGCCTGATGGGCTGATTGAGCCCTTCTCTGCTCACTGAGATTGCCTCTATTATCCTGTACAGTAAAATATATAGGAGGGATTCGGGCTCGAATTTGAGACTGGGCGTGACGTCATGCGCGTTCACGCTCACCAGGCTGTCTCGCAAGTTTGTGTATTCGCCGGCGCCGCCATTCTCCGCATTAGCGGACAACTCGTGCGTCAAAAATTGAAGATGAATTCAAAGAGACCGGCTTGTAGTCCATTCCAAACCCCAACGCAAACTCCACGTAAAGTTAAAAAAAGAAAAATTTTGTCTAGTGCCACCAAAAGGGCCAAATTGGAGTCAGACAAGCGTCGGAGTAAGACGAGAGTCAACCTCGGGAAGGCATTCAACAAATGGAGAGATCTCCAGTCTGCTCTTGGTCTCAAACGGGATCCTCAGTTGGCTTTTTTCTTGATAAAACGGTAAGATATAGCCCAGTCTCTAATGTTTGATACGGCCAATCTATGTATGACAACAAATGATGATGCGTAAAATGTGTAATGCTTTAGCGCAAGCTAGATACATGTACAATCAGAATTGATTTTACTACCATTGTTAGTGAACAGTTTCATAAACTAGGAATTGTGTTCGGAAGAATAGTACAACATGAAACATATCCAATAAAAGATGCTAACGCATTACAATTCTGAGACAGTAATATTGTAAGGTAATGAATTACTTTTAAATAACAGTAACAAGTAATATATAATATATTACAGTTTGGAAGTAACTTGCACAACACTGTTATTGGAATATTACTTAGCAGATCAATACAACAGGCTGAACCCCGCAAGTCTTCGGCGGATTAGCCTGTTTGGCTTTTATGAAAAGCCTGTTTGGCTTTTATTCTACTACCCCCGTTTTGCCCTCACACATAAGAGTAATTTACTCAAATGTCTTTCCTTACATATATTTGAAATGACTTGCAGATTTATAACTTTATTACCTCTGAAGACATTTTGGCTGTACACCAAAGATCTGTGCGGCAGATGCTCCTTTAGTTATGAACAGCTCATGCTCGTGCATGCGTGCGTGTGCGTGTGGTCTATGAGCGTGCACAACTCTGGTTGCAGTTTCGCTTGTCGCCAGAGGGGGCGTAGTTCTGCAAAAACTCAGAAACCTGCGTTTTGCACCTTTAAACAACTAATACTAGGATACAAAGAAAACCCAAAAAGAAAAGTCTTCAACATCCAAGACGTCATAACTAAACTACACTAACTAAAAAACATAAATACAGCGGGTGGCACAATTCCCTAACTAGTGTTTTAATACAGACAGATTTCACTACGTGTGCACCATGTATGTCACGTGACAAACTTACTTAACCCCTTCTTCTCTGTAGACCGCCACGCTCACAAAGGAGAAGGTTTTGGACGCAGCCAAAACAAAGATCAATGAGCATACATGTGAACAACGTACAAGGTTCTCTCAAAACAAGACAAGGATTCTCTGCCAGCCTGCAGCAGCATGGTCTTTAAGTATCCACTTCACCAGGTGTCACTCATCACGCTAATGCCGATCCCGCCTTCCATGGCGCGGCCACTCATTGTCTGAACTGACAAGCACGATAGCCAATCAGCAACATCCTAAGAAAAGTGAAAGTAAGAGACACAGATCGAAAAAACAATCCTAGCTATGCAAATTCCGCAGACCCATGGCATTTCTTTGCCATTGGCTCGTTTTTTACCATTCTAAGGTGATAGGCTTCTAAGCGAAACCCCCATTTCGTCGTCATTTCGACGTAACTCGAAGTGATTACGAAAGGGAACACCCAGTTATGCTTAAACATATATTAAATGTGTAAAATGCATAAATAAATGTCATGTAAACACTGGGGGAAAGTGTTTTGATTTAATTAGAGAAGTCATTTATGGACAATGACAGGAATACTGAGAATATGAGAATGATAGTATACAGTAAAGCTGGTAAAGCTAACAATAGAGCGCACAGAAACTCAAACAGTAGCGTAAACAAGCGAAAATAAGATAGTGATGTACATCCCCTATTGGTCAACAGCAATAAGCTGTCACCCATGGCTTTTCAGCCTGATCGGACAGAATTATGCTTCCACTCGGTATATATCAGCCAGCCAGACACAGCTCACTTTAAATTATCAGACGCCGGGATATCAGTGGTGCTCCAGTGTTGATGTGTTAACCCTCCAGTTATAGTCATCTCTTTTTACATTTCCTTGGTGCTTTCTTCTTCATGCGCCAGCATTTGTGATTAGCCTGGCCTTTGCCCGTGATTCTCCACTGTGTCCACCCTTGCAGAGCGAGCGTGTCCGCCTGAGACTCCAGTGGCAAAACTCACATTACATATTACACGCACCATGGCAACATGAACCTCAGCTTTCATGGCTCAACTTTGCTAGCACGCTAATTAGCAGGTACACTAACCTAGCTGTCTAAAATGCCAAAAGGCTAAGGGAACTTTTAAACGTGTTCCAGAAAATAATGTACAGCGCCTAATGAAGTCAGGTGGAAAAAGCTGCCCCATTCATTCTTGTCTCAATGAAAACAGGTCGTTTAGCGTTCGCAAATGAACATGTCTGTCTGGGTGGGGTACTTTCTAAATTTCTGTCCCTGCTTTTGTTTAAATTTAATCTTCTTAGATGAAGTGAGCGCATAATGAATGTTAACCTATTTTACAGTTCTGTAGTCATTGAATAATTGATGTTACACAGTCTTGCTGAGAAAGAAATAATATGTAGACATATTAAAATAACTTTCCCAAGATAAAATCAAATTGATTAAAAAAAAGGGATGAGTGAAATTAAAGAGTGAGCGAGAGAGGGGCCCTTAGGGTTTAGCTTCGTATTTAAATGAGGAGATAAAGCAGAGAGAGTTCTGTGAAGTTAGTATTTAATACTAAGGTCTACACTGCTTCTGTAGTATTTATGAAGGCTGTTAACCATTCAGCCGCTTCTCCTTTATTTTATTAAAACCTGTGACTCACTGACCCTCCAGTTAAACAACCTTGAGATTAATACTCACTGATTTAACCATAATAGCTCTAATAAAATAATAGTTATTGCTCTTGCAGCAATCGTGGTTATGACCAATGAGAGGGTACAGAGACAGACAGAGAGGGTATAGACATACATGACATGCTTCTCTGTCAAAGAGTTTAACTTAACTTTTTTCTTTTTCAGCCTGAAACTAATGACATCATCCACAGAGTTGATTTAAACATGACAAATGTAAAATGAACTTATCATTAAAGGGTAACTAAACCCTAAAACTATTTTTTAGTTAATGATCTGTAAGACTGGGGCTTTATTAATGCTGTTCATTGATTCAATAATTTTTTTTGACATTTGGGTATAAAGTGTTTTAATTCTACAATATATGGTGTAAAAACATCTGAGTGCTGCCCTCTTCAGGTTGAACGGTGGCTACTGCAGTTGAATTTTCCTATTGGAAGTTGTGGTGCCCTGTGACCTAAGATGGTACCAGCTAACCACGCCCTTGCCTACAGAGAGACATGTCTCAGGTGCAAGTAAGTGAAAAAGTAAGTGTTCGTGCTACCTTACAATTTTAAGTTTAGTCAACTCAAATATCCATGTTGTCACTTAGTACAGCTTCACATTTCAAGTTGACAGCTTAAAATTTCAAGGCAGCACGGACACTTACTTTTTTTTAAGTTGAAACCATTTTTTTTTACTGTAAATCTCTAATGATTAAGCAGGCAAAAAGAATAGTAATTCTTTTTATGATTTCATATTTATAATTAAATATATATATATATATTTTTTTTTTTTCAGGGATTTATTTAAGAGAACACATTCAATTGATCAAAAGTGACAGTAGAGACAATTATAACGGTTAAAAAAATTCCTGTTTTCAATAAATATTGTACTTTTGAACTTTCTATTCAACTTTCAACAAAAATGTTTAGAGTATTTGGGGGGGGCATTGTTCTAGAGATATGAGTTAAATGTCAAAGCTGATTCAGCGAGCAACTAGTCTACTAAGCTCCAGAGAGAGTGGCTTGCAAATAAATCTCTAGTTCTAGTTAATGCAATTATGATGTAGTTTGATGCTGCTCGGCCTCAATTGGCAAGCAACTGTAAAATTACCTGAGCGCCTGATGCTCAAAGCATGCAGGCATGAGGGGGTGGCTGCAATAATTCAGAAAAGCTCTGAAATCAGCAGGGTTATGCTGGATGAATCTCTGCACAGTTCACCAACTCCGACCACAACCATCAGCAGAACCTGTGTGTGTGCGCGCACTTGTGTGTGTTCATGTGCGCGTGCTTAAGTGAGATGGATGGCTTCAACCCTGAAAGAGGACACCTGCCCTGCTCGCAAAACTCATGACAAGTTACAGCATCCCGAACAGGTTTTGTTGCCTTCAGGACACATAGAGGACAAACATTAGAAACTTGTGCCAACATGTCTGCCAGCTTCCCTGTGACACCTGACACGCATCCTCACAACCATTCCACTCACATCCTGAGAGAGAGAGATAATAAGTAGCTTTTATTCTGGTTTAACAGGGGTCAAACACCTGCACAACTATCCCCAGAGGAGCAGAGAGATGGACAATGAAGGGAAGGAGGGATGAAAAGGAAGAAAAAAACAAGGTTGAGGTGATGAATAGGCCCGACTGCAGCTGTTCGATCGAAGCGATTGATCGGCACGGACGCTGACTGATAGTTTCACCTTCCGTCAAACACACAAGGAGCACAAGGAGAGATAGAGTCTGATAGAAGTGTGGATTAATGCTGGGGGGAGGCACCTATAAATTAATCTAATCTTTCAAAATGTCAAGTGAAACTCAGCGCCTGAGTTATTTTCCACGGCTGTCACATAGAAGATTTAGGCCGTTTAATGAACTGGAGACCATCTGGAATGTGTGTTTCTTTGCTGCATAGTAATCAAAATTAAGTATTAAAGCTTTAGATTTGCTTTTAAATTATTTGGCATGTTAAAATACTTTCTTTTATTCCAGCCTAATATACAGAGACAACTATTATAAGTAGGCTACTGTAGCAGTTTGTGGGCTGACTTCCCCTGACCAGCCCTTAGCAACATTGGATCAACCAATGGGGAACCTGTTTGTCTGACCAATGGCATTCAGAGAACAAAGTTTTGGAAACCTGTTTGAAAACAATCATTCCTGTTGCAATCTGTTGGTGGTGCTGTAAATCAACCTAGCCTTCTAAAAACACAAAAGTAAGGATTCTAAGTGCTTCTGGGGCTTCACATTCATTTTTATTTTATCTAAAAATTGCAAAAATGTTTGTTTGGTGATATTTCTATAGGTGAACTTGACTAGTCAGAAAGTGTTCATTTAATAAAACCAATAGTGGGTGTGGTTTTAAGGTGAAATTTATTTACAATCATTGGTGCTAGCTGAAGAAATTACAATAGATAGGTTATTCTTAACCTTAAAACAGATCAATTTGAAGCTCTACACACAAAAAAAGGGTGTTTCACCTGTTTCGGATGAAATTTTGCTCTTTTCAGAATGAGGTCACACAGACCTAAAGTCGGCATGACCTGATAATGCATACATCTATTTTTTAAATGCATGTTATATGTGCTCAGCAAGCAATAGCAGAGATGTATGATATTCTATCATGTAAGCAAAGTCAACAGTGATTACAAGGTGTTTGGTTTAAAGTTCTATGTGTAGCCTGTGCATCTATTCTTGGGCTATGGATAGACGTCTATTTTGGCTTGTTTTAACTTAGATGTCAGGGATGTGTTTGGATGGCTATTAGACGTCTTTTAAATGCAACATTGCTTGCTGTGTGTTATTGTGCACAATTCAATCATGTGTATTTGTCTTTTTTTCTTTTTACCTCATTTTGTAAAACAACAGACTTCTTTCTCTGGTGGTGTGCAGGACTTCTCCAACCATTTAGTTCGCCCAAACCCCACCCCTTTCTTACAATCTACTGCAAGCATGCATTTGGATCTGCCTACATCCAATTAACAACCGATGGATAGAACCAAGTCCCTACATTTTTTCTTTTTCTCAGACGTACCGTACGTAACAAATTTGAAAGAAAATATGTGGCTGATTCCATTTTGTCGCAACTTTACGAATCACTTTACTAAGGGAAAGCAAGCTAATGAACTTGTTCATTGCCAGCTAGAAAATGTTGTTAAAACAATAAGAAACAGGAGAAACAGTTCAGCTTATTCCAAATTCGCATACCTTTAGAGACATGATTAAATAGCCCTATTAAAGTTGTCCTTAACAAAATGCAACATGGATATTATTATGCTTCTGCCAAAGTAAATTATTGTAGAACTAATTCTCAATGCCAGTTTCTATTCACTGAATCATGCTCAAATAGATGTTTCAAAAATGAGCAATTTTCGGTTTTATTAAGGAGAGTGAAGGGCAATGTTCACTCGTGGTACAATTACTGCAGCTGTTACTGTCAGTTTTAGCCCAAATCCTTCAGTGAATGCAGCTTTATGACAGACATTAATTTGATGGGCTATAATCCATTAGAGGCTGCATCATTTTATACTGCTGATAAAAAAGAAATGAAATTACTGTGCTGCGGTATCTTCTTCTCACTGGAGTGTCTCTTGTGCTCGGTGGGGTGTTTTGGTTGAGAGTGGAGGAAAGATTGGTCTTTTAAACCACGCTTGAACTGCTCTGCATAGTTTACCTCACAGTAGGTGTCCTTAAAAAAATAATCTTAATAAATATATACTGTACAGACTTTATTCCCCTTTCACACTAAGCACAGTTTAGTTGATGTAGGTTGTCAGGTCCCTATACTGTTTGTCACTAGTAGTTGCTTGGACTGCTTTACTGACAATAGATTGTGAAAATATGATCTCAAAATGCTGGTAAAAATAAGATGCCATTTTATTTTGACAAGGAATCAGTTTTTGTGCTGCTACCGTAAATGTGGCATTCTGCATGGCAAAGTGTTTGTTTATAAATTGCAGCAGTGCATAATTCGTCATATCATGAACAAGATGAATGATTATCAAAGTATTTCTGACATGGTTTTTAACACGTCATTTTTGATTAAATCGCGGTATGCGAGTAGAGATAAATCATAGAGAACAGAGAAATCATTCACAGTGACACCAACCCTCAACATAAACAACTTATTTTTAAGACTTAGCTTACACTACCATTCAAAAGTTTGGGGTCTGTAAGATTTACAGTGAATACACAGTAAAAACAGTAATATTGTGAAATATGATTACAATTTAAAATAACTCTTTTGTATTATTAATATATTTTAAAATGTAATATAGCAAAGCTGCATTTTCAGCATAATTGCTGCTGATTTTCTGGTCAATAAATATTTCTGATTAAAAATATTATTATAAATATCTCTTTTATATATATATATATATATATATATATATATATATATATATAAATATAGATATATACGTATATATAAATAATATTTGTGTATAATTGGGTTAAATATTATTATTATTATTATTAGGTCAAATATAATTATTAATAGGTTTAAATATTTAGTAAGACACATGATGCATTGAAAACATACTGCATGACAGGAATCCTACTTCTCAAATTTGTTGAATACTGTAGCTGGACTTACCCACATCACATCGCCAATGGTCTCAGTCTCTTGTGTCGCCGCAAATCGCCGATTCTCATTGAAAATGAATGAGTTCCAGTAAGTTTAGTCTTATCTCTCTCTCTCTCTGATGGCAGTCACTTGGTGTGCTGTTGCTGTCACGGCCAGCTCTGAAATATTCCTTTTTTCTTGTGTTCTCAGAGTGCATACTTTACAAAAATCCAGAACTGGAGTATAAATGTGTTTTGAGGATCCATACAGCCAGTGAACTGATATAATTGCTGCCATTTTATCATTCTGTTCTTTAGCCATTTGTCTTGCTGTCTCCATCCTCTGTTCTCATGTTTTTCTTTTTCTTTTTTCTTTTTCCTCACTGTTCTGGCTTACTAATTAAGCACTGGCACCATGGGACTCATTTTTTTCCCCTCTTCTCACCCAAATACAGGTCACAAGCTCTCACAACAGGATTCATACTGGGCTGGCACACACAGGAAGAGGGAAGAGAGGACTGAAAATAGTCTTTTCTGAAATTGAGGTAAATCCTGCTATGCATCTAAACTGAAGGTTTTTGCTGATGGACAATATTAAGTTGCGCAGATGTCTAAACATAAGTTTGGTTTCTGTACTCTTCATCCAAGACAAACAAACAAATGATAATAATAGCAGCATAAAACCATAAATACAACCAAGGGTCTGCCTCCCCTCACATCATGATGGTCTCGGCTGATTCACAGGAGCAGGTGGCTAAGAGGGGGACTGTTTCTGTGTACTTCTGCCTGTGTGTGATGAGGCGCACCTGGACTCAATAGTGCCTCATCACCACTGCCATAAAGGCTCCCGCACGTCTCTCTAACAGGACACTGGTCTCCCACGTGTATAAGCAAGGTGTCCTCAAGGTCCAGGGAAGGCGTGACATAGCCAGACCCCTGCAGAGACAATGACCTCCTGGTCCCGTACCTCTGGACCTACCGCCCCCTGCACAGCATGACCTTTATGTCCCGTGGACATTTTTGTTATTTCATTTCAAATAAAAACCTCCCCTTGGTTTCTCACCACAAATCCCACTGTATTTGGATCGCCTTTGTCAGTGCCGTTCTAAATTTGAACCGAATGACTGTGGTTTAAGCACTGCTTAATTCTGCACAACACACACACACACACTTGTACACTCACATACGCCATTTGTCAAAATCCTTCTGCCGCGAGTGACGTCTGTCAGGATGATCTGTACATGGAATTATCATATACATTACATATTGTACATGTATGAGAATGTACCGTTTATCATAAAGATATCGTAGAACTAATCCATATGAATTGAGCGATTTAGTCGAAATTTTCTGAAGCGACACGATCGCTTTATAGTGCGTAGTTGTGTTTAATGTTCAGTTACATTGAAATTATTAGAACCATTTAAATTACAGTGGGTTGCCATTGTGAAGAAGAGTGGAGCATTTGGTTAGGCTGAAGACTGATTCAGCAACCTTGGCTGATGAAACATGTAAATCTTATCATTTAAGATGCTAAAAAGTGCTACTGTCTGAAAATTGTGACACTAAAATAAATTATATTGTATTGGATGAATGGATATATGAATTAGAATACATGAATCATATCAGTTGGTCTAAAACATTGCAAACTTGTTGGGCTGACACTATTAAATTAAGCTGTGCCCAACCATAGTAAATAAGTTGAATCAACCTTAATAAATTAAGTTGACATAAGTTAATTGCATAATGCTGAAATAAAGCAAGTTAATCGTGTGGAAATCCTTTCCATGATTTTTCTTTTTATGTTCATTTAAAGAGTTATTTTTTTGAGTGATAAATATGATTTTATTTACATATAAACATTGATCAGCAAACATGAACAGAAGCTCAACTGTACCTGTACCTCATTTGTTCTTGCAGAAGCTCAATGTGCTGCGTAAAACGAGAATGAACCTCATTGGTTCTCGCACGTCAAGCAAGCATGCATACCTGAGTTTCCATTTACCACAACTGATGTGTGCGTTGATGAATGTTCATGGAAATAAAAGCCTAAATTAAATATGTTCATCATATAAAGCATTCGAGTCTCTTCAGAATATTTAAACTAAACCGCACAATTCATATGGATTAGTTTTACTATCTCTTTGTGAACTTTTCGAAGTGTCAAAGTATCAGTTGGAGGGACAGAAATCTCTCAGATTTCATTAAAAAGAGCTTCATTTGTGTTCCAAAGATGAAATTCTTACAGGATTGGAATGACATGAGAGTGAATAAATGATGACAGAATTTTAATTTTTGGGCAAACTAAATTTAAATTTTTTTTTCTCTGTAATTTTACACAGATACCCCTGGGGGTCCGCAGACGCCGGTTGCCATAAACCACAATGAGCTTTTTGGGTAAGTAAAAAGATGAATGCAGAAAACTTTGGCAACACACTAAGGTCTATATACTCTGGACCAAATTTAGAGTTGCAAAGTTAAATCTTTGTATCTCCCTCATCTTCTCATTGTTCTCCCCCTTTTCTCTCTCTTTCAGTCATTCTGTTCATCTGTTGCTGCTCTGTACTCATCCTCTTCAGTGCTAATGGCTCTGTGACGGGGCCATCTGTTCACACACACACACTGGACTGTGTGATGCTAAATAGCACTAGTGTCCTGGTATATGATAATCACAACAAATTTAAATAGGGTGTGTAAATGTGTTAACACTGGGCAAATGAGATTATTCTATAATATTACACTGCATGGTTAGACTAGAGCAATGGACTGCATGAATAAACTAGAGCACAAAACTACATCAACTGCAGACCAAGATGCACCACTGAACTCCATTTAATGCATCATAAAACTTAAAAGTGCAACATAACACCATAGCATAAAGTCCAGCGTAAACCAAAGTATTAATTAGGCGATTAGACCACAGGATTAAACTCCAGCTCTGGATCACAGCAGAGGAGATTGTTGGCAGCATCTGAAGGAATGTGACCACTGGAGTCGTATTAGCTCGGCGAGTCCTATTGGACCAGATTAGAGCATCAGAAACTACAAACCCTCACATACTCAACTATTTTCTGCATGCCAGTGGCACATATTCGGCAAACGTCAAGGAATCTGAGTACAGACTCAGGTACTTAAAGATGAGTGAAGGGAAGCTTCATGTGTGCCAGCAGCAGTCTGGCCTATAAACCCGTAGATGTAACTCAGATAGAGGCTGTTTATTTTAGATTTGCCATTTTAAGCCTCTTGTGCTGTTAATATTTTATGTCTGTCACTGAATCAACAACATTCTCAGCATGGATTATATATATATATATAATATAGTTCATGTAATTTAATTGAGCACATGACCAAATTTAGACCAAATGTGACTTTTTAAACAGTTTAAGCTTCTTTTCATTGACTTTTTCACCCTAAATGTATAAAAAAAATGATGATTAAAATGAGTAAATTTATGAAAAATTGTAAATAATAATGTGAGCAGAAAAATAAGATGAAATAGCATGTATTATGAATTATAAAATATAATCAAATATTAGAGGAAACACGATACATATATTTTATGTATTTTCAATATGTTGTAGTAATTTAATTTTAAAGTAATTTTTTCTTATATTATATTTTTAACCAAAATGTTTATTAACAAATCACACATTTTGCATTTACCCAAAATGTATTTTAAGATTGGAAATGTATTTTGTAATATCTTTTGGTTTGGTAGTGCCTTTATCGTTAAAATAAACATATGTTCAATTTGAAAAATATATTTTCTGTGCCATGCTGTTCACAACATATATAGCAAATATTTCAAAGATATTTTGGCCAAAGGCCATAACAGTCCTGCAGTGCAGCAGAAATGTTAGTAAAAAATTGTCTCACTATTTATTCAAATCAACTATTTATACAGTATGTGCAACATATAATAGCCTACATTTGAACATCAAACTGTATAAATTAACATTATTTATTATGTATTCTGAACAAACATGAATTAACAATGAACACTGTAAATTAACATTAACCTGATTGATAAATACTTTAAAAGTGTTGTTGCTCGTTGTTAGTTCACGATTAACAAATGTTAACAAATGTTGTTTTTTTCTGTAATGCGACTTTCCATTGATTTCTAATGCTGAGCTAATGATATTTTCTATCCCCTCACCTTAAATGTAACCCTCACATAACCTTTCTGCATTAGGACATTATATGTTTGTTACAACAATTTCCTTGTGAGGATTGTTGTATGGCCCTCATAATGTAGGTTATTTCAGGTTTTACTATCCTTGTGGAGCCATTCGGTCCCCACAATGTAGGCAAAACCTGAACCAACCAGCCCACATAAGGCACATTATTGTTTTCACCAGAGTATGACCCCAAAGAAAAAAAAACAACAACATTTTTTCAGTCCACCTCAGTACCAGATTTAGTACTACTATTAATGAATAATTAATGTTCACAAACATGCTAGTTTGATGGGGATGTTTGTGTCTTGTGGAATATGGAACAGTAGAATGACAGAGGGGTCAGATAAATGTTACCGTGATGCCAGCTGAATTAAGATCTACTAGATTTAGCTTTGCAGCGTTTCCCTCCTCAAAAAGATCTTGATGTGTTCGCTCACATTATTATGCTACAGGGGCTTGTACCCACGAGCAGACAGAAAGATTTCTCCTCAGGATTACTTGATGTTTCTTTTATCCTTGTTGTCAGTGGCATACACCCAATTCACCTATTGGCTTGTCTCTGTTGTTCTGAACACCACAACCCTCTCGGGTCTCTGGAGGGAAGACTCTTCTGTGAGAACGTTAAGAGCCAACTGCAGGTCACAAACATTTATCGTCACTTTCCGATTTTGGGCTGAAACCTTCCATTTCTGCTACTCTTGAAAAATGAATGTCCTTTCAGACATTGCTATAGGCTTCAGGATACTGTATGTGACAAAATTTCTCTCTCTCTCTCTCTCTCCCTCCCTCCCTCCCTCACACACATACATATAATTTGGTGTGTGTGTGTGTACTTGTGTGCTGGGAAATTGCTATTAATGCATCACAATTTAGCCGAACAGCATTAAAACCCCAACCAGTATTTTGGTGCAAAAGACAACATTTTCAATCTCTATCTAATCTTTCCTCCATTATTGTTCATCTGCCTGGCTGATATGAAAATAATGAGGAATGATGCGTTTTTATCAGCGAACAGTTATGTAGGGCATCGATGTTAAACTTCAGAATAGTGGGAGACACACTTACACGATACAGCCAGATAAAGCATGATTAGTATGCATTCATCTGCCTCTTTCACAAGTATGCATTCATCAAGTATGTATTCATCTGCCTCTTTTTGTAGCTATGTGTGTGTGATGGTGATAATGCTAATTTATAATCTACAGATGTTTTTGATTATCTACCCACTTGTAATTATATGCTGATTTATTCAATAATATTTGCATTTTAAAAGTAAAACCTTTATATTAATAAAAGCAATTTATAATATAAAAAGCATATTAATTTAGCTATATCTCAAAAAGCAAGAATGCAGTTCTGAATATCACAGTGGATATGATTCGGCTTTAGATAATCAAAGCCCTGCTGAATTCAGAACAACACAACAACTTTGAGTGTGATATTGCTTACAGTATAACAGTCTAATAAACAATGGGTTAATATTACACAACGTTTTAGACAGTATTTCAAGTTCCATGAAAATAGTTCCAAGCGAAGTCAAAACTGAATTATCTAACAACACACAATAGCAGTGTTTAGTTCTGACCCAGTGTTTTTGGACGAATCGGTTTAGTGAATGATACAAAGACTAACTGATAATGACAGTTGTTTGTTTTGTCCGAGAACAAATCGGTTGACTGAATGACTCAATGAATTTTTCTTAAAGGCAGCAGCTTGTCTCCAGCTACTGGCTTAACTATGTAACCTGCAGAGTCAGTAAAAATCGGGTACTCTTGGAACACCTCTATACTATTATTGTATACTATTTTGCAAATGGCTGCAGCAGGTAAACATATTTCACCTACATCATTAGCCTACAAAATTTTTATGCACACCCATCATACAGTCGTCACATCTCAGCACATTTATACATGCGAGTATTTGGGTATTATGTACGCACTTTCACACACAAATGCAATGTGCTTCATGCACACGCACAGTCAAGCAACAACTGTGTGACGATTCTCCCCCCTTTCCCTCTTGTCTTCTTTCTTTCTTATTTATTCATATAGCTCATATTTTATTTTTGTCAGTGCTGTCAGAGTGTGTATGGTATCTCTCCTGGCCTTTTCCCTCTGCCGTCAGACTTCATTAAATCTGCAAGTTGTATTTGCATAAGCGGCACCAAGTCTCAACACCTACATCCCAGGGTGACGTGTCATTTCCTGGTGTGTGCGAGTGAGAGATAGACAGTGTGTCTGACAATATGCGTTCAGCTTTGTTCACCTGTTTGTATTTTGCCAGATTCCTACTGATTCAAGGTAGCCCAACCATCCCAGATGCTTTAGAAGTGAGCTGCGCCTATTATTATTCCACAATGTTCCTGTTGAATTTTAAAACTCACAGTCTTTCTGCTGCGGTGAGCTTCAGTGTACGTGCGCCTGTGGGTGTGTGTTTCATGATATCATGTATTATGATATCAGCATGCATCTCCATACACGGCCTATGCATCATTTCACTTTCAAATATCTATCTTTATGCCTCTCTCTATGCTGCCATTGTGGTTGGTATTTATGAGTTTTATTTTGGGCTAATTTCTCTAATCTCTTGATGACATGCGCAAAAACGTTCTCAGGATTTCCTCGAAACTAAATTGCATGTGCATTGAACAGATTCAAGCATTCGATTAGACAAATACAAAATGCAATTTGTTGTCAGAAAGGTAAAGACAGAGAGAGCATAATGTTTACACTGCAAATAATTATTTCAGTTCCTTTTGAAACATAGAGTGACTGCGGTTTTGTCTTCAGGCGTAAAGGTCAGAAAACATGATACATATATATAATGCTGATTATGTTATTTCCCCGTGTATCAGTACCAGTGGAGGAAAGGTGAATAAATAAATCATGTTATTTGTGGCACAATAAGCCATTAGGTTTCACTAGCTTGCAGCCTCTGAAATCAGAGTATGGAGAAAAATTATTTTCGACATTTTTAATTATTGAATATAATACTGACACATGTACTCAATAGCAGTTACGAGGCTGGATAAAAACATTGATAATAAAAGTGATAACCTTAATAAACTTTATTCTGCTTGTTTTGAGAATAACACTTTGATCTTTTACACTTTTACATGTTCTAGAATATACTGGTACATCTATTCTGTTATTTCAGACTGTGGGGCTGAAAAGCTTTAATTTAGAAACAAACAATATACAGTCCGTTAGAGGTCCAGATCAATTTTACATGTTTAAATGCTGTTTCAAAGAATCCGCAAGGAATGATTGGACCTTCTGATTAGGTAGCGCAGGAATGATCATGGAACTTTGGGAAGAACTGAAGGGCAAGGAAGGAGAGCATGTTGCTGAAGAGCTTAAACTCCATTGGGTTGCACTGGTGTAGATGATCCAAACATCTTTTGTATAAAACAAAAACAAAAAAGAAACAACTGCATACGTACATCGAGACCCCCCAGCCAATACATTCCAGCAGCTATAGATCCACACCCAGAAGATCAAGCGTCCGGAAGGCCAGGGGGTCCATTGAGGAGGACACATTAACTTTTTAGGATGGTCCTAATGTTTATGGTGGATATATTTCTGGAGATCAGTCTGTTCCTCAGACGTTTTGATTTCAAATAATCTTCGTATGACTAATACTGATCGATCCTGTTAGCTGAAGCTCAATGGTGTCTATAGTTAGTCTTCACTTTCAGCACTTTTGTCCCAGTAAGTTGGGTCCGATGGTTCCGTGGAGTGTAGAACTATCGGGTCACCTGAAAAAGAGAACGAGAAAGAATTTAGGTTTGACACTTTCGTTTTTTCCCTTTAGACACACCTGCACCTTTGTTTACCAGCACATCTGACTCCAATAACCCCAAAATATGAATCCTTATGAACTATACTGCCCTATTTTGTACAGAGGAAGAAGTCGTCTGATTCTCCATCTCTGTTAGTACAGATTTCATTAATACTTGACATTTATCTGCGCTGACTTGTTGTCCTGGCTGCTGATGGGCATGGTCCGCTGGAGCAGTGGGTGAAACAGTTGGCGGCCAAGCAAACTCATTCATTTAGAGCCTGGCACCTTGCCTTCCAAGTTGGCACAGAGGGACGACTGAAGAGACTGCCATGGCACAATGCCCGATACTTGATCCACCCTCTCACTCTTCCTCTTTCTGTCCCGGTGTCTCTTTCAGATTTGGCAAGTTTTATGTTGCGAGGTGTGCTGGCATAGAACGAACAGTTACCATTTCGATCAATCATTTTAAACATCCATAATTGATCAAAGCAACTCTTCTTTTCTTTTAGCTTTATGTATCAGGTGTGCATAAATTCACTTATTAATCATGGTTAAAAGTTTTGACCAGCAGGTGGTCCAATACTAAGTACAAACAGAGAATTGAGTTCACTTTAAAGCATTTCGGAGAGAGTTCAAGTGCTTAAGGTTCAGTGCTGTAGGTCTCATTTTGAACACAGTTGCATTTGTAATGAGAATTAATGGGTTTGTGTGGGTTTATGTAACTACTTTTAAAAGACCTGATAAAGATACAACCTCTGGTAATGCCCTCAAATCTTTATAAAATGATTTATAAAGTAAATAAAGTTGTTTTTTCTATAAAAAAAAACGACAATATACATGCTGTAATATAAATTGAATTTGGTGGTTTTCAGCTTGTTGCTATGCAGTTAGGGTGTTCTGGGTGTTTGTCAGAACATACTGTAGGTGCTTGCTTGAGCACCTAAGCCGAGGGAGGGGAGGGAGGGAGGGAGGGAGGGAGGGAGGGAGAGGGAGAGGGAGAGAGAGAGAGAGAGAGAGAGAGAGAGAGAGAGAGAGAGAGAGAGAGAGAGAGAGAGAGAGAGAGAGAGAGAGAGAGAGAGAGAGAGAGAGAGAGAGAGAGAGAGAGAGGAGAGAGAGAGAGAGAGAGAGAGAGAGAGAGAGAGAGAGAGAGAGAGAGATGAGAGAGAGAGAGAGAGAGAGAGAGAGAGAGAGAGAGAGATCTGACAGAAGGCTATGTGTGTGGATGGTCCAAAGTAGTACAAGAACTAACACATACGCACATACACTTCTGTTCATTTTTCATTTATAAAGTAAAGATTTCACTTCATCTAAAGAAACATCACACACATGTTGGCTCACATGAATTCACTGTGATAAAATATGGATCAGTCTTGTGTGTGTGTGTGCGTGTGTGTGTGTGTGTTTTATTAGAGGTATGGTGGCACATAGCTTATCAGTCATTGATCAAACCAGACTCTCTCCTTCAATTCTGTTTTCCTCCCGTTTTATTTTTTGCCATGAAAATTTTTTTTTTATCACCACGGCTCTCTTTTTTAAGGCAATGTATGAAAACGTCTCCATGTGTTGTTCACAACATTGAAAAAATTGAAAAGACCAAGGAAGTCTAGAGAATTTATTTCTGTTGAAACTTTTAATTGGAGAGGTTTTCAGTATTTCTAACTGCAGAGTATGAAAAATACATAGGCCTCTTCTAGCATTTAATATAATATTTATAATAATAATTGTAGTTGTGCGTGCTTAATTTGGGTGCCAGTCCCAGATACTTCCTCTCCAGTAGAGTCCAAAATGACTTTCTGTCACACCAATTTCAGGTGAAGTGACAAAATCTACCATAAATAAATGTAATGACTACCATAATTTCTGGCCATGAATATATATATATATATATATATATATATATATATATATATATATATATATATATATATATATATATATATATATATATATATATATATATATATATATATATATATATATATATATATATTGGTATTCCTAAGGTAAAAACGTTTAAAAACATTTTTCCTCGAATTTTCCGCTTGGCAAGAGTTCGTTTTTACCCTGCTCTCCAGTGACTATAAAGATCACAATAAATCTTGACATCATGTCTTCTGGTCACTTCATTTTATTTACTGCTTTGTTCTGCTTTTAACTTTTTCTGTTGAGAAGAGTCTGAGTCAGTCACTTCACATCTGTCATTCATAACATAAGTGCTTGTGTGTTTGTTGCTTGGCTTGTCTCTCTCTTTCTTTGTCTCTGTCTCTCTTTGTCAAGATTCAAGAAGCTTTATTGGCAGGATAAAAAAGGGGTTGTCTCTCTTTCTCTGTTTTGTTCTTCTTTTTTCCCCCTAAATCAGGCTCTACTGTGTTTGATGTCAGTTCCAACAAACTTCAGGCTCTCTCCACATGAACTCCTAAGGTATGGTACAGAGTGTGTTCACAACAAGAAGAATTAGGTCACTGAGAGAAAGAAAGACAGAGGCTTTGTTCCAAAATCTAGTGAGTTGCCTACCTAGACAATATTTTAAATACTGACAAACACCTTCTTTTAGCCACATTATAAGGCAGCATTGCTTGAATCTTTCACAGAGAGGGCAATCAATGCAAAAACACTGTAACAAAAAAATATAGATGATGAACAAAGTGAGATAATGTCAATTATGAGTTCTAATCAGGGTCGTCATGCACTTAGTATTTTGAGGGGGCACTTTGAGGGAGTAATAATACATTATTAACGCATTTACTAGCGCTATTCCAAATTATTAGGAATATTAGGACTATAAGTCCTGCATCGACCTTTCTCGTATTCGGTAGCTTATAGAAATTAATTCAATCAAAGCATTAAGCACTGACACCACAGGGCAAACTGCACCTTATCTCGGCGTTGTAAAGAGCTTTTTGTGAACCAGAGGCTGTTCTTTGAAGTCTTGCAAACCTAACGTCCTCCATAGCGTACTACGCTGTGTTCGGCCGATAAGTATCAATAAAAATCAATAAAACACGTTGTCAAATTAGGCTATTTGAAAGGATTAATGCCTCATCCATAGACATCAGTGCACTGTCTTTACAAACTATGAATGTTTTTTGCAAGTATTTATGCGTATTTAAATGTCAGACAGAAACATAAAATAAACATTATATGGTTAAAACACTGAACAGTTGTGATATAATATGATGAGCGCCGTCTCTGGCTCAGCGCCAGCCAAAGCGCAAACGCAATTTGAATTTAGCAGTTGATGACGTGACGCATTGAACATTCTAATCACACCGGTGTGATTGTACGTTTCAAAGTCTTAATTATCAAATGTAAAAATATATATTTTTTGTCTTCTGGAAGCTGCATACAAATCCATTTGGCTCAAAAACCTGAGGGGGCACGTGCTTCTGATTCTAATATTTGTGTGTGATATGTATTTTATGCTGGAGTGTTGCAGTATTAGATCAGCAATATGCTAATGCCAAAAATTGTATCTAATAAAATGATTCTCTTGTGTGTTTTCTGTTTATTCATTCAGAAACGGGAGTTTAAATGACCCTAACGGCTTTCAAAGTCACTGCATCCTCAGGCCAAAAGGACAGTCATAATGTTTTGAAGTGTACGTGTACAGTATGTGTGTGAGTGTGGGTGGGTGTGTATACTAACCTTGGTGGTCTTCACCTTGTTGCCTGTGCTGCAGCTCCAGCCTGTGAGGTCGGGCAGGACTTTACACTCCTCACCATCCACACACGGCTGCATCTGACACCACCACTTCTGAGCTACTATAGATGCTACACACACACACATCGCAGGGAACATGGACAAGACCACTTAGGTTAGTACATACAGTACAGACACAGTCACTTCCAGTGAATATAGGGGTCATTTCATGGAATGGGGAAAAAAAATTAGGCAAAAGGTTGTGCTGTTCCTGACTGGGTGTAACACCTCTGCATCATTTTGAAGAAACTCAACATTACAAATGTATAGGTCACAAACCAACTCAGTGTGGATTGTTTTGAGAATTTGTCACAATGCAGTGCAGGCGTTGCAAAGTAACTGCCTTATTTCATATGCACAAAGGTTAGCCAATCATAAAAGAGGGCATTAGAGGTCATAGCAAAAGCAGCCTGTTAATTTCGTAGGGTTGGAGAAAGGGTGGAAAATTGACCTGAAAAACTAAAGTATTAGTGCTGTCGATTTAACATGTTAATTTAGAACACTTAATTAAAAAAACATTAATGAATTTAATCATGCTCCCTGACAAGTACTGCACACTACTACAAAAGTCACACTTACAGAGAGTAGGCAGCACAGAATGAGTACTCAAATGGGATGTGGCAGGACAGCAGGGATCCTGAGATGCATTTTTGAAAGTTGAACTGTTTGGCACATCATCTTAAAAACGTGCCAATTATAATTCAAGACGTGACACAACAACCAAAGACGTCCGTCTAGTAATTAATTATAATTAATGTAATTAATTCAATTAAAATTCAAGCCCCATAAATTAAGACTGTTTTTGTACCTTGACTTAAGCTAAGTGGACTCCAGGGAAAGACATCAAATGAAAAAAAGGAAAATAGGATATGACCCCTTTAAACACAGAGGATTATGGATCAGCTCAGGAGCAAGAAAATGGCAAACAGATGAGGAGTTATTTGAGATGATTCAGAGAGAAAGAATGAAGCATGAGATGGGGTGAAACTTGGCTTATTTGACATTTCCTCTCACGCAGAGCGCTGTGTGTAGAGACACTTGAGCTATTTTTTCCTGAGCTTACAGTCAGGCAAAATAAGATAACGATCGATTTCTCTGTCAAGTGGACAGTGTTGACACAATATTAAATGAAACAGCCAGACAGCTGAGGGAGACAAAGAGACCGAAAGACAGAGAATGAGAGGAAAAGAGACGGGGAGATAGAGTGAATGATGCAGGGCACAATTGCATCTTTATCATCATACATATGATATAGCGGCAAATTTGCTAGTTGAACCAACATTCCAGTTCATCTAGACACTGAATGCACTGAAGTAGCTCTGTCAATGAGTATTTAAATTTAGTCGTTATCATTCATTTTAAGCACAAACACTATTTGTGAATTAGGCTATTATTAAAACCCCAGTGCCATTTGCCTGAATAGAATTGAAATGATCTGAAGATCTGTTTTACCATCCACACAGGAGGGTGCAGCCCTTGTTGTTCCAGCAACTTGTCCCGGGAAGCAGGAACACTTAACCGTCTGTGATCGCTCCTCAATCTTATTTCTGTTACAGCAGCGGTGGGCTGCAATCACCTCACATGTGCCAGCCTTCACGTGCACTGCAACAAAGAACACACACACATTTCATAAGAATATTTGTCTCTGAATGACATTGCAGTCAGCATCTCATTTAAACAGGCACACCTGCAGTCAGTCATTTCCCCACATATAGACATATGCTATTATGCTAGAGGTACAGCTATGTTTTAGCGATAGTTGAGCCGTCAATGTATATATCAATAATTTAAATATATTTAAATTTTAATTTGATATTTTACTTTTAAATCAAATTAATTATGCGAAACACATTCTATTTCAATTAAATGTGTATATATTTTTATTATATTTAATTTCAAATTAATGACATTAATAACATTAAAACAATTATTTAATGGATGTTTCATCTTTTCTCAATGTTTTTTAGTATCTCAGCGCCATGATTTTTTTAAAAATCTCAGTAACACTTTGTTAACATTAGTTAATGTATTAACTAACATGAACTAAAAATGAGCAATGCATTTTTTTACAGTATTTATTAATCTCAATTAATGTTAGTTAATAAAAATCCAGCTGTTCATTTGTTCATGTTAGTTCACAGTTCACTAACGTTAACAAATACAACATGTGATTTTAATGATGTATTAGTAAATGTTGCAATTAACATTAAAAAAGATTAATAAATACTGTGGAATAATTGTTCGTTCTTAGTTCATATTAACTATAGAAGTTTACTAATGTTAACTAATGAAACCTTATTGTAAAGTGTTACCAAAATCCCTTGTGAGTTAAAAAGTTTAACTTTTTTTTAATGGAATTTACATACAGGTCAGGGGGCATGATTAATTGCACGCATTATGTGTTGAGTTTATATATATATATATATATATATTTAATTCTACTAAAGTGAAAAGTTAAAATGATAGCAATCATTTACAGCTATTTTTTATAGCACTACTTTAGCCTACTCAAATAATCTAGGTCTGTTTTTCTTATGCAGGAAACATACACAAGCTTCCCGGTATTTTTTGCGAACTTTAATTAAAGCTCTGAGGGTCACAGAGATGAAAAGAAGACATAACCAAAAAATTAATAACAGAACTGCTCTGGGTGCCCGACGGCTACTTGTTAGGCCATCAAAATGATTGAAATTCTTAACAGAGATCTTCACCATCTCACTATCTCAATACCACATCAATGAAATGTGTTTTTCTCTTTCCGAGTGTTTGAAATTTGTAGACGTGCCTTTGAAACGTTAACGCTGAAATTGCAAAGCAGAAAAACACAGATTTCTATTAGAGAAAGGAGAAAAATAGTGATAATGAGTAAAAAACAAATGTCTGAATTCATTTTTTTCAAAGATCGCTCCTGGTCTTTCTCAATCCACCCACCTTGTCTGGAGCATATTAAACAGTTTATTGTGGATCAGTACAGCTTAGTGGGTTTCACCCTAAAAAAAAACACCAGATGAAATTTAGCCTGAGCTATTGAACATGCCCCTTCATGTTTGGAACGGGTCTTAGCATCAGCCATCATGTTTGCAGGGGGATACTCTTCTAACTGTCAGGTAGTATAAAGCTTCTGATCCCTGTTTGTGGAGGGAGTTTTAGTACAGGGACAGTTATGCGGACTTGCACACAGATCGATACTGCAGCTTTGGGGTGCTTTTTTTAATAGCGCCCAAAATAAAACCTCTAAATCTGTGCTGGGCCCTCTATTCCAAATCTCACTAGCTTGTTCCAGATTTATTGGCCATGAAAGCAAGTTGTGCCTTAGTTTTTGGCTTTAGTTTCTAAGAAAAAAGCAAGCTGTTTGTTCCAGTCACTTTATACAACATGACATCATAGTTCTGCTGCTGCACTTCCTCTATAACTAATAATAGAGATACAGGACAGTGCAGAGAGACGCAAATTAGTGTACAAGTAAAGACCTATTCACAACAAGTCCAAATATTTGATGACTTTTAAGCAAAACATCAGGGTCCGGTTTCACAGACAGGGCTTAGATTAAGCCAGGATTAAGCCTTAGTTCAATTAGGGCATTTAAGTAAACGTGTTGGCATCATGAGACAAAGCAATGGCACTGACATATTTTAAGATTTGTCAGGGCAAGTTGCTTTCATTTAAAACATGAATTTTAGTCTGGGACTAGACTTAAGCCATGTCTGTGAAACCTGGGGTAGTAAGAGAATTACACTGGGGGAAAAAAATATATTTTTCTAATTTTAGTGGAGTAAAGTTTTGTAAACATCCTTAAAACAAGATGAGCAAAATTGGTTATAATAAGACTTAGAATTCGTTTCAAAACAACATATCTTTAAAGTAAGTTTATTGATCCTACCCAATTGAAAAGGTTTCTTTAGCTAAAGGCACATAAATCTTAAATATTCTAAATATATAAAAAAGAAGAAGCACAAAATAGATAAACTTACTTTAAGATATATTGCATAAAACAAGTCTTAATATCTTATGCAGTTTTGTATCTTTTTATATATTTTTTTCCTATAAAACAAGTAAAAAATACTGATTAAGTAAAATATTTTTTAATTGTACATAAATTCTGAATTGGACTTGTTGTGAAAAAATTGCATCAGACTTGGTGTGAAAAGACCTTAACCGACAGTAGAGCACGAGCAACAGGCTAAGCAATGGAACCACTGTGTTGTAAAGGACTAAGATGAACCAACCAACATGATCAAATGTTACATAAGTGTTAGAATGGAATGACCTTTATCTAGTTGAAACAGGAAAGTGCTGGAATGGAATATCCTTCAGAACAGAGCATGCTTTATGTTGCTTTAAGGAATGGCTCTGTCCTTCAGTGGATGGGCAGCACAGGGTGAAACAGCCAATCAATTCAATCTCTGCACACATTACCTCACATCAGATTAATCCATCCTGACTGGGTCAAAACGGGGGCTGGCGCTGCTGGTCAACAGCCTGTGCTGTGTGTGTGTGTGTGTGCACAAAATGTGAAAATGTCAAACATCCCAAGAGATCGACTTCTCAGCTGAGAAACGGCTCTTTCAACCATATTCTTTCTAATCATGCATCTCACTATCTGCAGTGACAGGGCATTTCATTTCTGTGTTCCCAACATGATGGGATTCCACAATATGGCCCCTGAAGGTTTGAAGGAGGGTGTTGTTCTCTCTCTCTCACACACACACACACACACCCTGACATACAGCGTCTGAGAGGAGTTTGGGTCAGGGGTCTGAGAGCTTGTGTTTGTCCTAGGGGAGTCATGTTTCTTTATGTCTTTCTTTCTCTTCATTTCTTACTTTCTCACCTCCCACTATCTCCTTCTTCTCCATCTCTCGGTCCCGTTTTTTTTCCATTTCTATCTGTCCTGCATCTATCATTTAATTATTTATGAATAGACAGATATTTAATTTGAATTTTATTAACAAACTAATATGTAATATATTATTCAACAGTAAATACATTTTTAAATATTTGATTTAATACTATAAATAAATATGTATGTAATAATATTATATTTATTGTTTTAATGTTTATCTTTTCACGTTCAGTTTTGAATCTATTTTGTAGTGAGATATTTTCTCTTTCAGTGGCGGATTCTGTGAGGTCTCCCCTCTGCCTCTTTTAATACCAACTTATCAAACTCCGCTGATTGAAATGTCAAGATGTAAATATTGTGAGTGTTGGATCCTCTCAGAAGGGTGAATTTTATTACTCAGTCATTACAAACAGAAAACCTTCAATTCGTGTGGGAAACATTGCATAGCTCAGAGGGAGTGCAGCCGAAATCAGCTGTAAATGCCAAATGCAAATATTTGAGTAATCGGAATGAGAGGGCGATGGCTTTCCTGTATCGTGGGACCACAAGACGGCAGGGAGACAGGCTTGATGCATCAGAAATCATCAGGATGGAAAGAAAAAGATTTGTATTCTGCACCTTACTAGCCACAAGAGATGCTGTTAATTGCTCAGTATGTTAATGATATCTTCATGGTGTTTGGCGGCTTTACTTCTTAGACAGCTGACTTCTCAGAAACTCTGTCTATCGGCTCTCACATTTTTTTTAACAAAACATAATATGTCAATATTCATTTTCTCTATTTCCACCAAATTGTTTTCACGTAAGTAAATACTGGCAAAATTTGTATCTATTGGTTATAAAGACTTGAAGTGGCATTCTGGGAAATTAAGTTCCCCTTCAGGGACTACCGCTGCGTGTAATCGCAGTGGGAACGCCCCCCAGCGTAACGCGTCTGAAGCATGAATTAAATCAGTCAATGGAGCGTCACAGCGAGTGACGTCACCGACCAGGAAGCTATAAATATCCCCTGAATACACAAGCCGCCAGCTTCTGTTACTTCAGCAGCACTCTGTGTGTGTCTGAAATCTTTCGATTGTGTTTGTCTGATTCTGTCAGGAGTTTTCACTATATATATATATAAAAACCCCAAAATGAGCGAGCAGTATAGAAAGTGTGTTCCCTCCTGTACACGTTACATCATGGGTGGGGATTCACACGAGCTATGTGTGGCTTGTTTGGGAGTCCAGCATGCCCAGTCGGCTCTCGAGGGAGTCGATTGTGAGCATTGCGAGCGCTTTCCTTTGAGAACTCTGCGCTCGCGGCGATCGCTCTTCGAGGAGAGTGGTTTGCTGCGAGCTCCCTAGGGCTCGGGTCTCGCTTCTGTTCGGTCGCTTGTCTTGGGGTTCGCAGATGGATCTCACCGGCGACGCTGAGATGGGCCCCGCCCTATCTCAGCTTTCTCCGGCGGGATCCAGTGCCTCTCACCCGGCTCTGGAAGCACGCGCTGCGGCGGTTACTTCTGCCCGGGTTGAGGCACATGATGATGTGGAACTTAGATTATCCAGTTCTGAGGAGCTGGATGTTGAAAGTTTGGCATCAGAGGAAACTAGCTCACTTCATTATACTACTGAAGAAGGTTTGATGGGTGTGTTATCTTGGGCTGTTGAAAAGCTCAGTATTGAATGGCCAACTGATAGACAGGAATCTAGAAATAAAAGCAAACTAGATGATAGATTTCTGTCTGCACGTCCGCAGCCTTCTCGCCGGTGCTTACCGTTCTTCCCAGATCTTCATGCTGAGGTTTCAAAGACCTGGGTTAGACCGGTTTCAAGCAGAATATATACTAATCAATCCAATGCATATGGTAATATTTTTGGTGCAAAGTCTGCTGGATATGTGACGATGTCGAAGGCGGAGGAGACGCTCGCGAGCTATCTCTCTCCTGCCTCGGCATCTTCGCTTAAAGCACCGGCTCTTCCTTCTAGACCACTAAAAAATACTTCTGTGCTGGTGGGGAAGGCTTACTCGGCGGCTGGGCAGGCGGCTGCATGTTTGCATACAATGGCCATTATGCAGGCTTATCAGGCCGACCTGCTTAAAGATGTGTGTGAGGGGTGAGAAATTTCGGCAGATACGATTAATGAGCTCAGGCAGACTGCTGATCTCACTCTCCGGGCCACCAGGGAGACAGCTAAATCTATCGGCCGGTCTATGGCAGCCATGGTGGCCACAGAAAGGCATTTATGGTTGAGTCAAACTTCTATGAAAGAAAAAGATAAATCTCTCCTTTTAAATGCTCCTGTTTCGCCTGCGGGCCTCTTCGGTGACGCTCTTCACTCTGTCACTGAGAGGTTCCAGGAAGAGAAAAAACAGGCGGCTGCTTTTCATAAGTTTATCCCTCTCAAAGTGCGCGTCACTGGGGCTGCTGAGCGAGGGCAGTCCCAGCCGTCGAGTTCGTCATCTAAAAGAGCACAGCAGAAGCGGAGTGTCGCGTCTCGTGCCCCCCCCCCCCTTCAGACAAACTGGAGGGACGAGGCGGGGCGCTCTCCGGCGCGGCCTTTTTCGGGGCAGGACTGATCTGAGGACAGTCATCGTCGCCAGGAAGGCCGCGTCGAAAAAGTCCTGACGGGCTGCACGCCAGGACTCTGAGGGTGGTCCCCATCGGGAAAGACTTGAGTTCGCCGCTCAAAAACACGGTGCCCTGTCTTTCTCGATGCCCTCAGGGGTCTGTTCTACTAACCCTGCCTATACAGGGCGTAGAGAGACTCGGCGAGCGATTTCCCGAGGGACGCTCGCCCCCTCCGAGGAGGGTTGTGGAGTGCTCAGACCAGCTGTTTCCTGCCAGTATGTTACAGGGCGCTGTGTCTGTCACTCGGGATGTTCATCCAGAGGTCAGCCTCGAGAGGCTGGTTCCCTTAGTAGAGTTCCTGGCGGAATGGGAAATGCTTCCCAATGTTTCTCAGTGGGTCCTGAATATTATAAAGAACGGGTACGCTATTCAGTTCAGAACGCGTCCACCTCGGTTCAGAGGGGTTCTGCCCACGGTGGTGGGCCCCGAGCAGGCTCTGGTATTAGAACAGGAGGTAAAAACTCTGCTGCAAAAAGGGGCTATAGAACGGGTTCCTCCACCCAGCAGGGACTTAGGATACTACAGCCGGTACTTCATCGTTCCGAAAAAAGATGGAGGGCTGCGTCCCATTCTAGATCTGCGTCTCTTAAATCGCACGGTAGGGAAGCTCAAATTCAAGATGCTCACTCTCAAGCAGATCGTGTCACAAATCAGATCCGAGGACTGGTTTGTCACGATAGATCTAAAGGACGCTTGCTTCCATGTATCCATCCTCCCTCAACACAGGAAGTTCCTGAGGTTCGCTTTCGGGGGCGAAGCGTACCAATATCGGGTTCTTCCGTTTGGCCTAGCACTGTCACCCCGCACGTTCACGAAGTGTATGGATGGAGCTATAGCTCCGCTGAGGCTGCAGGGCATCAGTATTCTGAACTATATAGACGATTGGTTAATTCTAGCTCAATCAGAACAACAGGCGGTTTGGCATCGAGATGTCGTTCTTGCTCACATCAAGAGGTTGGGGTTGAGGCTCAACGCCAAGAAGAGTGTTCTTTCTCCATTACAGAGAACCACCTTTCTCGGTGTAGTGTGGGATTCGACGACGATGCAGGCACAGTTGTCACCTGCTCGTGTTGCTTCGATTCTCGCCGCAGTAGATCAGGTCAAGCTAGGGCAGTCATCCACTGTAAAACAGTTCCAGAGACTGTTAGGTCTCATGGCAGCTGCGTCCAATGTGATACCTTTTGGCCTCCTGCACATGAGACCGTTGCAGTGGTGGCTCAGAACCAGGGGATTCTCCCCGAGGGGAAATCTGCTTCGCATGATCATGAGTTCGCGACGGTGTCATCGCGCCCTGGTTATGTGGAAAGATCCTTGGTTTCTGTCCCAAGGCCCTGTGTTGGGAGCTCCTTGTCGTCGCGTTATGCTAACGACAGATGCCTCTCTCACGGGGTGGGGGGCGATCATGAGTGGTCGCCCAGCTCAGGGTCTGTGGGAGGACCATCACCGTCTATGGCACATAAATTGTCTAAAGATGTTGGCAATGTTTCAGGCTCTGAAACACTTCCTCCCAGACCTAAGGGGCCACCATGTTCTTGTCCGAACAGACAACACGAACAGACAACACAACAGATATAAGAGACTCCTGTGGGTCTCTTATATCAACCATCAGGGGGGGTCTGCGTTCTCGCCCACTTTACAAACTGGCACGTCAGATTCTCCTATGGTCCCAGGGGAGAATTCTTTCTCTGAGTGCTATTTATCTCCCGGGGTATTTAAATCAGGGGGCAGACATCCTGTCGAGGCAGGGGCCGAGGCCCGGGGAATGGAGTCTTCATCCCGAGGTGGTGGAGCTCCTATGGGAACATTTCGGTCGTGCCGAGGTAGACCTATTTGCTTCCCGAGAGACATCACACTGTCCACTGTGGTTCTCTCTCAGCCTGCCAGCCCCACTGGGGTTGGACGCGATGGTACATCCGTGGCCGAGGTCACGTTTGTATGCTTTTCCCCCGATCGCTCTGCTCCCGGGAGTTCTGGAGAGGGTTGGCTCAGTCTTCTGCTAATAGCCCCGTTCTGGCCGGCCCGAGTATGGTTTGCGGACCTAGTGTCTCTCCTCGACGGCTCTCCCCTGGAGATACCGATCAGGAGAGATCTACTCTCTCAGGCGAGTGGGTCGATCCTTCAACCCCGCCCAGAACTATGGAGGCTGTGGGCTTGGCCTCTGAGGGGGCCCAGCTCATAGATTCTGGTCTCTCGACTGAGGTCGTTGAGACCATCCTCTAATCCAGAGCTCCCGCCACAAGGAAGTTATATACCGCGAGGTGCCTCAGGTTCTCTCGTCGGCTTGTGTCTCCTAATGACACACGACGGGGATTTGGTCGTATGGGGATGTGGGCATTGCGTTCCCACTGCGTTTACACGCAGTGGTAGTCCCTGAAGGGGAACGTCCCGGGTTACGTATGTAACCCTAGTTCCCCGAAGGGATGGACCCTGCATGTCCTGCCATCCTCCCGGCATCCCCTTGGATCGCTTGCTTCAGTAACATTAGAAGCTGGCGGCTTGTGTATTCAGGGGATATTTATAGCTTCCTGGTCGGTGACGTCACTCTCCATTGACTGATTTCATTCATGCTTCAGACGCGTTACGCTGGGGGGCGTTCCCACTGCGATTACACGCAGCGTCCGTCCCTTCGGGGAACTAGGGTTACATGCGTAACCCGGGACACTTTCTTCTATCATGGGCCCTAAAATGAAAATATGAACAAATTTTCATAGTTGGCATTTCAGACATTTATTATTTATATCATATACTGTTTCTGGAAATGCCCTTTGTATTATGATAACATGTTTATGAATAATGAAAAATTACTACTCTTACAGAGATTATAGCGATTTTAAATGCAACCTTGATGAAAATTCAACTCCAATTTGGGAATTAGAATTTAAAAGGCATTCTTAATTAAATTCTGACTTGCATATCACAATACATTACTGTAATTTCTGTTGGTCATTATGATGATGATGATGGGGAAGTTTCTGATATGCCAACCAAAAACATGCAACCTTCAAGAACCAGTTTATCTGTATAATTATACAATCCACGCTGATATATCAAACAGTTTCTCGTTTAAATGTCTGTGGGGAAACTGACAGTCATTATGTCTCTGAAGGCGCATCCTCTGTGGCGTAGCTTTAAAATCTTTAGAAGAAGAGCCCTCAAATGCACAAACATATTCATATACACATGCACAAAAATGAGCTAAATCATTTTACAAACATGGGCATAGTTGCTGTAAAAGGAGGTTCACACAAAACCAGCAGAGACAACATGAAATATACAACAGCAATTGACAAAAAAAGGAAGAAAGAAACTTGAAGTTTTTAACTTCATAATAAAATGTGTCAGGGTTGGTACAGGAATCTAAATGTAGCTTGGGTTTCTTCTCTAATCAAACAAACCTGAAGCATTAATCACGGTCTTTGGGGTTCATTTGAAAATCACGTGCTATAGTGCATGGCTGAATCTAAACTCTGGAGGAAGGAGGATCTTCAGGAATAGGATTGACTCAAACTCTCTCTATCAAATTTAATCACACATAGAAGTATCCTATATAGAGAGACAGAGGGATATAAAAGAGATATTCTACCAATAGAGGAATGTAGTGAGGAAAAACACAACGCTATTGTTGAACTTACTGTGTTATACTAGCAGGTCTAAAGCTTTCATTTCGTTATCGATCTTTTGGATAGCTTTAATATATCACTGTATTCACTGTGCTTGTGTGTGTGTGTGTGTGTGTGTGTGTGTGTGTATAGTAGGTGCGCACTGAATTGTTTGTGCACTGCACTGTAATACACTCTTAGCAGATTGCTGGCAGGTATTATAAAACAATGCAGTGAACACAGACACATGTTCTCATATACTATTAACCTGTTTGACTTTTCATAAGACCAGATGCATAAAGAGACGCATTGCTGAAGGTAATGGGTTTTATGAGAATCTCGCTTTGTCAGTAGGTTTGAAAACATTTAATTTGAAAATATTTCTCAGCAATACACTTACACTGCACTAAGGCAGAGAGCAAAAATGTCAAGAAGTCCAAGAAATGTCCCAGGAGGCGATTTTTATTAGACCTAATATATTGAACTGTATTTTTGTTATATGAAGGCCACATTAAACTAAAAAATGTTAATGTACAGTACTTGCTTACCAAGGAGACAGTAATGTCCCTGAAGAGCATGAAAAGTGAGACATGTGATTCATAAAGAAAACAAAGACAAATCAGGGTAAATATCATATATGAACAGAATATTTTTATTGTGCATAATTTCCAAAAGCTGTAACTTTGTCAAATTATGAAAAAAAGCTCATAATAATACATGAAGTTGTATTTTTGCATTTTAGGACACTAAAATCCTAGATAAACAAAAGAGCCTGCAATTTTATTTCCAAAAAAGTTTCAAATGTAATTTCAACACAGAATATTGTTCAACAAGATACATTGAAAGGTACACGCTCCTCCAACACAATCTCAAAAGGAATAAATGATGTGCTAAAAAAATTTGTTCATGACAACAAGTGTTGCTTTGAAGTCATTTTAAGCTCATTTTAAGATTATTCCGTAAAGGCTCTTTCGGACATCGTTGCTGACGGTGAATTCTATTTTGTATTCAATTATTGGTCCTATAATGTATCCACCTGTTAACTTTCATAAATGATCAATGTGGACTGGTAACTTATGTAAACAGCTTACTGCTAACATCTGTGTTGTAAAATGTATGTTGAGCACAGCGATCACACAAACGTACGTCATTCATAAAGTACTGTAACTAACAATATCTCCCCGAATGACACAAGCATATTCTGTACATCCAATCCTATACATTATTCAGACATGTTATACAGACTTGACAGTGTGTGTGATTTTTTTGTGGTCTTATGCTGGTTTTGATTAATATAATATAATATAATATAATATAATATAATATAATATAATATAATATAATATAATATAATCTGTTGATGTATCTGTTGTCTAATATTTGCTTTGATTGGTCGAGATGGACTGAAAAGTGAGTCTGATGACATCTGATCTGCTCTGGAGATTCAACCATATAAACATCCCCAGAGACATATTTCACCTTTACAAGCGGATTTTTCCTCCCGCTTTGTGAGGGGGAGTTTCATGACATGGCTATTAAAGCCTGTGTCATTTTATGGCCATTTCAATCAGGCTCTATTTTAGAGGACAAATTGAGCCCCACCCCACATCAGGGTTCACCAGATCACCACACACATCACAATTCATAGATACAGATAGTTTACCATCACACACACACACACACACACACGCACGCACGCACGCACGCACGCACACGCACGCACGCACGCACGCACGCACGCACGCACACACACACACACACACACGCACACACGCACACACACACACACACACACACACACACACACACACACAGAGAGAGAGTATATAAGAAAAAGACTGATTGAGAGATCAGTCTATGCAAAGTCAGAAATCCACTGTATAAATCTTAAGAGATACTGTATAAAGAATAAACAGATGAAAAATGACCACAATCATCATCATTATCAGTTGGATGCTGCTCTTTTAATGATGTAGTTTTGATTTGGTTTGTTCAGTTATATGTCTGTGTATATGTGTCTGCCAGAACAAGTTTCACCAGCCATGTGCTTTATTGCAGTCTGCATCAGTGGAGGCATGTATTAAAAACAAAGGCTAGATGGATTGGGAATATGGGCGTCCCATTAAAAAATCCTTTTAACCTGCTCTCTAGTGTTCTCCACTATACAATGCCATGCTCTACTGTAACAGCTATAGCTCTCTCCACATGGAGAACCAGAGTGGTTTTATCTCTTTTATTGTTTTGTTTTTCTGAGGTAGTGAGCTGCGAAATGAATTTTTTTGCAAAAATTGTACAAAGTCTGAGACTTTTAAATACAGATAACACTGTAAAAAACAAAAACAATATGAAAACAATAACTTATTAAAGTTACAGTTTATCTAATAGTTCTGTCATGGTAGTTTGGCATGGTAATGGATATGACTATGTTGATATGTTTGGTCTAGGTGGAATAGATCTGCTACGCTGCTGCTGCTGCAGAGCAAGTACAGGACTTGCTACTGCCAATACACGCACGACACGCAGCTGTGAGCAAGTAAGACATGCTGCTGCTGTACAATATAGCATACACGAATTACCCGTATCAGATCTATACAGGTGGAGCTGGGGAAGGTGGAGGATTTCTGAAAGCACGTTGCAACTGCTACAGAAAATGCTTACCAGTATTTGAAGGTTGAGCAGCGAGCTCATTGGCTACTGTTACAGCAGGAACCAATCAGCTGTGCCCTAAACATAATGATGTAATTGCAAGTAGATTGAGTTAAGGGCCAATCAACTGTGCCATCTAGAGTTTCATGGCAGAACTTTGTATTTCTCATAGAAAAAAATTAAATGCATTAAATAGATCAAAGTGTACCGTATTCATGTTTTATTTTTCTTGTGGAAAGTGCATTGTGTATGTATGTGTGTAAGTGTGTATCCTGGCTATCATGACAGCCCCTTCTGGACGGCCCATTAACCAAGAAAGGATGAGTCACTTTAAGAGGCTTTTAATCTGTGGGAGGGGCTGATCTCAGGCTATCATCCAATCACAGTCTGCACTTGTGCAGTTATTATATTCATTAGCGCAGATGATTATGTAGCCTTGATGAGAGGAAACGCCCTGCTGCTCTCGAGCACTGAAGACACCTGGAGCAGTTACACTACTGAGAGGGATAATGGAATTACACCTGCACCAGTGCACTCTCTCTTTCTCTCTCTCACTATCACTCTCTCTCTCGCTTTCTCTTCAGTCATTAAGAGATTGTTTCTCTATTAAAGAACAAGCCCATTGCTCCTTTGTTGTAGTGTCTATTGGAGCATGTATAAACCCGATTAAAGCGGGATGGTTCTTATGAATCCTGCTTTCCCTAATGAGTTCCACAGATAGCTCTGTTTCAACACTTAGTGAGCTGGCTACCTAGACAGCATTTTAGAATTTATTTATATAACAGTATATAATTAATAGTAAAATAACACTGTATACTGTATTCGCTGTCAGAAATGACCAGCCTGGTCTCATTTTTAATATGTAGGTATTAACACGTAACATTTACAGGTACAAAACGTACATTTTTGTACGTTTGGATAGATGCTGAAATGTCCAGTATGGACATATTTATAGCTAAAGATAATTATTTACAAATCTTTTATATCATATCACCAAACCCAAACATAGCCATTTTATAGAGGATATAAAAAGTATATAAAACACAATGGACATAAATGTGTAGGAAAATTACAATTTTAGTAACAATATAACTTTAAAAAGATATTTTGAGCCGCTAATCCCACTCTTACCACTAAACCTACCCATAACCATTTCTTAAAATATATGTAGGTTAAAGAAAAACACAACAGACAGACAAGTGCCATCACAATAATTAATTTATTCCAAAAATGGCCCACTTATTTTGTTTTCCATACGATACTGATACAGGCCAGGATCGTCGATATCAATACTGATACTGATACCTCTAAACTGTACTTTTAAATTATTACTAAGAGTAAAATGGGTAATAATACTCCCTTAACATTATATTTGACAGGCATTTTAACATTCAATATGCATTAATTGCAAATTATTCGATTGTATTTTTGTTTACACATGGTTAAAATATGTTTACTTGTGGTAACCTTGGAAATCTAACGGATCCATATTGTGTTTTCCTGTCTTCTGATAAGAATTGTTCTGGGCTGCGTATCCCAAAAGCATTATGAGCCAAAGCTGATCGCAAAGATGGCAATGGTAGGCTATGATACTTTTGGGAAAAACAGTCCTGGTTTACGTAATACAGCGCAGCGAACTAAGACATACTCACAAATAGTTCAATGTAATTAAATCAATCTTTGTGCATTAAATTTCCCACAAAATCAGCTCAGGAAATGTGAAGAAAAAAAAAAGTAAATAATATTCCATCTGCACCACCATACCAATGTTGTTAGCTTAGCAGCATGCTAAGTTATCAGTCAATTTTCCAGTGCGCTTCCTGCAAGGAGCTCTATAGACAGTTATATGCCATATGATACATATTATAAACCAGACTGATCCAAATCAGTTAGGCTGATGTCTTATAAAGCTCCCGCTTAGGCAGCAGACAGCAGCTCACTAGGTTTAGGAACAGAGCTAATGTGTCATCTGTGTGTCATTGACAGAGACATACCTGAAAACACACACAGGTGTGACAATAACAGTGTGCGGTAAAGGCAAAAATTCCATAAGACTAAAGCTTGAATCTGCCAGGCGACATCAGGCAATTGAACCAGCCTGAACAGTTGTTGTTGTTTACTGTTTTCCCTAAGCAGATGTCTGTCGTGTGTGATTATGCATCACTTTTGAAAAGCTGTACGGCTGGGAGCAATAGTGACCTCGCTTGCACAGAAACTAAGCGTTTAGGCATCCTGTTCCCAGAATGTGTCACAAATATATCTCTGACAGATGGCGAGAATGTGCTGTTAATGACATCACTTCCTGTGCAGATATATATCGAAGCATCATTAAATA
Organism: Tiaroga cobitis; assembly: GCA_030578255.1. NCBI lineage: Eukaryota > Metazoa > Chordata > Actinopteri > Cypriniformes > Leuciscidae > Tiaroga > Tiaroga cobitis. The sequence goes on along the minus strand of CM060598.1, from coordinate 28,362,371 downwards.
TCAAAATATGGCAAAAAAAGTCTCTTTTGGCTCTGTCTTTCTCAGACTCTCTCTCTCTCACACACATACACACACACACAATTGCGAATTGCGCTCTCTCTCTCTCTCTCTCTCTGCCCCGAAAGAGTAGCTATGTAATATTAAAGTCGGATTAGGGCAAAAAAAGCGGATTAGTATTTTAGTAGCATTTGTGTTATATTTAAAGTTCTAATATTAAAGGACTAGCAAATATAAACCCAGCTTAAGCATATTTCTCTCACACATTTCAGATCAACTGCCATGTTGGGGATATTTATTCTCACTTCTGATCTGGTTTGTGTCTTGTCTCCTTCCTGTGCATCTGGCAGCGAGAGGTCTGCGTGTGGCATTACAGGTGGAGAGATCTGCTCTACTGCCCTCTAATCTGCCAATCTGTTAAAACATGCTGTCCTCCAGCATAGGCTACGCTCTCTTTGGGACAGTGTGGTGTTAGATTATTTAAGCCCCCACCGTAGCAGGAGACAGGAGATCATCCCTTCCTGATAACTGTGAAATGGAGAGGTTCATGTAAAATGACCAGTGGTGGAATGTAACGAAGTATAAATACTTCGTTACTTTACTTAAGTACATTTTTCACGTATCTGTACTTTACTTAAGTAGAATCAATAGTGCATACTTTTTACTTTTACTTAGTTACATTTTGCAGCAATTATTATACTTTCTACTCCAGTACATTTCTACTATATTCTGTGACATTTTCGTTACATTTTCTGAACAGTTTTTCCTGCCAAAACGTCATCCTGACCGTCCGTTCGTCGCACGTTTGTCTCACCACTCACCAGTGAAGTTTGGTTGCCATAGATATATGAACCCGGTCACACTAAATGCGTCTCTATAGCACGCAGTGTTTATCGTGCAATTTATACGTGAAAATTATTTTTTTACGTGCATATGGTACGCATGGGTAGGTTTAGTAGTGGTGTGGGGTGCGTGTGAATTATACGTTTGGTTAGGATTAGTATGGCAAGGCAAGAGGTTCAGAATTACGCCATATATTAATCGCGTTTACAGCCAAACGCCGTCAAATACTAGTATATAGTAAGGATATAGTAAGCTTGATGTGTGTATTGCCTAATTGCAAGCTTGTTCAGAAATGGTGACAAAAACTTAAAAAATAAATCCATCATTATTGAACATCATTATAGGAGTAGGCTATTAGGTTGAATGAGTTAGAATTAACTGTTTTATTAATCATTAGAATATACATTAAGAGAAAAAAAAATTATGCAAGTACTTTTACTTTTAATACTTAAAGTACATTTAAAATCAGGTACTTTTTACTTTTTACTTAAGTAGGATTGTCATTGTGGTACTTCTACTTTTACTAAAGTAAATATGTCTCTGGTTATTTGTACTTTTACTTAAGTACTGAGACTCAGTACTTCCTCCACCACTGAAAATGACGGCCGAGCGCAAAATCTGCCCAGCAAGCACTTTTCTCTAACCCGTTTTTCCCCCCGCTCTCAGTCTCTATTGGGGCATTAGCAGCATTGACATTAATTACAGACTATTGAATGGAGGTAAAAAGCTCCATCCATCAAAGACAGACACACTGAAGACGTGAGACTTATTGAGAGTGTGAGACATGGTAAGGATATAAAATATAAACACTTAAATCCCACATTGAGATTTTCATTGACTGAGAGAAGAGGCGAGATTCATAGGGTTGCAATAGGATTTTTTTTTTGCTTCACTATGATGCCAACCTCTGAAACCAAACCTCATTATTGATACTAAATCTTAAAGTTGGCTTTAAATGAAAAAATTAAAGTTTTTGATCTTATTGTAAATAATTAATCCAAGTAGGTTTCATTTTTTTTAACCTAATCCAAATAAACAAAAAGGACTTTTCCAATGATTTAGTCTACTTTTCTACACCCCTTTCTTACAATCGACTGCAAGCTCACATTTGCATCTGCCTCCATTCAGTCAACAACTGATGCATAGAACTGTATCCCCGCCATTTTCGATAATCCACTTCACTCAGATGTACGTCACAATGGAAAATTCATTGTGACTTTAAATAGCAATACTTGCCTCAGGTACTGTATGATGATCAATAGATTTTATAATTCATTATCATTTATTTACAATTAGTCTAATATTTTCTTTTGGAGTTAATACATTAACCCATTTAGTGTTTTAAGGAAAGAAAACAATGTAGGATTGTTAGGTTCAGGACTTTATTTCAATGACATATAGCAGAAAATGTGTGCATTAAATGTGGAAAAAGAAAGTACACCCCATAAAAAGTACATATATATATATATATATATATATATATATATATATATATATAAATATATATATATTCCCTAACACGTTAGGACAACAATTGCCATTTCTCTGTAAATGGATCATTTTTTTTCCACATAAGAAATTCAATTGCTGTAGGTCTTTTGAAGAATAAAACAGTCAGCCCTTACGCAAAAGTATACTTCAAGTTAATTTTATGAAGTATACTTAAGTAATGTTCAAGTATATTTTTAAGTATAATTATGTAGTAAGTATACTAATGTCAATATGTACTAGTAGTAAACTTGTAAGTGTACTATTTTAATACCGCTTGGGACTAAATTGGCCCACTTGCAGTATATAAAAGTTTATGTTTAAGTGTACTATAAGTTTAACATTAGTAAACTTTAAGTGCACAACTAGTTCATAATTACGTTTCTCATTTGTACTGCAAGTGAACTTATGGGTATACTAGTAGTTTACTGTTTTAATACTTGTAGCAAATTTTTTGTTTATTAAAGTACACTTTGAAGTATACTCTCAGTAAACTACTAGCTTAGTAGTTTTATACTACAAGTTTTCTTTAAGTGAACTTATAGTTTACTAATTATATATTCTTTTTGCTTTTTTAGTGTACTCTCAGTAAACTACTAGTTTGGTAGTTTTATACTGCAAGTATACTTGCACAGTTTATTTTAGTGTACTCTCAGTAAACTTGTCACGGAATGGGTGGATTCAAGGTGCGAGGACTCAAGTGCATAACAAATGGGTATATTTAGGTAAAAAACAAACAAAACTCCCTCGTAGGGGAAAACAAGAACAATAACAGGCAGGATTAATAGGCAACACAAGGAACATGGACAACGAACCAGCACAGGACTGCAAACACAGGGAGATTAAATAGGGGAACAAACATAAGAGGGACGAGGCAGGCAGGCGGGGAAAATTAAACAATAATGAGATAACAAGATGGGCGGGGTTTGACAATTGACAGGAGAGCACATGGCACAAAGAAATAACATGACAGCCATGTGCTCACAAAAGACCAGACTAAACACAAACGCATGACAAACCAGGAGTGTCACAGCTCTGTCACTAAACCAAGAGAAAACCTAGACAAGGATGACAGAACTGTGACAAAACTACTAGTTTAGTAGTTTTATACTAAAGTTTCTTTAAACTTTTCTTTAAGTGAACTTAACATTATACTTATAGTTTACTATATTATTTTTGCACTTTTTTTGCACTACTATATTCAAATGTTATTTTTTTTATACTTGAAAAATACCTTTAATTTTAAAAACATTTTATTAGCTTCATGCATCCTCTTTTATCAACACTTGAATGTTGGTAAGTTTCATAAAGAAAGGCAACATTTTAAACAAAAAAGTTGAAAAAAATCTCATTTTTGTTAAAGACTACGCCTTGATCAGATTCAGAACGATGATCAAAACACAGATGGAGTAGATCGAGTCCAACACCCCCAAAGCTTCACAGTCCTTTTCTCTTCATGTGTAACGCTTCATTTCATTTGGTAATATTAAGCAGTTTTGATTTACACGCTGTTTAATGTTTGATGATCATGTTATTTTACATTTGCGTGAGCAATCTTCTATCACTTGTTTCAGCTTCTTCTTCTCCTGAGTTTTGATACGCAGATTCTAGAAGATGTGTCATAATGCACCCTACCGTATAACAGTGAAAACATGGATTGAGCTGGAAAATCCAGTCAATGGCGGGGAAAGTGTAAAGTAGAATTAAAGTAAATTCCTATGTACACTACCAGTGGACTAGCCTACACAAAATTTCAGATACTCAGAATTAGAAAAGTGTTTTATATCAATATTTTAATCAATATTTTCAAACAATGTAAGTTTGATAAGACTGTATATGAAAAATGATGTAAAAAAGTATATTTAATAGGCTACTCGATCAAAAGAGTTAACACAACTACAAGACAAGTGTACTTTGAATACTTAATTATACTTTTAAGTATCTCGATCAAAAGATTGAGTACAAGTACAGGCCAAATATACCTTTCTCTCAGTATAAGTCAAGTACACTTAAGTGTAATTTTAAGTATATTTCTGAAAAGTAGGACCTACATAAAGTATATTTCTGAGAAGTATATAAAATGCAGACTGAAAGTATGCTTTCTTATTTTTAGTTGAAAAGAAGTATACTAATATAACACTCGAATAAACTTATTTTTCGTAATGGATTATTATCGCTGTGTACAAGATCAGGTTCAGTTCCATGCTTATTTTATTTACTCTATAAGCTATTCCACCTGGAAGCTTGAACATGTTAGCTTATAAGACAGTGTGTAATATTATATATATATATAAAAAAAAAAAATGTAATAAGCTACTCAATCAAAATAGTTAACACAAGTACAAGCCAAGAAAAATTCATTATACTTTTAAGTATATCTCAATCAACAAGTATAGGCCAAATATACTTAGACTTTTCTGTCAGTATAAGTCAAGTATACTTAAGTGCAATGTGAAGTATATTTCTGAGAAGTACATAAAGTATATTTCTGAGAAGTACATAAAAAGTAGACTGAAAGTATACTTTCTTATTTTTAGTTTAAAAGAAGTATAGCACACTTGAATAAACTTCTTTTTCGTAAGGGAGTGCCAGTTGGAAAAAGGGAAATCATGGGGTGTACTTACATTTTCACAAACCTAAATTATAATTTCACATCACTAAATTGACAAATTAGTATTACTAACAATAATAGATTAAATACATAATTAAACATTAATAATGCCAAATTATTTTTGTTTCATGTCACAGTGCCTGAAACAAAATGCTGATATAATACTGTTGAAGTTTTGATTCCACTGTAGTTTTACTATATTATATGCCATGCAACCTTACATATGTTTGTGTTTTTCTTGTCCTGTTAACAGAATGCATATAGGCTTTGGCTTTCTAAAATATTCTGAAATGTCAGACAGATGCCTGTGGGGATAAACGAGAAGAGAACATGGCCAGACATGACTATCACACATCCTGTCTGCTCTGGTCAGGCCTCTTCCAATAATCCAGAGGTCAGTGTTCCTTCCTTCTCAGCCCGACCTACATTTACACACCTCAGTCAAACTCCCAGTGCAAACATCCAACTCTCAAACAAATTTTCTCCAATACACTTCAGACCCTCGAGAGAGACAAAAGGAGGGGTAATGAGAAAAAAAGTGGCATTTTGACAGCTGTCCAATCCCGTTGAAGCTGAAGATGTTATTCTTTCGCTCCAATTTGAGAAGAACGGAACCTTTCCCCTTTCCTGTCATCCCACGCTTCTGTTTCTTTCTTTCCTTTCGCAATCATCTCTTCCGTATTTCCGTCTTGTCATCCAGAGTCTCATCAAATGTCAGAGGACACCATGCTGTCCCAGAGTGCTGGCTCCATCTGCATCTTCAAATACATATTTGTGGTGTGACCGATCTCCCTCAGGTCCAGTGGAAGGGGTCAGCACTTTTATACAGAGCCCTGATGAGACCACCTAGTGAGAATATGATGGAAATGTCCCAGGAGATGCCACTCTCTCTCTCACCATCTCTTCTATTTTACCCTGCTTTAGTCAGTTGACCAAAGCTCTTCAAAAAGCCCTTCACAGACTAGTATGTGCAATAGAATCTGCTTTACTTTTATTTGACAATTCTGTCATAGTTTGGTCTCCCTCCTGTCGATCCAGTGGTTCGCCCTTGGGTTTTGTTTACCTTTGTTTACATTTACTATATAGACTACTGTCTACAAATATGAATAATGTTAACAAATTATACATCTTTTGAAAGGTCTATGGGTTTAGTGTTAATATATGGCGTCTGTTTTATGATATACTTCTGATGTACAAGATCACTTTGTATGTGATTGTGTCAGAATAATTACACTTTTATTCACTTTCAAATCAAATCAAAACACTGATCAATGCATGCATAGGCAAACTACATTAAATATGCAATTTGAACCTCAAAGTCAAACATCATTGGTTCTCGCACATCACATGACCAAAAATCATGGTTCATGGTTCCATATTTGATGCAAAATAATATACTAGATGAGTCGTATCGGTTAATTTTGCAATGCTGTTATTGTTAGCTAAAACCAAATCTATTAAAAAAAATCATGAATTGAAATAACACATACATTAATATATAACAAATAAAATATAAATATTATAAGAAAACTTGTCATTTAAGATTAAACTCGAATGAAAATGTTGCCTTAAAGCTGCAGTCCGTAGGTTTTTGGGTAAAAAAAATATCCAAAATAAATTTTTGAGCAAGTACATATCCAGCCAGTGTTCAAAACTATCTACTTGCTGTAGCTCGATTCAAAACGGTAAGCTTGTAATAATGTTTTTAATTCCAGTGGTACGGGTGGATTTCTGCGGGAAATTCGAGCATGTCTTTGCGTCATTACGTCACATCTGTACACATAAAGAAGGAGTCTCGGCTAGTAGGCTTAATTGCGAGTGAGGATGTTGGAGGTGGAGATTTATAGCCTTTTCACACAGCACTTGATATAATCAAACTGATTAATTTGATGGCGGATCCAGAAAGGTTCAAACAACAATCACCAGTGACAACAGATTCACCCGCTGTAAAATGCAAAAGACTTTGGACTTCGGAGTGGCTACAGAAAAAAAGAGACTGCAACCGGGCCCATGCGAAAACAAGGATAAATATCGGAAGGGCATTAAATGTAGTCACACAATGCGGATGTTGAACATTAACAATTTGAGAACAAAGTATAATTTGCACGGTTTTACGTGATATGATAAGCGATCGCTATATTTAATCAGTGCAATTTACAGCAATACTTTTTTCCCCTTAGATGATACAAAACAAAAGTGGATGTTACTTACTTGTTCAGATGATATTTTCCGGTAAAAATTCTTATGTTGGTCATACATCCAAAAAGTATAATCTGTGATTTCGAATGCCAGTATCCACATCGGCGCGGTGACTCATAGCCGCACATTCTCCTCAAAACATTGTATTCATCCGCGCTTTGCCATGCCGAGGCACAACCCACGTAAAGTTGATAATTCCGCGAATAACTGCAATTGCAGATTTCTAACAGAGATGGCGACAAAGAGGACTGCAGCTTTAACAACTAACTGAAATAAAATAAGTTTAAGTTAAAGTACTAAAATAACTAAAATGGAAATAAATAGAAATAGAAAAAAAAAAAAAAAGGAATAAAAAACAAAAGCACATAACAAAATTATTAAAACAAACTAAAAGTAAAATGTAAACTGAAAATATAAAAATAGCTATAGATATAAAAAAGCTAATTCAAAATATTAATAAATACCATAATGGTGTAAACATAATACTAAAATAACATTGCCTTTTTGGAGTGTTTTGGACCCCCATGATTTTCATAATGTTGACAAAATCAGTTGAAACATACTTCATCATACATACATCTTTTGTGTTTCACAGAAGAAGAAAAAAAAGCCATTCAAGTTTGGAACAACGTGAGGGTAAGTAAATGAATGTTCATTTCTGGGTGAACTATCCCTTTAAGTTAGGAGAGAATATTTCTAGTCAATCTGTTTTTCCATATTCTCGAAAATAGAAGTTCTGTCTTGACAACTCTCGGGAGATTGGTATGTTAATAATAATTTGGTCTTGGCGGAATAGATCTGCTACGCTGCTGCTACAGAGCAAGTACTGAGACTTGCTACTGCGAATACATTCACAGACATTGCTGTGAGCAAGTAAGACATACTGGTGCGGCTCCTGCACATGTAACAGACATGAATTAACCCCCGTAGCAGATCTAAACAGGTGGAGCTGCTGGGGAAGGAGGAGAGTTCCTGAAAGCACGCTGCATACTGCTAACAGCAACACACGGTATTTGTTTGAATGTTGAGCTCATTATGGAATGCCAAAGCTGACTTAATTAAAAATAAATAAATACATAAATAAATATACGAAGAAATGTAAAAAAGCAAAAATACATAAATAAATACATAAATAAATATACAAAGAAATGTAAAAAAGTACAAATAAATGAGTATTTATACTTGTATTTCCTTATTTATGTATAATTGTATTTTTTCACACATTTATTTATTTTTTTATTTATACATTTATTCATTTTTTTATTTCCACTTTTATTTATTTCCACATTCATTTATGTATATATGTTTTTATGTCTACATTTATTTATTTTCACATTTATTTATTTCTACATTTATTTATTTCCACATTTATTTATTTCAACATTTCTTTGTCCGTATGCTAATGAGGGGTGTGTGTTTTACCTCAGACATCAGCAATCGAGCTCAGAGTGGCGGTGCTGAAGCTTTGAGGCCACAGTGACACCTTGTGGTGTGACCATAAACGAAACGCAAGATGTGTACGGACAATATCACATTTTAAGTCATGTACATCACCCTAACCAGGGACGTGCACAGACATTTTGAGGGGCAGGGGCTCAAGTGAAAAAAAGGGCACTTCTCATAATTACTTTTTTTTTTTTTTTTTTTTACTTTTTTAAAACAAAAAATATCTTAACACAACTCTGACTTTTAAAAAAAAAAATATTAAAAAGTTAATTTTATCTTCCTCAAACTCATAGGTTTATAGAGCAGCAAAGGAAACCATGCCACAATGTGCATGTTTTCTATGCTACTAGTTTCAATCAAGTATATATTTGATACACCTGATGGTGACATGGACTTAGTTTCACATTTGAGGGAGGACTGTATCATCATCATCATCAAATAAAACCTTCAAAATCCACATTTAGATGGAGTTTGTTTTAAACCTACTATGTTTGCATCTGTAGATTTCTTCTAAATTTACCAATTTAGATTTCTACATTTCAGGGGGGAAAGACTCTTGATGTATGTAAGTCATTAACTTTAATAATAAGAATTTTAGGCCATAAAAAAAGTCATAAAAACGTCCGGATTTTCCATACAAGGTAATAAATTACATTTAGCCACGTCTTAAATTGATATGCTCATTCATTCATTATCGCGATATAATTTTTCTCGATAAAACGATATCTAGTTCGAGTCAATATTGTCAATACTAGATATCAGTATCGAGTTTGATAAATGTTCGATAATGTTTATGTGCCAAAAGCGGAACGAAACTCATTTGAACCGCGCGCGCCTCACGGACTGTTTATCCGCTCGGCTCAAAGTCCAAAAGCGTCTCACTGGAGCAGACGCGTTTACCTTGATCGGCGCTTCAGAACTCCTGACCTGATATTTAGATACACTATTCAATAAATAAATATATTTGTTTGACAGGGAAGCTGTGCGCAAACAGGAATATCTATTATAAAAATAAATAAAAATAAAAAGCACCCCAGAAAAAAGGGCACTTTCTCTCCAGGAATAAAAAGGGCAGGTGCTCAAGCCCCTTTTGATGTCTGTCTATGTGTGCACGTGCCTGACCCTAACTGTATGTAGGGTAGGCTATATAGGGTTAACACACATAGCACACATCAACAGAAACTGCACTTCAACGGGTTTGATAGCAGACACTTGGACATGGAAGCGCATGAAAGTATCCACTATTAATAACAATGTAAACGCGGTGGATAGGGCTGATACGAGCTTGCGTTTATTGTCGATAAGACTCGCACACCAGCGCAGAACGCGGAGAGAAACCAGCGCACATTTCACTGACTCCTACGCAAGCATATTGATCAATGAGTTTGAAATGCGACTCAATACACGGTTTACATTCGCGTTTCATAATTTCGTATGCATAACAGGTGACAATTCAAATGCTTAAAACACAACCCATATTTCATAGATGCTGCTCTTAGATACTGATTAATCGCAAGTCATCAATTTGGATTATTCTTAAATCAAACAAAATGGGCTCATGTAAACACAGCTAGTGAGCCACGCATCTCACCCCATGCAGTGGAGGACAGAAGCATCATCATGCCCTTTCAAACAGCACCTGTCGTGCCCATGGTCGTGGTGATATTTCCCCCTATAAATCGATTTAATTTTCTTTCGCCACCTCGCAAACATGCCACCAACATTAATAAAAAAAAATGTCTGCATTTAAAAATGCTGTAAAAAAAAAGGTCCATGTATGAGATAATTTTATTATAATCCCCCCCCCCCCCCCCCCTGTTTTAGTTTCATATTTAAACATACAATTTAATTGATTCCATCATTTCATATTTCTATATTCATTTATTTTTAACATTAATCTCATAACGACTTTTATGCAATTGTTTGCAGTGTAAAAGCATTCTCCTCTGTATTAAGATTTTGACTTTTAATGACTTAATGACTTTTGTTAATTTTATTTTACTGATAACAGCCATAGTGCCTTATTATAATTATAACTGAGTAGTTTATCGATTAATATTAAGAACTTGACATGATGATCTATAGCCTACCTATTTAATATGGTTTGGGTAAATATAAAATAAATTTATAGGGGGAAATATCACCACGACCATGGGCACGACAGGTGCTGTTTGAAAGGGCATGATGATGCTTCTGTCCTCCACTGCATGGGGTGAGATGCGTGGCTCACTAGCTGCGTTTACATGAGCCCATTTTGTTTGATTTAATAATAATTCCAAATTGATGACTTGTGATTAATCAGTATCTAAGAGCAGCATCTATGAAATATGGGTTGTGTTTTAAGCATTTGAATTGTCACCTGTTATGCATACGAAATTATGAAACGCGAATGTAAACCGTGTATTGAGTCACATTTCAAACTCATTGATCAATATGTTCGCGTAGGAGTCAGTGAAATGTGCGCTGGTTTCTCTCCGCGTTCTGCGCTGGTGTGCGAGTCTTATCGACAATAAACGCAAGCTCGTATCAGCCCTATCCACCGCGTTTACATTGTTATTAATAGTGGATACTTGCATGCGCTTCCATGTCCAAGTGTCTGCTATCAAACCCGTTGAAGTGCAGTTTCTGTTCATGTGTGCTATGTGTGTTAACCCTATATAGCCTACCCTACATACAGTTAGGGTGATGTACATGACTTCAAATGTGATATTGTCCGCACACATCTTGCGTTTCGTTTGGTCACACCACAAGGTGTCTCTGTGGCCTCAAAGCTTCAGCACTGCCACTCTGAGCTCGATTGCTGATGTCTGAGGTAAAACACGCCCCCCCCCCCCCCCCCCCCTCATTAGCATACGGACAAAGAAATGTGGAAATAAATAAATGTGGAAATAAATAAATGTGGAAATAAATAAATGTAGAAATAAATAAATGTAGACATAAAAACATATATACATAAATAAATGTGGAAATAAATAAAAGTGGAAATAAATAAATGAATATAAATTAAAAAAATAAATGTGTGAAAAAATACAATTAGCATTCAAAATGGGCTCATGTAAACACAGCTAGTGAGCCACGCATCTCACCCCATGCAGTGGAGGACAGAAGCATCATCATGCCCTTTCAAACAGCACCTGTCGTGCCCATGGTCGTGGTGATATTTCCCCCTATAAATTGATTTTATATTTACCCAAACCATATTAAATAGGTAGGCTATAGATCATGGGTCACCAACCTCGGTCCTGGAGGGCCGGTGTCCTGCAGAGTTTAGCTCCAACCCCAATTAAACACACCTGAACCAGCTAATCAAGTTCTCACTAGGCATAATAGAAACTGTCAGGCCGGTGTGTTGGACCTGGTTGGAGCTAAACTCTGCAGGACATCGGCCCTCCAGGACCGAGGTTGGTGACCACTGCTATAGATCATCATGTCAAGTTCTTAATATTAATCGATAAACTACTCAGTTATAATTATAATAAGGCACTATGGCTGTTATCAGTAAAATAAAATTAACAAAAGTCATTAAGTCATTAAAAGTCAAAATCTTAATACAGAGGAGAATGCTTTTACACTGCAAACAATTGCATAAAAGTCGTTATGAGATTAATGTTAAAAATAAATGAATATAGAAATATGAAATGATGGAATCAATTAAATTGTATGTTTAAATATGAAACTAAAACAGGGGGGGGGGGGGGGGGGGGATTATAATAAAATTATCTCATACATGGACCTTTTTTTTTACAGCATTTTAAAATGCAGACATTTTTTTTTTATTAATGTTGGTGGCATGTTTGCGAGGTGGCGAAAGAAAATTAAATCGATTTATAGGGGGAAATATCACCACGACCATGGGCACGACAGGTGCTGTTTGAAAGGGCATGATGATGCTTCTGTCCTCCACTGCATGGGGTGAGATGCGTGGCTCACTAGCTGTGTTTACATGAGCCCATTTTGTTTGATTTAAGAATAATCCTCATTAGCATACGGACAAAGAAATGTGGAAATAAATAAATGTGGAAATAAATAAATGTGGAAATAAATAAATGTAGAAATAAATAAATGTAGACATAAAAACATATATACATAAATAAATGTGGAAATAAATAAAAGTGGAAATAAATAAATGAATATAAATGAAAAAAATAAATGTGTGAAAAAATACAATTATACACAAATAAGGAAATAAAAGTATAAATACTCATTTATTTGTATATTTATTTATGTATTTATTTATGTATTTTTGCTTTTTTACATTTCTTCGTATATTTATTTATGTATTTATTTATTTTTAATTAAGTCAGCTTTGGCATTCCATAGCTCATTGGCCGCTGATGCAATGGCAACCAATCGGCTGCGCTATGTACATTATGATGTGATCGCTACCGAATAAGTTAAAGACATATCAGACTACACCATCTAGAGTTTCATGCCAGAAAGGTATTAGCTTTTCAGTACTGTTTCACTGCACTAGAGGCACTAACATTAAAAACATTAATCTATTAGCAGGTTCACAGGTTGGGTATGATAATATTTTGCATAGTTATATAAAAGTTCCCTTTCAACAGCTCTCTCAAAATAACACCTCCACAATGTGAGCACAAGGATCACACTTATCAGCACCATTTTCTTTATTTTAAAAGAATAATGTGTCAGCACCTTTTCTCATGCTGAATTCTGCCTGAACACATGTTTGATTCTGCGGTAATCAGGACGCCTGATGGATAGGAAGCTGTTTTTGTTTATGGAGTGAGCTCACTGCCATCTGCTCAGAGATTAAACACCATGCTCTGATAGAATACATGAACACCCATCAAGCTCAAAACAGCCTGTTTAAGACACTTATAAACACCCATTTTAAATCACTTACTCCAGTGCATTCTTACACTCACACACACACAAACACACACAAACACAGGGAAGCCTCTTCAGACCAATCAGAGGCAAGAGTGCTAAAAATGACCAGGGGCACTTCTTTTCTCGCTAAAATTATAGTCAGCAAATTATAAATAAAAGACTTAATAATGTTGTTTTGAATAATCAAACACTAATGGACCCTAGAGCCAATTGTTTAAAAGGGTGCCGCAATCTAAATGAAATTGAAAGTGAATGCTAATAATTAATGAAAGGGGTGCATAAAAATACTTTAAAGCAGTGGAAATTGGCTAAACTAAGCTGAAAGCTGGAAGTTGCTAGTTGCACAACACCCTTACGTAGTTTAAGCTACCTGATATAGTTGTAGGAATATTAAATATAAAAAAAAAATACGGTAACACTTTACAACAAGGTTCATTAGTTAACAACATTAGTTAGCATGAACTAATAATGAACTGCACTTATACAGCATTTATTAATCTTTGCTTTAGCATTGGAAGGCAAGCGTATATGACCAATAAGTTGCCACCTGTTCTAGCAAAACATTACACACAGAAGACAATATTCCTGCGCCCAGGCGAGCAACCACCAAGAAAAGGTGTTAACACCAATTCTCGCCCAGGACAACTGGAAGCTGCTAGGGACTGGAAGATGCTGGCTGATCTTGATCAACGGCTTATTTGTCCACCTGAGATTGCCACCACTAACCTACGACCAGATATTGTTTTGTGGTCTGGATCAGCACGCATTGTTCAACTGATAGAGTTAACAGTGCCATGTGAGGATACTGTAGATGAGGCATATGAGAGGAAGAAACTTCGGTATGCTCATCTGGCCGCTGAAGCAGAACAGCGAGGATGGAGAGTCCAGGTTTATCCAGTGGAAGTGGGTTGTTGAGGATTTGTGGCACACTCTACAACCCGGTTCCTCAGAGACGTCGGATTCAGTGGCCAAGAGTTGCGTCGCACAGTAAAGAACATATCTGAAGCAGCAGAGAGGAGCAGCAACTGGCTGTGGTTGAGACGGAAATATTCTGGCTGGCTCTACAGGCCGCCACGCTACAGTTTCGTAGAATTCTTGAAAACTTGAAGAGTCTGTTGATTTATTTTGTATAGGTTGTATTGTATTTACAGTCATTACGTTCCTGTGTATATTGCGTGAATGTCGGGTGGTTGGGCAGATATTGTGTTTTTGCGGTAGGTGGTATGCCATACAGAACCGTTGCCACTGAAACTGCATATTAACGCACCAGTGGGGCTCGACAGCCTTAGTCAAACGGGTTGGCGCGTATGGTTGGGTTGCGGAGAGATAGTGAGATTGTGGTTAGGTCAACCTCAGCACGAGGAAGGAGCAACCTCAGCAGCAGGAGGGATGTAAAGGTCAGTAAGCTGGGCTGAGTTGAGTGAGGGACGGAGGGGGGTGACTCTGGAACACCAGAGTCACTGTCGAGCCCTCTTGAGGTGTCGTGGGCTAGTCGACGAAACACTGAGGACGGAAGGTGCCCACTTGAAGACCCTAGAGATGTCCCCTACTTGGCTCAATCCAGACGGTTGTCGTGCTGGTCCACTGGGGAGACGACACTGTAGTTGCAGCCGTTGTGTGTGCTGACGCGCCAAGTACACTGCAGCCGTTAACGCCGGACAGAAGGAGATTCACATCACCATATGGAAAGAAGCGTAAATGAATCAGCATGAAGTTTTAACATCTACTCTCGTGTAATGGAAATCTTGTTAATGTTAATTTTAACATTTACTAATACTTTATTAAAATCTTGTTAACATTAGTTAATGAACTGTGAACTAACATGAACAAACAATGAACAGCTGTATTTTTATTAACTAATATTAACAAAGATGAATAAATACTGTAACAAATGTATTGCTCATGGTTAGTTCATGTTAGTTAATACATTAACTAATGTTAACTAATGAACCTTATTGTAAAGTGTTACCAAAAATACTTAAAATATGTAATTTGATCTAATACATGCTTATTTACTGTAAGTGGTTTCAATTGATTGTAGATCAGTTTCACAGAGTGAAAAACCACTCCAATCAACTGTGAATTGATTCCATTTTGTAGCCTGTTCACATGATTCATCAAACAAAACAACTAAAATATGTGATTAATTTGGGAAGTTCTGATTTTAAACAGCTGACATACACTACTGTTCAAAACTTTGGTCAGTAAGACATTATATTACAATGATTTCTGAAGGATCATGTGACACTGAAGACTGGAGTAATGATGCTGAAAATTCAGCTTTAACATCACAGAAATAAATTATATTTTAAAACATATTAAAACAAAAAATTTAAACAAAAAAGTTATTTTAAATTGTAATACTATATTTCACAATTGTTACTGCATGTATTTTTGATCAAATAAATGCAGCCTTGATGAGCATAAGAGATTTTTCAAAAAAAAATTTCAATGTTCAACCGCTATTTTGAACAATAGTGTAAAATTCTGGACACATAAATGACAAGGAGGCAGCCTCTCGCAATGCAAAGTCAATGAAGACGGTTGGATAGTTTTCCCCCCGGGGTGGGCGTGGCCTATCCTGGGTAGCCCGGATGTTACCATGTGAATATTTAACTTGAATTTTTCGATCTGAATTTGAGCAGTCGAATTTGATCAACCTGAATCTATTTGATCTGAAATTCTGTAAGTTGATTTTTTTTTTTTTTTTTGTATCTGAATTTGTGAGCATTGAAAAATATTAATCGAAATTCAGGTTTTTAAAATGTAAATCAAGAATTTTCGTAGGCCTCTTTAAATTTCAGAGATAAATTCGAAACAAATAAATTCAGATACATGGTTTCCAAAGTAAAATAATTTCAAAGGGGTGAATTCAGAGAAAATCAATTCAGATAAATGTTTTTCAAAATAAAATATTTCAAAACTAAGTATTCAGTGGCTGTTACATTTCAAATAGTTATGTCTCTTATTTGCTTCCATAGACACACAGCTTGATGGATGAAATATTCGTAGAGAAAATATAACATTTGTCAACACTAAACTGATATGTAATGAACTAATTACAATAGCTTTGCTACTGAAGTGACATGATTTCAAAAATAGCGACACTAAAGCCCAAAAGTGATGAAAAAGATGGTTGAATAAAACTGAATGAGCCTGGGGAACTCTGGGAGGGTTTGATGGTGGCGTGACCTACATGTTTTATCCCACAGATGAAAACGGAGCAGCGTGCTTGAAAGTTTCACATTTTTAATTCTCCTTCTGTGTCTCTCACAGGCCATATGGGTGTCTTGGACAGACTGTGAACAGTCACAGGAAGAGCTCACACACAGCAGAGAATCATGGACGGAGTTCTTGCTAGAACTCAAGCAAAAAGGAGTTATTTTTTCTTTTTTTTTGACAGTCTGAAATGGCCTGCTTTTAGAGTTATTACAGAACAAAAAGAAAGACCTTCAGCCATATGACATAAACAGAAAAACTCACATACTGGTTAAATAACCAGGGAGATCTGATACATAATACAACATCTATTGAATTTAAAATAATGTGCGTGTGTGAGAAATGTTTAAGTATTTGATGTATATAATCTAATTTGTATGATCTTAAACTGAAAAACAATGTTTCATACTGACAAACACTGAGTGCAAAATGTTCTTTGTCATTGTTATTGTGAAAGTTCTTCCGTTGATATGTTTTATACAATTTTCTAAGTATAATCCTTAATAACTGAAAAAGCCTCACTGACATCTCAAAGATCAGTGCAAGGAATGTGACTCAGAAATATCTGGTTTCATTGTTGATGTTCAAATACACACAGAAAGAGACAGAGAGTATATAAAGGAGCCGGCAGATTGGAGATAAAACAAGGTCAGGAGTGACAGAAATCATAAAAACTGAACAATACAGTTCTGTCACATGACAGCACCATCAGTCAATGACAATGTGACCGTCACACTCTCAAACACACAAATAGTGTTGGGGAAGCAACTTTAAAACTCAAAGCTCATTTTGAGTGTTGAACTACAGTAAAAGCCAACAAGATCTCATGAAAGTGCTTATCTATACCACAAATTGTATTTCTCGTGCCATTTATACGGCAAAAATGTTTTTTTTTTGTTTTTTTTTTGCGTGCATATACTATACGCACTGTAAACCCCTTGGCTAGGATTAGGGGTGCGGAGTGCGCACGTATTACACGGCATAAAGTGCGTATCATATGTGCGCGAAAACTGCGTATCATATACACGCAAAAAAACAAAACATTTGTGGCGTATAAATGGCACGAGAAATAAAATTTGTCGTATAGATACGCACTTTCATGAGATCAGGCAGTAAAAGCTGCTGTTGGAAAAGAAGTTTGCAATGCTACAAGCAACAAATAGCAGTTAGGCTACACTGAAGCTATATGTAAGGGGGCAAACATATTTAAACTATCAGATTATATCATTTTAATCAGAATAGTATTTGTTTGTGGCTAGTATCTGGCTCAAAAAGGCTTTCTGAATGAATGACTCTCAATTAGGGTGCAAATGTTTTGACAGATACAGATTTGACAGATACATTTACACTGAACTGTAAAAACTGGTTTGTATTCCCCACTATATTTGTTCAAAAACATAGTTTGTCGCAAAAACAGCAGTTTAACAAAGTATTTTGTCAACTCAAGATGCTATGCAGTGACCTGAATCAATGAGTCAAGTTTTTCAAACTTTCCTATAGTTATGAAAGTATTTAGTATAGAAATGTACTCAAATCTTTGAATCAATTCTTTTTGAAGTTTAATCTCCATCAATCTTCTCATTGAACCAATTCACTGAAACAGTTTTTTTAGACCAGTGCTACATATTAAATAAATATATAAAATGAGTCAAAAACAATTATAGATAGCACAAAAAGCAACATTTAATTATTTCATTATTAAAAAGATGCTAAAAACACAGCAACGTGAATCAGTGCATTGGTTCTTTTTAAACAATTTGATCTCCATGGATCTTCCCAATGAACCAATTCACAAGTTTTTCAGACTTTGCTCCAAAGTTTGCTCAGCTATAAAGCTTTTTCACAATTAAAAAAAAAAAACTCTTTCATCAACGTCCTTGCACCACACCATCCCAACTGAAATCCACTGTTCATCTTCATAGTTTTGATGTCACTGGTCTCAGAGTCTTGCTTATGGGCAGGTTTAGGAGATGTCAGAGAGACTCATGTTTTACAGGGCAGAAGGGCACAGGACACACACACACACACACACACACACACACTCAGAGGGCACGAGAGCTCAGGACTGCAGTCGTCCACAAGAGCTGTGTCTCTTCCTGCGTTTCATCTCATGACACACTCATCTGTCTCGGTCTCTCTTTTCACACTTCTGTCTCTTTCTCTTCTTTATGCCCTTCAATGGATCTCTGCAGCCCTTCTCCCTCCTTTACTCTCTCTCTCTCTCTCTCTCTCTCTCTCTCTCTCTCTCTCTCTCTCTCTCTCTCTCTCTCCAGGGATATTAGTTTTATTGAGAGGATGAGCCTCATAAAGAATGACCTACAGTAGCAGCAAACTTTCTGGCTATATTCCCTGTGTATGTGTGTGTGAAACAAATACTTCACTCTCATTTAGCTCATTGTCCCTGAAGCCTCTGCTGCTCGAAGGGAAGAAGAGTTTAGAGTTATTAGTTTTTCCCTCCCAGTGGTTTAGTGTGTGTGTGTGTTCAATCACCTTGCTCTGACCTGTTAGCAGTAGTGTGTAATTAACTGATTGTCTGAACTATTTCCCTCCTCTGATTGGCTCACACTTTCAACTTCTGGACTACTTATCCAATCTAAAAAAAGAAATACTTTGCAGGGAAGATGGTGGCCAAAAAAAAAAGCATCCAGATTTCATATTCACAAATGGGCAGTGCACACTCCTATACTGTAAACAGAGACACTATTTGTGACACTATGTATAGGGACCTACATCATACAGTACATCCCAGTAGTATGCTGTATAATTAATTATATATATTTTTAAAGTGATAATAAATGCAATGTATTCACAAATCATTCCCTTTGTTTTAATATTTCCTTTCATGATCCCTTACACCC
This sequence comes from Tiaroga cobitis, assembly GCA_030578255.1. Lineage (NCBI taxonomy): Eukaryota > Metazoa > Chordata > Actinopteri > Cypriniformes > Leuciscidae > Tiaroga > Tiaroga cobitis. Next base: position 28,342,853 of record CM060598.1, on the reverse strand, counting down.
TTTCCAAAAAATAGCCTGAACCTCCATTCTGCTGCGAGATGAGAGAAGTTCGCACAGTGAGTGAGTCATGTTGTCAAGAAATGAAATCTGCTCACCACAAAAGAAAAGAAACAAGCAGTGCAGAGACTCAATGCATTATCAGACTGTTATTTTTTTAAACAACTCATATTAATAGTTTCAGGCAAGTGGCCTAGAATTCAGGAAAAGACAGATAGGTCTACCACCCTCGTCAAAATAATTTCTTAGAAACACTTCTTAAAAACTGCCATTTTGCTTTAACGGACAAATACACTATTGAAAAAAGTGTGAATTGCACTGTGTTGCTTCTTCTTCTTCTTAACCTTTATTTAACTAGGAGAGTCACATTGAGGTTAAAACCTCTTTTGCAAGTGAGACCTAGTCAAGACAGTGGTCAGATAGCAGGACTTAAACAAATTACAAGCAATAATAAAAAACCAATCACAACATCATGTTGTATCATTAGATACAACAAAGACACAACAAAACAAATCTCCATGACAACATGTTATACAACACCATGACACAACAAAACGCAAACATTTAGATACTACATAAGTATCAGAAGTTTGTCTATAAATGCAGGTAGATATTGCAACATGGTTATCAAAATGAACAAATCACAAAACTTACATTTGATTTAATACTGATTTAAGATAGTTAGGGGAAAAGTTTGGGAATTGTTTTTTAAAGCTGCAGTCCGCAGTTCCCTTTCGTATGGGAACTCCTACGTCTCGTCGGAGGAGTTTCCAACGAATTGGGATCACGCTAGGGAGACCAATTGCCTTCGAGTGAATTAAAACGAGCCAATAAATATTGGCATGCGGGATTTGCATTCCGCGTCCCGCCTGTCAATGCGGGTATTAAAGCGGAAGCGAGCGCACACACATTTGCTTTTAGCTTCGGAGCCGAACTTAGTGTCCTCTGAGTGATGAGCTACAAAGATTGGTTTGATATCTTCACGCTCAACGAGTCTGCTGTTCCAGGAAGAGCCTCTCTGTGTTGGTGTGACGGCGCTTCAGTGATCCTCGCGATCTCCCGGTGTCAGCTGTTGCTTCACGCGATCTGCCTTGTTTCAAAGAGCTGTTGTAACAGCTGGTATTTGGTTGAGTGCGCGCAGCGGGCTTGCAGTTTCCCCGCTGTGTCGCCGCGTTGGTCCCTGTGTGTCTCGACACAATAAGAGAGCGTTTCTTTTCTGAGAGAGCAACACGAGTGAAGTTCGCGTCCTTTTAAGGATGACGTTTCACCCGTGTGTTTCTGGATGCGGTCAACTTCTGCCCCCGGCCGATGGTCACGATCGCTGTGTCACGTGCTTGGGCCTCGCGCACGCTGAAGCAGCGTTCGTGGATGAGTCATGTTCTCATTGCGGGAACATGACCATCACGGTGTAGAGACTGAGACTGCGATCCCTCACCAGAGGGGGAGTCCCGTTGGAGATCCCCCGATCTAGTTGTTCTTCTGGTTCACTCCAGAAGAAAGCTACTTCGGCTGATCCCATCGGTGGTCTGAGGGTTACAGTGAGGAATGATCTGCCGGGTGAAAGACCCCCTCGGACATCCCACTCCTCTTCAGCCGTACCACTGGGGTCTTCGGAGGAGCGTGCTGGGTCATCACGTGTGGCTCCAGTCGTTTCCTTCGGGGCCCCTCCGGAGGATCAGATGTCGATCGAGGCATCGGAGGGAGATGAGTCGCGATCTGGGGATGACGACTCGGCTGCATTGCCCCCTTCGGGTGTGGTAGTGTTGTCCGAGCCTGACCCGGAGATGACACTTATGCTCGCCCGGGCGGCCGAGAAGGTTGGGCTCGTGTGGAACCCTCCACCGCGTCCCGAACTGTCTCGGCTCGACGATTGGTATCTCGGGGCGGCTCGTGCTGGTACTCAGCGCACCGCTCCGGTTCCTTTCTTCCCGGAGGTGCATGAGGAGGTGACGAAATCTTGGTCGAACCCCCTGGCGGCTAGACTGAGGTTGACTCCCTCCTCCTCCCTCACCACTCTCGATGGCGGAGCAGCCCTGGGGTATGAAGGCATCCCCCCAGTGGAGCGCGCGGTGGCGATGCAACTGTGTCCCACCTCCGCTTCCTCCTGGCGGGGTAACCCTTCGCTCCCCTCCCGCGCTTGTAGGTTCTCTTCCAGTCTGACTGGAAAGGCCTACACTGCGTGTGGAGAGACTGCCTCTGCCCTGCATGCCATGTCGCTCCTGCAGGTCTACCAGGCCCAGGCGCTATGTGACATGCAGGAGGGTGGTGTCGACCCAGGGGTGCTCAAAGAGCTGCGCACGGCGACGGACTTTGCCCTATGGGCGACGAAAGTCACCGCGCGTTCCCTGGGTCGAGCGATGTCCACTCTTGTGGTCCAGGAACGACATCTATGGCTCACCCTGTCGGATATGAAGGACTCTGACAAAAATAAGTTCCTTGCTTCCCCCATATCCCAGGGTGGCCTCTTCGGCGATGTGGTGGAGAACTTCGCCCAACAGTTCTCCTCCGCCCAGAAGCAGTCGGAGGTGAACAAACACATCATGCCTCGGAAGCGGGCTAGGGCTGCCCCGCCTCCGACGGTCGCGCCTCCAGCTGCTCGTCGCCGAGGGCTTCCTCCTGCCGCCGCCTCCGCCCCTGCCCAGCCCAAGCAGCAGCCCGCTAAACGACAGGGTGCCGGCCGTAGGAGAGATGCGCAGCCTGCTCAGGCCTCGTCTAAACCCCCCGCCAAGAGGAGAGGTAAGTGACCCTGAGACGGGCCACCCAGAGGACGTGGTTGCTGCTCTTCGGGAGAGGACCTCTGCACCTCTCCTTCCCCCGGAGGAGGGCCGGGTGGAGAATCTTTGTTTCCTTTTGTTTCTGTTCCGCCAAATTCTCAATAAAAGAGCAGTTTCCATTTCCTCTGGGTCACCCACGGTCGAGACTGGCAGTCAAGAACGACGCTCAATTGCCTCGTCACTCTCAGTCTCCTCCGTCGAAGAAGGCGAGAATGTCTGTGTGCGCCGCCACGTTGCCTCGCCACTCGCATTCCCTTCGCTCCAGCGCTCAGATGCCAGTGATGCCGCCCCGGCCTCATCACTCTCGTCTGTCGTTGGCCAAGGAGGCGTGGAAGCCAGGACTCGACGCCCCTCAGCCTCGCTCCTCGTTTCCCCTCCGACCTTCGCCACGGGACACTCAGCAGTCGAACGCCCCAGAGAAAGATGGGCCTTCCCTGCTGTTTGCCCCCCGGTGGGGGCAGGTAAGTGTTGCACCACACACACAGACCCCACCTTCGGCCGCAACAATGCCTCCGAGGGCGGGTCCCTGCCTTCCACCTCGCTGCCCCCCCGCGGGTACGCCGGTGGTCCGAGTGGGCTCTTTGGTTCAGTCTCTCGAAGCCTGGATAGCGCTTCCGAGACCGTCCAGGTGGCTCATTCGCACCATCCGGTTCGGCTATGCAATTCAGTTTGCCCGCCGGCCTCCCAGGTACAGGGGTGTCCTCTTCACCCAAGTGCGGAGTGGCGACGCCCCTGTCCTGAGGAAAGAGATCGTTGCCCTGCTGGCGAAGGACGCGATCGAGCCGGTTCCTCCAGCCGAGATGAGGTCTGGGTTCTACAGCCCTTACTTCATTGTACCCAAGAAAAGCGGTGGGTTACGACCAATCCTGGATCTGCGTGTTTTGAATCGGGCCCTTCACAAGCTCCCATTCAAGATGCTTACGCAGAAACGCATCTTCGAGTGCATCCGTCCCCAGGATTGGTTTGCAGCGATCGACCTGAAGGACGCGTACTTTCATGTCTCGATTCTGCCTCGACACAGGCCATTTCTTCGGTTTGCGTTCGAGGGTCAGGCATATCAGTACAAGGTCCTACCCTTCGGCTTGGCCCTGTCGCCCCGCGTCTTCACGAAAGTCGTGGAGGCGGCCATTGTTCCCTTGAGAGAAAATGGCGTTCACATTCTCAACTATCTCGACGACTGGCTGATAATAGCTCACTCACGAGATATGTTGTGCGATCACAGGGACCTGGTGCTCCGGCACCTCAGCCGGTTGGGACTTCAGGTCAACCGGGACAAGAGCAAACTCTGCCCCACGCAGAGGATCTCTTATCTCGGTATGGAGTTGGACTCGGTCAGTCAGACGGCGCGCCTCACAGAGGAGCGCGTCCAGTCAGTGCTCAACTGCCTCAGGTCTTTTCGAGGCAGGTCAGTGGTCCCACTGAAGCAATTTCAGAGGCTCCTGGGGCATATGGCAGCCGCAGTTACGCCGCTCGGTCTGTTGCATATGAGACCGCTTCAGCGCTGGCTTCACGATCGAGTCCCGAGATGGGCGTGGCAGAGCGGCACGTTCCGGGTCAACATTACCCCGCACTGTCGCCAAACCTTCAGTCCTTGGTCGGACCCTGCCTTTCTACGGGCCGGAGTACCCTTAGTCCAGGTGTCCAGGCATGCTGTGGTTTTCACGGATGCCTCTGCCAGCGGATGGGGGGCCACGTACAACGGGCATGCAGTCTCAGGTCTGTGGACGGGGCCTCAGCTGCATTGGCACATCAATTGCCTAGAGTTGCAAGCAGTACGCTTAGCCTTGTGCCACCTCAAGGGGCTGCTTCTGCACAGGCATGTACTGGTCCGTACGGACAGCACTGCGACCGTGGCGTACATCAACCATCAAGGGGGTCTACGCACCCGTCGTATGTCGCGACTCGCCCGCCATCTCCTCCTATGGAGTCAGAAGCATCTGAGGTCGCTTCGGGTCATTCACGTCCCTGGTGTGCTCAACCGTGCAGCCGACGAGCTCTCACGGCAGCCGCCCCTTCCGGGAGAATGGCGACTCCATCCCCAGGTGGTTCAGCTGATATGGGGAATCTTCGGAGCCGCTCAGATAGATCTGTTTGCCTCTCCGGACACGACCCATTGCCAGTTGTTCTATTCCCTGACCGCAGGGTCCCTCGGCACGGATGCACTGGCACACAGCTGGCCCCGGGGCCCACGCAAGTATACGTTTCCCCCAGTGAGCCTTCTCGCACAGACACTGTGCAAAGTCAGGGAGGACGAGGAGCAGGTCTTGCTAGTTGCGCCGTACTGGCCCAACCGGACCTGGTTCCCGGAACTCATGCTCCTTGCGACAGCACCTCCTTGGCCCATTCCTCTGAGGAAGGATCTGCTTTCTCAGAGACGGGGCACTCTTTGGCACCCGCGTCCAGACCTGTGGAGACTTCATGTCTGGTCCCTGGACGGGACGCGGAGGTTCTAGATGGCCTACCACAGGCCGTGGTAGATACCATCGCTTCCGCTAGAGCCCCTTCTACGAGGCGCCTCTATGCGTTGAAGTGGAACCTGTTCGTCGTTTGGTGCTCTTCCCGCCGGGAAGACCCCCGAACTTGCCCGATCAGTGTCGTGCTTTCCTTTTTACAAGACGGGTTGGAGCGAAGGCTGTCTCCCTCCACCCTCAAAGTATATGTGGCCGCAATAGCTGCCCATCATGATGTGATCGACGGGAAGTCGTTAGGGAAGCACGACCTGATCATCAGATTCCTTAAGGGTGCTAGGAGGTTAAATCCCCCTCGTAATTTGCACCCTGTAGCCTCTTGGGACTTAGCCCTCGTGCTGAGAGCGCTTCAAAGGCCCCCATTTGAGCCCTTAAATGACATAGAGTTAAAAGTTTTGTCTGAAAAGACTGCTCTTCTATTGGCTCTAGCTTCCTTCAAGAGGGTCGGGGATCTGCAGGCTTTTTCGGTCAACGAATCGTGCCTAGAGTTCGGACCGGGCCTTTCTCACGTGGTTCTGAGACCCCGGTTCGGATATGTACCCAAGGTTCCTACCACTCCATTTGCAGATCAGGTAGTGAACCTGCAAGCGCTGCCCGTGGAGGAGGCAGACCCAGCCCTGGCTTTTCTCTGTCCCGTACGTACTCTACGTTGTTATGTGGACAGAACGCAAAGCTTCAGGACCTCAGAGAAGCTCTTCGTCTGTTACGGAGGCCAGCAGAAGGGGAAGGCTGTCTCCAAGCAGAGGTTAGCCCACTGGCTAGTGGATGCTAATTGTCCGGGCTTATGAATCCCAGGACATGCCTTGCCCTCCCAGGTTGACGGCTCACTCCACTAGGAGTGTTGCTTCCTCCTGGGCATTGGCGCAAGGCGCCTCGCTGACAGATATCTGCAGAGCTGCGGGCTGGGCGACACCTAACACGTTTGCCAGATTTTATAGCTTACGTGTTGAACCGGTTTCCTCCCGTTTACTCGCTACGGTCAGTGGCGCGAGGGAATAGGTTCTGTCGGCTTGCTGCGCCATTCCGCCTTATGAGCTGGATCCGTGCGCCTTTTTGCTCCTTGGTTCCCCAACAAACGGCTAACCTTCTGAGCTCCTCCATCACCCCTCGGCATCAGGCGTGGCGGACCGCCTGATGCTAGGTCTATTACCTCTCTTAAGAAGTTGCTAGTAGACTGGGTGACCTTCACGATGACTTCCTCGTGGTCATTTTCCACGTTCCTGCTACCCTACGGGCTAGCTCCGTGTCTTCCCCTCGACAGGCTCACTCTGTCGTCCTTGCTGAGTATGCTCCCCACCCTACGGGCTGGGACTACCTCGAGGACTCCCATATGTTTTACTACCCTACGGGCTAGTTCATATGTGTATTCAGTGCCTCCCTTCAGGCTGGCCGGGGGCTCCGCAACGTTCCCACATGGGCACGTTTCCCCAGTGTTATCCAAATCCTCTGAGCGGGTCTTGCGGAACAGCAGTGTGATTTCTTCCTAGCTAGCCCCCGCCCTAAAGATGGGAAACTGCTTGGCGGCGAGCTCAGCTGGGCGCTGGAAGGGGCCAGCACCATGGCGTTTTATTTGGGATCCCAATTCGTTGGAAACTCCTCCGACGAGACGTAGGACTTCCCATACGAAAGGGAACGTCTCGGTTACGTATGGTAACCCTCGTTCCCTGAGTAGAGTAGTCTCCCTAGCGTGATCCCAATTCGTTGGAAACTCCTCCGACGAGACGTCTCCGTTCCCTACTCAGGGAACGAGGGTTACCATACGTAACCGAGACGTTTTTCCTCTTTGTCGCCATCTCTGTTCGAAATCTACAATTGCAGTCATTCGCGGAATTATCAACTTTACGTGAGTTGTAGTTCGACACCGCACAGCGCGGATGAACACAATGTTTGAGGAGAGTGTGCAGCTGTCAATCACCGCGCTGGTGTCGATACTGGCATCATTCTCTGCTGGCATTCAGAATCACAGATTATTCTTTTTGGAAGTATGACCAACATAATAATTTTCACCGGGAAATGTCATCTGAACAAGTAAGTAACATCCACTTTTGTTCTGGTCCTGACTGTCATCTGACATTTCAGTAAATCGTGCTGATTAAATCTAAAAATCGCTTATCATCACGCAAATTATACTTTGTTCTCAAATTGTTAATGTGAACAACGTCAGCATTGCGTGACTACATACATGTAGTCCTTCCGATATTTATCATTGTTTTCGCATGGGCCGGTTGCTTTTTCTGTAGCCACTCTGAAGTCCGAACGAAGTCTTTTGAATCCCTGAATCTCTGTTTATTAGAATGATATTAGAAGGATCATGCAACACTGAAGGCTGGAGTAATGATGCTGAAAATGCAGCTTTACCATTACAAAATATTTTTAAAAATGTTATTTTAAAATATATAAAAATAGAGAAAAAAATTATTTTAAGTTGTAATAATATTTCACAATTTTACTTTTTAGTTTTTACTGTATTTTGATTAAATAAATGCTGCCTTGGTGAGCATAAATGCTTTCAAAAGCATTTAAAAAATCGTACACACCCTGTACTTTTGATCGGTAGTGTAACTTGCCACAAAACAGAAGCTTTAATAGCGTCTGCCAATTATATAAATCAGAATCAATGTGATCTTCAATAATTATAAGAGAAACAAGTGCTTAGGACAAAATAAACTCTAATCATTTCAGCAGCACTTTCTACTGGAACATTCTGCAGTGGCCTCTACATGATCCCAAAGACGTCAGTGTCCTGCGGTCCATCAGTGCTTCTCATAAATAGAGAACATCCTCTAGACTATTTTAAGCTGATCTAAGCATCCACCTACCACTGAGCTGTCTAAAACACACTGCTTTCTGTCTTTGGGTTGTTCAAATTTCTGGTTCAGACAAATATAAGCACCAAACAAAAACTTCAGATCCTTCAAATAAAAATAGATGAAAAATAGTTATGGTAATATCGCCCCAAATCTGACTTCATGCAATCCACATCAGCTGTTTTTTAAATGAGATGGCTCATTAAAATGATCAACGCTGTAGGTTTAAATGAAAGTAAAACAATAACAACAAGCTTGAGTGAATGAACTTTGACCTTGACTTACCGATGTGACTGCGATGAGAAGAGGCGTCAGACAGGTGACCCCAGAGAGACAGAAGGGTCAAAAACACCAGCAAGAACCACGCGCACACCCTCTGTACCGCCCGCTCCTGCATTCTGAAACACACACACACACACAAACCATATCAGCACAGGAGCGTTACACTGATCAGAAAGGCTAGACGGCATGTTTCTAGAGGGGATCTCATTCTCTTCTCTAGTGCTATCTAAATGTCATCATGCTCTCGCTGAATGTGTTCTGATACACTGCTGAGTGCACTAAAACACTGAAATATACAATTACTTACAGAGAGAGTAAGCTTTCAGGCTGGGTCTGGGTGTTCTGGCAGAGAGTGGCTGATGTTGGTACTGATGTTTATAGTCTTGTGAACTTTCATGTCTATATACAGATCAATGTGTTTAATAATGAATATATATTATATATATACTCTCACCTAAAGGATTATTAGGAACACCATACTAATACTGTGTTTGACCGCCTTTCGCCTTCAGAACTGCCTTAATTCTACGTGGCATTGATTCAACAAGGTGCTAAAAGCATTCTTTATAAATGTTGGCCCATATTGATAGGATAGCATCTTGCAGTTGATGGAGATTTGCACATCCAGGGCACGAACCTCCCGTTCCACCACATCCCAAAGATGCTCTATTGGGCTGAGATCTGGTGACTGTGGGGGCCATTTTAGTACAGTGAACTCATTGTCATGTTCAAGAAACCAATTTGAAATGATTCGAGCTTTGTGACATGGTGCATTATCCTGCTGGAAGTAGCCATCAGAGGATGGGTACATGGTGCCCACAAAGGGATGGACATGGTCAGAAACAATGCTCAGGTAGGCCGTGCCCAATTGGCACTAAGGGGCCTAAAGTGTGCCAAGAAAACATCTCCCACACCATTACACCACCATCAGCAGCCTGCACAGTGGTAACAAGGCATGATGGATCCATGTTTTCATTCTGTTTACGCCAAATTCTCAACAGAAATCGAGACTCATCAGACCAGGCAACATTTTTCCAGTCTTCAACTGTCCAATTTTGATGAGCTCTTGCAAATTGTAGCCTCTTTTTCCTATTTGTAGTGGAGGTACCTGGTGGGGTCTTCTGCTGTTGTAGCCCATCTGCCTCAAGGTTGTGCGTGTTGTGGCTTCACAAATGCTTTGCTGCATTCCTCGGTTGTAACGAGTGGTTATTTCAGTCAAAGTTGCTCTTCTATCAGCTTGAATCAAACAGGTTTTCCAAACACTCCCTGCCCCACATTGCTGTACAAACAGATAGTCCCTGGGTTTACTTATACTGCACATTAAGTTGGGATATACTGTGAGTATTTTAACAAATTTAAGTGAAAGTAAATTTATAGTCAATTCTCATTCCATTAGAATTCTAATCAGTAACATATTTAAAATAATATCCACTGAGCTTCATTACAATTCTCCTCTGACCTCTAGCATCAACAAGGCATTTTCGCCCACAGGATGTTTTTCCCTTTTCACTCCATTCTTTGTAAACCCTAGAAATGGTTGTGCGTGAAAATCCCAGTAACTGAGCAGATTGTGAAATATTCAGACCGGCCCGTCTGGCACCAACAACCATGCCACGCTCAAAATTGCTTAAATCACCTTTCTTTCCCATTCTGACATTCAGTTTGGAGTTCAGGAGATTGTCTTGACCAGGACCACACCCCTAAATGCATTGAAGCAACTGCCATGAGATTGGTTGATTAGATAATTGCATTAATGAGAAATTGAACAGGTGTTCCTAATAATCCTTTAGGTGAGTGTATATATAAACACCAAAAAGCTCCATGTATATATATATATATATATATATATATATATATATATATATATATATATATATATGGACGTAAAAATTATGTGTATGTGTGTGGCCTGGTAAACCCTACATTATGGGGACAAACTGTTCGCATAAAGATGGAAATATCCGAAATCCTTGTCCTTGTGGGGACATTTTATGGTCCCCATGAGGAAAACAACTTATAAACCACACTAAGTGATGTTTTTTGAAAATATAAAAATACTGAAATATTTCTGTGATGGGTAGGGTTAGGCTTAGGGTAGAATATACAGTTTGTACAGTACACAATCATTATGTCTATGGAAAGTCTAAAACATGAAAACACAATGTGTGTGTGTGTGTTTCAAGAGCTGTTAAAATGTTATGTGTAGAATTAAGTGTGCTTTTAAGTATATGACGTCGATTGGGGATTTATTTATGCTTTAATTATCCGAGTCGTATCCCCTCTAACCCCCTCACATTTCACACTCTAACCGAAAATAATTTACACTTCTGAGGAATATTTGTGTTGGGTTTAATGAAATTAAATCGCAAAACTACATAGACCATTGGTTCCAATGGAAACTGCAAAATATAAAGCACTATTCAGCTTCCTCCTGATCCTGATACTCTTTTAATCCTATACAGACAGATTTAAGCATTTCATTTGGAGAGAATTGAAATCTGAAAATGCAAAAGATACAAACAAACTCTATGTATGTATGCATGTGTGATTGTGTGCGGTTGTGTGCGCTTATGCTTTTACTGTAAGCTTTAGTCAGAAGACATCATGTGAGAGTATGTAATAGTATCAGCCAGCCAATGAGAGCTCACTTTCATCATTAAGTCTTCTGTGGAAACCGGACGGTTAACAGAATTGTAATACAAAGAGAAATTTGTGTACATTTTGAGACCGTTCTCATCCTTTGGCGTCATATAGGTGACGCTATATGACAAAACGCCGAAATACTACGCACATGGCACCCTTTAGCGTGAATATAACACGCGAACCCAAGGCGTTATAAAGTTGACTGGCATCCTTTAGCGTGAATATGAGACGCAGACCCTACCCCACACCTAAACCTACCCATCACTTCGCGTGTTATATTCACGCTAAAGGGTGCCATGTGCGTAGTATTTCGACGTTTTGTCAGGCGTCACCTATATGACGCCAAAGGATGAGAATGCGTTGACATTTTCTATTGATCATGGCAACAGTAATTCATCCAATGATGATCAAATGATGGAGAAAAGCATTATAACCGGGCACAAATCCAAAAAACATGGCATTGATGAGAATCTGCATTTTAAAGAGCTGATTCAGGTGTTTAGACAGCAGTAATGGAGCGATGTAGTACAGTAGTTTCTGCAGCCTCCACAATCTCAAATCATGCAGAATCGGCCTGCAAGATGGGGAATTGTGCTGTGCAAATGGCGTTCAGCAATAATTTTGAGCATGTTTGCGCCATTACCTGATTTGCATAATTCCTTTAGTGTATTGGGTGCTAACACAACACACAAATAGCATGCGGAAATAAATGACATTATTACGGCGCAGAGTTCATTCTTAGCGAACTCTTCCCCATTATTCCCCCTGCAGTTTTGTAATGGAGGTCTGTGAGTTGCTCCTGATTAGTATCAATATGTTTAATAATGAATTTGCCTCTTTGTATTTATGGTACACAATACACACATAAACTAATGAAACTCCAGACACAAATAGCTATTCAGCAGATTGAAAGAGATAGATTTTGTGTGGGGAAAAACAGAAACGTTAGACAGAGAAAAGTGTGTGGGGAAGAAAGAGAGAGATAAACAACATGAAGAGGTGATTTAGAAATGGTTTTCCTGGCTCAGGGAAGTCTATGAGTCGCTGTGGGAATGTGTCAGATTATGCAGATTTAGCGTACTAATTATCTTTCAACCAGCAGAGCTCACTAGAAATCTCTCCTGTTAAAAGCTAAGGAAACACCCTGTCGGGAGGGAGTTTTACAGTGTGCAGCTGGACAGACACCAACACACAAAAAGATACAGACTGTCACTTATATTCTCACATCATACCCAGAAATCTGTAGTGTAGTTTATACACCATTAGTGACACCAAACCTTTTCCAAACAGGTTTTCTAAACACTCCCTGCCCCACATTGCTGTACAAACAGATAGTCCCTGGGTTTACTTATACTGCACATTAAGTTGGGATATACTGTGAGTATTTTAACAAATTTAAGTGAAATTAAATTTATAGTCAATTCTCATTCCATTAGAATTCTAATCAGTAACATATTTAAAATAATATCCACTGAGCTTCATTACAAGCTTTATTATTAACATTGTCCTTTTTGGAATCTCAAGAGACTGAACACACAGCAGAAGGGCATTGTGTGTGTGCAAGTGTGAGTTGAGTTGCTGGTGTGTGTGTGTGTGTGTGTCTTTGCTCTGGTTGCTCTTCTTTGATGGCTACACTTCCACTGTGTGTTCATTAGTTCTTTAGGAGCTCTCAGTTAACACTGCCAAACACCCACTGGCTAGTGTCATCAAGATGTCTTTGCATTAATACCAGTCAAGCTTAATCACTAGCAAATCTCCAGCAAGACATTCATTTCTAGCTCTTTTTTGCAATTAATTTTCAATGTCAGAAAAAAGCAAAGAGTCCGAGGGTTTGTTTACACGACAACAATATGCTTAAAACAGAGAAGTTTTTTCCTTTAAGTTTTCCGCGTATAGACAACACCATTGTCAAAACTATTCCCATTCACATGGATCCACGAAAACTATTAAACACCCTGTATTCTGCTGCCAGGCCATTAGATGGCGATGAAACACTATAGACTGAGCACGTAATTGCATGTGCATGACGTCATCGTCAAAACATGCACTTTGAAACCCGTTTTAAAAAGTTTGCATTTTCAGGCACCCAAAACGCTGTTGACGTGTAAAAGACCGGCCAAAACGCATAAAACGTTTTTCGTTTTTAGTTGAAAACAGTGGCGTGTAAACAGCCCCTTAAACAAAGTTTAGTTTAAAAAAAGCAAAATATTTAGCAAAAAGCTGAGAAAATTGTTTTTTTTGTCCAAGACTAGGCTACATTCAGATCGGATTTAGTACGGTGATGATCAAAACACAGATGAAGTAGATCGAGTCCATCAAATGATAGTATTGTTTTACATATGCGTATGCTGTATAAGATATCGCTTGTTTCTGCTTCTTCTTCATCTGTTTTTTGATCAGGACATTCATTACCCTTTCAGAAGATGCCTTATAGCGCCCCCTACCATATAACGGAAATTTCCATCAATGGCGGGGAAGCGTTGTCTCATAAATGACGAAAATTTTCGTCAATGGCGGGGCAAGAGTTAATATTATGTTTTTTCCACCCATTATTTATTTTTATTATTTACCATTATTTAGGCCTGCAATTGCAGCAAATATAAATACCCGCTCGAGTACTCGAGTCTCGACCACGCATCTAGAGCGCTGGACGACGCGCTGGGTTGCCGCCACAAGGTCACTGCGTGATAGAAGCAGCTGGCACAATTATCGCATGCAAATGTGCATTGGCTCGTTTAGTTTCTCTCGAAGTTTCTCTCTCTGCGAAGATCCCATTTCTGTCGGATCCCTACGACGAACGTTGGAGTGACAGACATGAAAGGGAACTTTTTTTTATCAATTGATGTCGCAAAAACATCTCACTCACTTCTTTCCTGCATTCAAAAGTATGACAATCTTCCTTTGCCATCGCAAATAAACTAAACTGTATAGATGATATTTTAGAGTTAAAACCTCAGTAATTCTGAGGTAATGGGGCAATATTTCAGAAATTGCAAGGCAGTAATTGAGGGGATAGAGTTGCACAGAGCTGTTTTCAAAGACAGAAGTACTGTACAGTATTGTAGACTAATAATACATTCATTACATTGTATGATAGAGGAGCAGTATTTCACATATAGGAAGATATTTTAGAGACAGAGCAGCAGAATGTCAGAGAAAATATTTCCGAAGCAGTATTTAGATGGTATTTCAGAGAAGGAGCGACAGCATTTCAGATGTACAGTATAGGATGATATTCCAGAAACAGAGTGGCAGTATTTCAGAGATAAAAGTGCATTATTTGAATGTTAAAGGTTGTTTGATGGAGGGTGATGTAGGGTTGTTTTACAGAGATAGAGCTACAGTATTTTAGAGCTATAAAGTTGTTTTTGAGCTGGATAGTTGCATTTCAGAGGTAAGATGGCACCCATTTAAAGGTATAATATCAATATTTGAGGTGTGAGGGAGAAGGAGTGTTTCTGAAGTGTAACTATACTTGCAGGTTTTTTTTTTAACCCAGTTAGTGTTTCAAAGTACACCAGCCCCATCTTAAACATTGAGAGAGAGAGAGAGAGAGAGAGAGAGAGAGAGAGAGAGAGAGAGAGAGAGAGAGAGAGAGAGAGAGAGAGAGAGAGAGAGAGAGGTGAGGGAGGGGGGATGGGGGACTGGGGGCAGGCCTGTCTGTTCCATTCATTTAATTAGTCCCACTGGAATTTTTGCAGATGGTGACATCATCACACGGAGACATTTCTGTTTCATTTTCTACCCAAATACAGTATATGTCCACAACAAGCCTCTCTCATGCGCTTGCTGTTTCTTTTTCTCTGTCTCTTTCTCATGCAGTGTTTTAAATCATGCCCTAATGGTCTTGTCCAAGACTGAAACAATCATGCCATGTCAGAGAGCTAACATCATTCCGTGTAACATTTTAGGTTCAAACACTAGCTAAAAATCTATAAATAAAATAAACGATAAACACACACATTTCCTATGTACAACTTTTGCATTGTAGACCTCATTATGACCGACAGACCAAAAGGCATCAAAGAATATTCAGCCATCACCTAAAGCCCCTTTCATCTTCCCTTCCTGCTTCTATTCAGACAGGTTTTCCAGTCCTGTAACAAATGCTGCAGGCTGGTAGCTGTGCTGTTTTGTGCACTATAAAATTAATGTGTTTGTAGTTACTGTTCTCCCTCTACTTTCCCTTTTTCTCTCTCTCTCTTTCTCCCTCTCTCTCCCCCTAAAGGAACAATCTGCATCTGAACGCAAAGCTGCATAAGAATGTCTAAATATATTAATGTATCAGCACTCATAAGAATATGTATATATATTTTTTCACCTATCAGCAGTCTTTAAAATCAATGAACGATGGCCCATATGTGCAGTAATCAATACTGACATCTCAGGTCATGCTGGTAAATAAAAATCTGTTTTGAAGTGACCCGCCTGGTTAAATATTTAGTAGTTCAGATTATTCCCTGACCTGTCAATATTTTCACTGTCCACAAAACCATAAAAAATACTAAATCAAATTTTCAAACTGGTGTACTGGCCACAAGGGAATGGTAGTGAGTCTACGAATAAATTTGAAAGGGGGGAAAAAAGCCTTTACAACATGCATTTTAGGGCTAATAAAGTTAAGGCATTAATTAAAAATTATAACATACAATTTATTTTATCTCCCTTTTATAAATACTGATTGGAATAATTTATAAATTATATTTATATATTTATTTAAATGTATTTTAATAAGTAAATATTTTTCTGAATAATATAATAATATAATTTGGTTTAAGTTTAGTATATTGTTTATAAAATACAGTGTCATTTTGGAAAACAAAATCTTTTCCTTTATAATGTGAATATATTTATAGTATAGTGTTTCAGAAACAGAGTTAATATTTATAGTAGTCTATATATATATTATATATTAATATACATATAAATATAAATGATTATATGAAAATATATACCTTTAAAATTGTAAAAATAAATAAAATTGTGTATGAAGACTATCAAAGTCATTCTCCCAATTTCATCATCTAGACACTGCTCCTTTGGTGGCATTTAAATCAGCGTCATTTGACATTAATACATCACAAACATTTGTGATAGCCTACATAAAAACACATGTACTTGATCAATGAACATATGATATAGAAGATAAAACACAATACTGATCCAGATAGGGCAAGTCAACTGACCCAAACTCCCTTAGAGCAGCTCCATCCATAATCTTGAAACCTGATTAGGGATTCAGGAGAGACCATGTCTCAAAATAGTAGAAGAATCTGTTGAGTTTTCTCCTAGAAGGACGAAGCTTTTATGAGACTCCTGGGTCTTTATCTGTGTATGGGTGTGTAATCTGTATAACCCCTACACAAAAACACAATGTCTCGGTTGTGGGTAGATAAGATCAGTTAGTGTGTATCAGTTTACTCAAATGGCAAAAAATCATGTCCGGCACACTGGTGGATATCAGCCTTCGACTGAACCAACTTACTAGAATGAGAAAGACAGACATCGTAAGAGAGGGGGTGGAGGATGTATTTTTTACACAGGGATATTTTTATTCGTCTGATAGGTGTTGAGACTGGCAGAGACAGTGCTGGTGAAAATAATGACCATGAGTTGGCATCCGTTCTCTGTCATGTGGCAGATTCTGTCAAGTAACGGGCATCTGATGAAGATCTGAGCTAGAAAGGGTGACTCGCTTTCTGTGCCTGTGGGCCGAACAGGTGGTCAGACCTGGCCAGCAAATAAATATGATGCTTTACATCAGCCATTTAATCCCACCCACACACACCTGATCTCAATCAGACACTGGCACCAGAAATGACAACCAATTAAAAATGAGAAAACTGCAGCCAGGACACAAACACCAGACTGGAGGGCAGAGCCGTAGAAAGAGAAGCTCCTGGATAACAGAATGGAAGATGTCCTAATGAAGTCATGTTTCAAGAAATACTCATTAGGACTCTACAATGTTAGTCATTATCCTTAAAACAAACACAACAAACTCGGACAATACGCTATGATTCCATGAACATCAATGCAGAAATAACAATTTTTAGCTGACAAAAATTAAAGACAAAAATGTGGAGAACTCTGAATTTTCAGGCTGGTACAAGCTGGTTTAAGATGGGAAAGGACAGCCATACTATTCAAGTAGGCTAATGGTGAATTCGTTTAATTAATTTCTTCAGAGATTTTCAAACTGTGGTCCGGGAACACACGAGGGATGCAAGAGGATGGACAAATATAGAGAAAAATAACTAAAATATAAATATTTGACAATTTATAGATTATGTATTACAGAACAGAAAATATCTTACACATAATTCTCACATAAATGGGGCTTTGTACCAGCGTTATTATTGTTAACTAAAACTATTTAAAAAAAGTCAGTAATTGAAAATAAATAAAACAAAATATATTTGTAACATTTGAGACAAGCAAAGAAGCAGGCTGGGAAGAGGATCCACATGCAGGGTTAGATTTATTAAAATCCGAACACAAAGAAACTGATGAGAACAGGAGGAAACACACTAAACCAGGGAATGTCCATTCAGCGACTGACAGAGAACAAGTGAAACAAAGGGCTATATATACACAGGCAGACAAGCTTAACAAGATAACAATGGGGCGTGGCTAATAAGAAACACCTGGGGAGACTAATCAACATTAAACCTACAAAGAACTGCAAAACATGGAGCAAGCCAGGAAATAAAATAAAAGTTCAGGAACACAGGTTGGAATCATAACACTATTAGATGAAAAACTTATTTCAGTTAGTTGCCAAGGCAATACTTCTCATTTTCATTTAAGTACTAAAATTACTAAATCTGAACTAAAGAACTAAAAATTTAAATGAAGTTATAATGGAATATTAAAAAAAAAAAAAAAAAAAAAAAAGAATCACATAACAAAATGTATAAATAAAAAAAAAATAAAAAAAATAAAAAAAAATGAAAAAAAAAAATGAAAATAAATGCTAATAAAAATATGAATAATTACTATTTATATTATACTTGTGTTCCACAGAAGAAGTCACATGGTTTAGTATAACAAGGCAGCAGAAAACCCACCAATACTGTACTGTTATGTGACATATGCACAGTTCTGCCCACTCACCATGAGCAATGAGATTCCTGTTTAACTGTCATGACACAGCCATGAAAAGTGTAGACACACAATGTGCAATTCTCATGTTTCTTACAGCAAAACACAGGAGAAGCCACACATCCTCAAAAGTATGTGTACACACACACACGTTGGTTTTTCATGTTGTATGGGGTTTTACCTTAGACATGATTTTTATACTGTAAAAACTGAATATTCTATCCCCTAACACAGTGGTTCTCAACCTTTTTTACTCCAAGGCCCCCCTCCTCTCCAAATCAATACTACAAATGAATACCTCTTCATGTTATTATTTGTTAAACAAAATATATGCAAGATAGATTTAAACCTTCAGTGTTCTTTTTTACAAACATACTTAGCAAAAATGTAATTCATTCTTTACAACTTAAAATTACTTTCTCTGCTCAGTTTTACGGTAACTTAAAGGGGTGGTTGAGTATGATTTCACTTTTCTAACTTTAGTTAGTGTGTAATGTTGCTGTTTGAGCATACGGCAAGGCAAGGCAAGGCAAGTTTATTTATATAGCACATTTCATACACAATGGTAATTCAAAGTGCTTTACATAGAAGAAATTAAAATAATAAAAATCTTGAGGCCACGAGATACTATCTTGAGGCCACGAGATAGTTATAATTAATTTTTTTGACAAAGTGGGACTAGGGGGGCTCCGTAGATATTTGCTTTTAAAGAAATAATTTTTTAAGGACTACAACAAACGGCTGGTATGGACTCAGGGCCGGCGATAGCTAGGCAGAGCAGGCGATTGCCTAGGGCCTCGGGCTTTGAGGAGGGGCCTCCATAACCATAACATCGCCTATAGTCCACTAGACGGGCAGAAATACTAGCCTCATTGTTCATTGGATATTGTTGAATTGTCACTCATCTGCAGTTAAATCAATTAATGTTTCCGTTTCAAAGCGGGTGCCGGCTTCTGAAAGTTTGTGTAACGGACGCATCCTTTAGGTGCTGCTAAGCAAAAGCCTAAATAGGCACGCAAAGAAGCACAGCTCGTAATGCAGTTGTGTGAGTTGTCGTCATCTATTTTGGAGTGATTGCAATGTATTCTAAATATAAACTTGTACTGTAGATCAGCGTCATTTCTGTAAAAATCATTCACCGCTTTATTGCAAGTTTAAAAGAGCGCGAGCGTCATTACGTGCCCAGACGCGACGCTTTGAATTTGCGCGTAAATAACATCGCGTCGGGAGCTGACTAAAAACGCTACAAAAGTAAAAGTCAAGATGTTTGTATTCAAAGTTAAAAAGCCAACACACTACAACATTTTTTAATGTTTCAAATAAAGGATCTCATGTAAATTCTGCTGATGATTAGATTATACCCTGACATCATAGCCTACTTACGCAAATAACATCAGTTTAGATTTTTTTTTCTAATCAGTAGCGATCGTGTCTTTCTCTTCCACTTGATTTGTGTATAGCATATTTAAGCTAGCAAAGCAATGCATAATATCATATTACTTATATTAACAATACGACAATATCTGAAGTCAATATTCATTAAATGTGAGGGAAAAATCCTGGCCAAACCGCAGCTATGAAAAAAAAAATGATAAAAGCATTTCGTTCATCTCCTGAAGTGGTATTCTGGAACTGTGAATAAATCGAATAAAACAGCAAAATAACAATAACATCTTCATTAAACAAAAAAGAGATTACCTTAGATAAAGTTTGATTAATATACAGTAGACTGGTAAAAAGTCTGGATCCATTACTATTTTTAATGTTTTTGAAAGAAGTTTCTTATTATGACAAGCCTGCATTTATTTGATCAAAAATACAGAAAAAAAACAGGAATATTCAGCAAGGATGTGTTAAATATATAAAAAGTGATAGTGAAGACTTTTTTATAATAACTTTTTAATAATCAAAGAATCCTGAAAAAAGTATCACAGGTTATAAAATAAATATTAAGCACCATTTCAAACATTTGATAATAAATCAGAATATTAGGCTATAAAGTTTTCTGAAGGATCACGTGACACTAAATTCACAGAAATATATTTTAAAGTATAGTTAAATAGGAAAACCATAATTTTAAATTTTAATAATATTTCACTATTTTTCTGTATTTTTGATCAAATAAAATCCAGGCCTGATGAGAATAAGAGACTTCTTTCAAAAACATTATAAATAGTAATGTGTCCAAATTTATGTACTGTGTAAGTAAAAATATACAACATTTAAAATTAAATGTTGTATAAATTAAAAGGTTATGAATCATATTTGTTTCAATAGTTTTTTATTGGGGGTGCAGGGGCCTCCAACATGAATATTGCTAAGGGCCTCCTAATGTCTAGACATTGATGGACTTGACATTCCCCACAGGTTAGTGACTTCACCAACCCTAAAATTTACATAAACCCTGCCGCAGTCCATGTTGAGAAGAGGAAGAGTTGTTGTAGAAGAGCACATTTGTAAGTCAGCTCAAACTGTAGCATCACATGCAATAGAAAGTCAATCTGTGTGCATCTCACAACAGTTACTATATGAGTGATTTATAGATTATCATGACAGAATATGCTAATTTAAGATAGTTAACTCCACATCAGCAACATAAATTCATCAACTAACCATTCAGAGACGTCCTGTTGCATTCTACGTGTTGTCACTTTTTCTTGAGTCTCTCCATCTTTGTCTGACTCCGTTTAAACATAAAAGGCAGAACAGTTTCTGTCATTTTAGTGTGTGTCTGCGTGAGGTAATCGAGCTGCTAACACACACGAGCTCTTCCACGCCCTCTGTGTCGGGGAGCAGCAGCTCATTTGCATTTAAAGGGATACTTCACCTCTGGAAAGATGAATGTGTATTTAAAATGGGTCATTTATGTAGAAGAAATGTGGAATTATTTTTGAATTTGGAGCTTTCTATACTGAGAAAAGACATAAAATTAGAGTGACCAGACGTCCCGTTTTTCCCGGGACAGCCCCGTATTTCAACTCTAATTTTAGTGTCCCGACTTATTATGAAAAAATCATGCTTTGTCCCGTATTTCATCGTGAATTTTTTTTTTTTTTTTTTTGCTGAGTGATAGTGTGAGTACTCCTCGCATACGGAATAGCCTAATAAAACTAGCAAATCACCTCATAGTATATTTTAGAGAAAAAAAATCAATCCAATAAGAGAAGGCAGAAGGACAATTCCATCCAATCACAATTCCCTCAATCATTGCAGTTAGTGAAGGCAGGCAGAATCCGACGTCACAGTTAAGTGTATACAAGTCGAGAGCACGGATAAGCTTGATTCAGGTGCAAAGATGTCAAAGAAGCGTGCGTGTGCATTTAATGAGGATCTTCAAAAAGAGTTTAAATTTCTCAAAAGAGAGTCACTATCAGAGGCAAGTAAATTAAGATGCGACATTTGCGGGGCTCGCTTTTCCATTGCTCACGGAGGCTGAGCCGACATTACGCAGCATATGCACACAAAAAAACACATGGACGCTGCTCAAAGTAAGTGTGCTACTCAAAGTGTCAGCGAATTTTTTGTGAAGCAAAGTTGCGAATCTGATAAAATGCATGCAAGTGAAGGACTTTTTGCATATCATTCTGTTATTCATGGCCATAGTTTTCGGTCAGCTGACTGCACTGCAAAATTGATCAAGAAATTGTATGATCCAAAATTTTCTTCTACTCGCACTAAATCTGAGGCTATAATATGCAACATTCTTGGTCCTTTGTCAGAGGAAGAAGTTCAGCATGATTTGGACAAGTGCTCCTTTGTCACATAAACTGTGGATGCATCTAACCACAACAACATTAAATTGTTCCCTGTGCTTGTGCGATACTTCAAACCCCTAGAGGGAGTAAAGGTCAAGATAATTTAATTTTCATCTCTGCCAGGTGAAACATCAGATTTGCAAACTGCCTACATTTCCCAAGTCATTGAAAAACATGGCCTTGCTCAGAAAATAGTTGCACTTTGTGCTGATAACACTAACACAAACTTTGGCGGTGTTAAAAGAGCTGGTAAAGGCAATATCTGGAGAAAGCTGCAAATGCAGCTAGGAAGAGATATTCTGGGCATTGGCTGTAATGCACACATCATCCAGAATACCCTGCAAACAGCAGTGGATTGCTTACCGATTGATTTGGAGTGTTTTGCTGTGAAGGTATACAAATACTTTCATATCTATACAGTGCGCGTAAGGGAGCTCAAGGAGTTTTGTGACTTTGTACAGCTGGACTATCAGAAATTACTGCAGCATGGTAGCACACGTTTCCTCTCTCTTGGTCCAGCTCTTGAACGAATTCTGCACCTTTTTGATGGTCTACGTGCATACTTTCTTTCTCAAGAAAAGTGCCCAAAGTTTCTAAGAGACACATTCAGCAACCCTTGCACAAAACTTTGGCATGGATTTGCACTTAAGCAAACTGCAGCTTTCCATCGTGCACTGGCGACAGTAGAGCAAGGCAATATATCTGCCACAGAAGTGGCTTTGCACATTTATGATCTGAGAAATGTCTTGCAGGCCAGGCTGGAGGAATCATTTATTCCCTCTGACATCAAAACAAGACACCCTTGTTGAAGCTGGTGACATAAAAGCTGATGATTTTTATTGTGCAGTGAGAAGCTTTTACTCGGCATCAGTGGATTACCTTGACAATTGGAGCTGCTCACTGGAGAATACAAGAGATCTAGAGTGGGTCCTACTGAGAAGTGTTCCAGAATGGAGAGACATTCAGAGCAGCCTCAGCAAGTTCTACTCAAGAATACCTGCTCTCACATCAGTTGACGAAACCATGCTCTTTGATGAGTGGGCCTGTGCTAAAAACATTGTCACTTGTCACATCACTGAGTGGAACGAAAACAAGGTGGCTGTGTCTGATAGATGGACAGACGTGTTTAGTGAGATGGGGAGCAAGTCACTCAACTTTGGAGTCTTATCTTTGGCTGTGGAGTTTGTTTTATGCCTGCCTGGTACATCTGCACCTGTGGAGCGTGTGTTCTCGTTAATGAATGCATCATGGACAGATGAAAAATCTCGACTGAGTGTAACTACAATGAAGGCAATGCTTTTCGTACGAATTAATTTCGGACTGGACTGTTCCGCATTTTATGATAAACTCTTGAAAGACAAGCGCACGCTGGCAAAAATTGGTTCCAGTGAAAAATACAAAACGGCAACAGTGAATAATGCTGTTGCACCATCTTGTTCCCACTGATCTGCAATTTTATGTAAGTCTACATTTTTTTTTTTACATAGTTAACAATATTATTAAGTTTAAATACTTGAATGTGTGCAGTGGGTTTTGTGGGTCTGTGGGTTCTCTGTCTGTCCCATATTCCACTCAGAGAAATCTGGTCACCCTACATAAAATATATTTTTGGCTTATGTGGATGAAAGACAACAACTCACAGAATGCACTTGCTTCACTGCCCAAGGAGGCCACGCCTACCGGTAGCAGAGCGCAGTAGTTAAACAACAAGTCTAGGCTACTAGTGAGTCTCCGTGATGAGTCTGCCCAGGATTTTGAGATCGGCCAATTCGGCTTTTGCGTTCTACAGTCGCCATTCATCATGTTAACTATGGTGAGCAGGGCGAGGCTAGGGCCGCGGGAGACCGGCGCGAGGCCGAGGGCGTGATTACTGATGAGAGACACCTGTGAGACGCACCGGTCTGTATCTATCAAGGGAGGAGCGGGAATTGTCTTAGCAATGTTAAAACGCACATCAACCGATCACTTGTTTCGCGTTCATGTAAACACTACATTCAGATTCACCAATCGGAATGAAATCAGTTAGATTGAAACAAAAGGTGTGCATGTAAACAATGAATGGTGACTGCAGAAAGCAAAAGCTGAATCCCTGAATCCCTGAAAGCTGAACATTTTGTACGATCTAGACAGGCGGACATGTCCGGGAAAAAGAGGATGAATGGTAACGCCTACTACTCAGCTTTCTCCTACTAAGTTACTCAGCTTTCTCCACAGAACAAGAGGCTGCTAGCTTAGCTTCCAAAAAAGATGTCTGACAAGACGTGTACAATCTGTGAGTGAGATCCCACCCTCTATGGGCGGGTTGAGAACATGCGGCACACCCCCTACTACTGACTGTAGTCTTTAGCCTCTGGCCAAAAAAAATCCTCCGATGACGCAAAATGACGATTTTTGCGTCATCGGAAGGATTTTTTCCAGACAAAAAATACATAAATCTCTCGTCTCAGGGGGATATAAGGGTGGAAAGCAGGGTAATTTGAAAATACTACAGGTTTTCTACTAATACAAAGCTTAATGCTAAATCCTGAAGTATCCCTTTAAAGAGCCAGACGCAAAACGGTGCATTTTTGCTAACCCTCAAAAAGTGACAACTTTAACATGCTATATAAAAATATCTGTGGGGTATTTTGAGCTAAAACACACACACTCTGAGGACATCAGAGATTTATTTTACATCTTGTGAAAAGGGCATTATACCACCCCTTTAAACAATACAGGGAGATGCCAAGGACTGCATATAGCTACTATACGGATCCTTTCAGAGTTATTAAACACACCAAAATACCAATGAAACTTAGAAACATTCTGAATGTGTGGAAACTCAGCAATCTGAGGGCGGGTCGATGTCATCAGTGAACAGTTCCTCTGTCAGAACAACCAATCATATCTATGTTTTGAGCGTCTTTACAGAGATAAACATATAATTTAGGGTAACAGATTGTTTTGGCATTATAGCGGTTCTTGAATAATGTTATTTCCAGCTAAAGTTAACTTTGATTGATTCACCTCCGTCGAAATGATCAGACTTTTAAACGCGAACCTGTGATTAACGCTGACGGCGTTCACATGCTCATTCAGAATTGATTCTATAGTTATGTGCTTTTTAAAATATGTGCGCAGGTTTATAATTCATAAAACCCAGCCTAAACAAACTACTTTTCTTGCCTATAAATTTTGATACAGAATTTTGTTTTATTTTATCACTTCGGGGTACGCGAGCCGGAATTCACAACGCTTTATCTGTAGAGTGGGAAAGGGATCCTCCATAGGGAGAGGATAGTGGACACTTCAGCACTGCATTGTCATCGGGTCCAGGCGGATCTCCTTCGTCAGATCTGGACACGGCCTGGATCCGGCAGGCTGCGGGAAAACCTCGGGATAAACAAAGACACTAATATTAGCGTAGATGCCATTCTTCTTATGATGTAGCGAGTACATCAAGATTTAAGGGAAGTGTTCCCAGTTCCGGCTGACCTAATCTATGCAGCCTAACATTGAATTTATAGAAGTCTATAGTGTGTTATGTGTATGCTAGGTCAAAGAGATGTGTTTTTAGTCTAGCTTTGAACTGACAGAGTGTGTCTGCTTCCCGGACAATGGTAGGAAGACTGTTCCAAAGTTTTGGTGCTAAATAGGAAAAGGATCTACCGCCTGCAGTCGATTTAGATATTCTAGGTATTATCAACTGGCCGGAATTTTGAGATCGCAATAGACGTGAAGGACTATAATACGTTAAGAGCTCGCTCAAGTACTGCGGAGCTAAACCATTTAGTGCTTTGTAGGTAATCAACAATATTTAAAAATTTATACGATGTTTAATAGGGAGCCAATGCAGTGTTGACAGAACCGGGCTAATATGGTCATATTTCCTGGTTCTGGTAAGAACTCGAGCTGCGGCGTTTTGAACTAGCTGTAGTTTATTTATTAAGCGTGCAGGGCAACCACCCAGTAGAGCATTACAATAATCTAGCCTTGAGGTCATGAACGCATGGACTAATTGTTCCGCATTTCCCAATGAGAGCATATGGCGTATTTTAGATATATTTTTAAGATGGAAAAATGCAGTTTTACAGATACTAGACACGTGGCTTTCAAAAGAAAGGTTGGTATCAAAGAGCACACCCAGGTTCCTAACCGACGACGAAGACTTGACAGAGCAGCCATCAAGTGTTAGACAGTATTCTGGGTTATTACGTGTGGAAGTTTTTTGTCCAATAATTAGAATCTCTGTCTTTTCAGAATTTAGTAGTAGGAAATTACTAGTCATCCAATTTTTTATATCAGCTATGCATTCCGTTAATTTTGTGAATTGGTAAGTTTCGTTGGGTTTTGAAGAAATATACAGCTGAGTATCATCGGCATAGCAGTGAAAGCTAACTCCATGTTTCCTAATGATATCTCCTAATGGTAGCATGTACAGAGTGAACAGCAGCGGTCCTAGTACTGAGCCTTGTGGTACGCCATACTGAACTTGTGATCGATAAGACATCTCTTCATTTACTGCTACAAACTGATAACGGTCAGATAAGTATGATTTAAACCATGCTAGTGCAATTCCACTAATGCCCACATAGTTTTCTAGTCTATTTAAAAGAATGTTGTGGTCAATTGTGTCAAATGCAGCACTAAGATCGAGTAACACTAATAGAGAGATACAACCACGATCGGATGATAAGAGCAAATCATTTGTGACTCTAATGAGAGCGGTCTCAGTACTATGGTACGGTCTAAATCCGGACTGAAAATCCTCGCAGATATCATTTCTTTCTAGAAAGGAACACAGTTGTGAAGATACTGCTTTTTCTAATATCTTTGACAGAAAAGGCAGATTCGAGATCGGCCTGTAATTGACTAATTCTGTAGGATCAAGTTGTGTTTTTTTAACAAGCGGTTTTATCATAGCCAGTTTAAAGGTTTTTGGTACGTATCCTAGAGACAAAGATGAATTAATGATATTAAGAAGAGGATATATGACCTCTGGAAACATCTCTTTCAGTAGCTTAGTCGGTATAGGATCTAACATACAAGTTGTCGATTTAGATGAATTAACGAGTTTGCAGAATTCTTCCTCTCCTATAGCAACAAATGAATCAAATTTTTCCTCAGGGAGACTACAATGCACTTCCTGATGCGATACTGTGGTAGACGGTTGCATAGTTATAATTTTGTCCCTGATATTATCAATCTTATAAGTGAAGAAGTTCATAAAGTCATCACTGCTGTGTTGCTTGGACACTTCTGAGCTTGAAGCTTTCTTTTTCGTTAGTTTAGCCACTGTTTCAAATAAATACCTTGGATTATGTTTATTTTCTTCTAATAGGTTTGAAAAATAAGCAGATCTAGCAGCTTTTAAAGCCTCTCTGTAAGCAATCGAGCTCTCTTTCCACGAAATCCGAAATACCTCTAGTTTAGTTTTCTTCCAGTTGCGCTCCATTTTTCTGGCTGCTCTCTTAAGGGCCCGGGTGTGCTCGCTGTACCACGGCGTTGGGCTATTTTCTTTAATCTTCTTTAAGCGCAACGGAGCAACTGCGTCTAAAGTGCTGGAAAAGAGAGAGTTAAACGTTTCTGTTGCAATATCAAGTTCTTCTAAGCTATCCGGGATGCTGAGATGATGAAACTGATTAGGAAGATTATTGATAAAGCAATCTTTAGTGGCAGAAGTTATAGGTCTAACGTATTTATAACACGGAGTCGGCTTTGCAGCCTTGGCTAAATGTAATTTACATGAGACTAGATAATGATCTGAGATATCATCGCTCTGCTGCAGAATTTCAACGGCATCAACATCTATTCCATGTGATAATATTAGATCTAGAGTATGATTACGACGATGAGTAGGTCCTGACACGTGTTGTCTAACTCCAATTGAGTTTACAATGTCTTTAAATGCCAATCCCAATGCATCTTTTTCATTATCTACATGTATATTAAAATCACCAACAATTAGTACTTTATCTGCAGCCAATACTAATTCTGATAGAAAGTCCGCAAATTCTTTGATAAAATCTTTATGGTGCCCTGGTGGCCTGTATACAGTAGCCAGCATAATTCTCAAATGTGATTTATCGTTTACACTATATATTTTTACATTAAGCACCAATACTTCAAAAGAAGTATATTTAAAGCTAGATTTATTAGTGGTTTTGAAAATATTACTATAAATTACAGCAACACCTCCCCCTTTGCCTTTCAGACGAGGTTCATGTTTATAACTGTAATCTTGTGGGGTTGACTCATTTAAAATAATGTAATCGTTTGGTTTTAGCCAGGTTTCTGTCAAACACAGCATATCAAGATTATAATCTGAAATCATATCATTAACTATGAGAGATTTTGAAGTAAGGGATCGAATATTCAGCAACCCAAGCTTTATCATTTGCTCATCTGTATTATATCGGTTCTTTGATCCGCGACTAGAACGATCTCTCACGGTCACCCATCTGCCCTGCTGCACGGGCTCTACTTCAGCCGGAACCGAATCATGTAAAGAGTTCACTATGCTAGGCGCATCCAAAACACTATCTAAAGATCTAGCATTCTTACCATCCTCAATTAAAGTTTGGATGCATGTCTCTAGTTCTGAAATCTTCTCCGTCAGCCTGACTGTCTCCTTGCATTTATCACATATAAATCCTATATTGCCATCGGAGAAGGCTATACTAAACATATGACATGTGACACAGGTGACAATAACAGGACAAGAAGACATTACTCACCGTGTTTGTTGACTGATTTCTTACTTACCTGGACTTTATGAACTCAAAGGCGCGGGCGCGCGAGAGAAAATAAATAAATAAATGAGTGCACGGGTGGCGCGTTAGCAGGCTAACGTTAGCGAGTTACTAGCGTGCTGTGTTAACAATAACGGAAGCTAGAGATGTAAGGTTAATCTGAGATGTTGGGTAAGCTGTATTTAGTAGTATAAACAACTAGATAGTAAATGATGGCTCAAAACATAAAGAAATACGAGGCTCAGGCGAAGCTTACAGCCTCGAAGCAAACAAACACACCATGTGTACATAAACTGACCACTGATCCTCACAAACGTCTCCAAAACATGCTTCTTCGGCGAGCATCCGTTATAAAACACTGACAGTAGGCTACATTCATTTGGACACCTACGCAAATATTGAACTTTGTTCATGCAGAAATACAATGTTATAGCGATCAGTAGCCTAAGCCGAGAGCTCACACACACGTTTGTTTGCGCATCAATAATAACAGACTCGCGCATGCCTAATGTACGACTCCTGTATGTCACTGGAATCGTCTTTACCTTCATTACAATTGTCATCCATCAAAACTTTATTAGCGACACAAGTTTTCTTTATCCAACTGAGAGATGTATTTTGCGTATCCTGTGTTCTAAACCGCTGTTCAGTCTTTATTTCACACAGCTGGATGGCAAACGGCATGGGCTGCACCAAAACAATCACAGTATAGTACGAGAAAGCTGGTGCTTTGTTAATTTTTTTAATTTAACGTATTAAAGATAAAATAAATTAATTAAATGAATATATTTAAATTAATTTGAAGTTATCTCGCGGCCCCCCTAGAGGATCACTGAGGCCCCATAAGGGTTTACCAGGACCACACACACACACACACACACACAGTAGTTTGCAGTTTTCAAACTATACCCTGACTCTCTCTGTCACTGCATTTTTGTGTGTGTGTGTGTGTGTGTGTGTGTGTGTGTGTGATGGAGCACCTTCACTGGTGCAGTACAGCTAAGCGCTGATATTCTCAAACCCAGTGTGAGGAGTTTTACACAAATGAAGACTTTGTGCAGGATAAAAAAGTATAAAACAAGATCAAAGTGAAGCACCACAGTACATCTGCAGCCTTTATATTCATCTTTCAGTATTTACAGGGAGAGAAAAGTCCCCCCAACACTTTGAACCAAAGCAGGATTGGTTCCGGGACACGTTCGGGAATTTAAGAAATATATCTGAAATGCAAATAGCACAGCGTGAAAGTCTTTGAAAAACAATCAGCGTGTGAAGACTGAGGGGAGAGGTGGAGAGAGACCACCGATATCAGGTTTACTCAGAAAACCCCCCAGCGTGCCCCAAACAGCCTCTAATCCACTTTAAATCCACACTCTGTTCGAAAATTAGTCCCATGGATTCAAATAGGATTGACCAAGTGCTACTTTGAACTCTGTCTGTGTCTTGGCCCAAGTCAAAATGTCTCCTAGAGGAATTCTCCGGCAGTAATGATCAAATGTCTTAGGAGCATCTTGCTTTCTCTCGCTTACATCTATCATTCTCTCACCCTTTCCCTTCTGTTTCTGATTGTCAAACTTTAGCATTAAAACTTTCCAATGGGAAATTCACATTAGTCATTTACACCTGGTAAATATCCATTTTGTGTGATCCAGTTGCATGAAGATCACACGATAAAACATACAGTACACTACAGTGCTGGTGCAGGTACTTATTCACCCTGAGCATTTAGGGCAGACATTCTTGGCCAAAAAAAGTCTAGCACTAAAGGTTTATGAATCCACTGAAGCATCAAAATGGCCGTGAAAACCGTGTTAGTGCTGAAGATGCTGAGCTTGAATGTCGTGGTTCAAGAACAAAACCTAAAATGGAGGTTTTTCAAGAACCAAAAAACAACATGGGACTCAGGGTAGTTTTAAAAGTTAATGAGAGACTGTGTGGGGCTAGGTGCACACACGCTGAATCATTTATGCAAGAGCAGCTCAGTGTCTGTTTCTGGTGAAGAAAAAATACTCTGCATGCAGTTATGAATTATTGAGAACAGAAAGGAGCATCCCAATGGGAGATCATTCCAACTTTCATTGCACACAGGAGAGGACAGGAGATGAGAGGAAAATGAGAAAAGATGAGAGGAAACGAGACGAGGGGAGATGAAACGAAACAAGTTGAGGTAAGAGTAGTCGAGAAGAGTGCTGATGAGATGGGAGGAAATGACACAAGAGGAGAGGAGGCGAGATGAGAGGAAATGAGACAAGAGGAGACGAGACAAAATTAGACAAGAGGAGACGAGATGAGGTTAGAGGAGAGGAGTCAAAGAGGAGGGCAGACAAGATGAGAGGAGATGGAGGAAATGAGACAAGATGAGAGGAAATGATGCACGGAGATGAGAGGAAACGAGATAAGGTGAGAGGAGTTGAGAGGAGAGGAGATGAGATGAGAGGAAATGAGACGAGAAGATGAGATGAGTTTAGAGGAGGGCAGACTAGATAAGCGGAGATGCAGGAAATGAGACAAGTAGAGGAAACAAGATAAGGTGATAGGAGTCGAGAGGAGGGCAGATGAGATGAGAGGAGAAGAGGCGAGATTGATGAAAAGAAATGAGACCAGATGAGAGGAGACCAGAGGAGAGTAGGTAAGATGAGAGGAGACAAGAGGAGAGGAGGTAAGATAAGAGGAAATAAGACGAGGAGAGGAGACAAGATGAAAGAAAATAAGACGAGGTGAGAGAAGAGGGGATGAGTGAAGAGGAGGGCAGACAAGAAGAGAGGAAATGAGACACGGTGAGAGGAAATGAGATTAGATGAGAGGAAACACAAAAATTAGAGAAAATTAGACAAGAGGAAACAAGATGAGAGGAAATGAGACTAAACCAGAGAAGAGGAAATGAGACTAGAGGAAATTAGAGGAGAGGTGGGTAGACAAGATTAGAGGAAATGAGATGAAAGGAGAGAAGGAGACAAGATTAGGGGAAATGAGAAGAGAGGAGACAAGAAGAGAGGAAATGAGAAGAGAGGAGAGAAGACAAGATAAGAGGAAATGAGGAGGGTACCCAATATGAGAACA
Source organism: Tiaroga cobitis (assembly GCA_030578255.1). Lineage (NCBI taxonomy): Eukaryota > Metazoa > Chordata > Actinopteri > Cypriniformes > Leuciscidae > Tiaroga > Tiaroga cobitis. The sequence goes on along the minus strand of CM060598.1, from coordinate 28,311,232 downwards.
AATGAGAGACAATGAGAAGAGAGGAGATGAAACAAACAGACAATGAAAAGAGGAGATGAGACAAGATGAGAGGAAACGGGACAAAAGGATAGGCAATGAGATGAGAAGAGACGAGAGGAAATGAGATAAGAGGAGACGAGATGAGAGAAATCGGACAAGACATAAGAAGATGAGATGAGAATAGAGAAGAGAGTAAACAATATGAGAAGAGAGGAAACAAGACAAGAAGAGGGAAGACAAGATGAGATGAGGCGTGATGTGGAGAGGATACAAGGTGAGAGAAGAAAAGAGGAAAGAAGATGCAAATAAACATTACCGAATATAACTGAAGCAAACATTTTCTAAATAATGGCTGTGATTGACAAACATAATTAACTATTTTTCTATTTTTCAATATTTGACTAATGAAAAATTAGACTAAATAGCATGAATTAATCTTTTATTAAATAATTCTTTGCAAAGCTTATACACGAGAGATCAAACTGGTGTCAAATATGTTTTAACTATATCTGTTTTGAAGGGATTTCTCTCTCAAATCCTCATACATTAACAAACTCCCTTTAATCAACCTCAGGAGGATTTCATGCACCATTTTCCTTGACAAGCACAAGTTTAGCAGCAAGCAGTACTTTTTCCTCCTCAATAAGCTCTGCATCAGCACTAAAACACACAGATGATGCCAAAAGCACAATGCAAGACCATGAAGCTGAATGAGTTTTTACTTCTGTGACAGTAATAAAAAACCCAGGTCCCATTAGCTTCCCACACCATTTGATCAATGCATTTCCTGTGAGTTTTCCATTACTTTTCCAGTCATTCATGACAAATGGATAAGGAATCATTCATTTTGCTGTGGTGGAATTATTATTTATATACTTACTAATGTACATTAGTGTGTATTTTGTGTAATATTTTCAATAAGACAAATACATCCTGAGCTTCACAAACACTCACAAAGTGAAATATTTTAATGCAAAGAATTACATTTTATATTTATCTTATAAAATATATATATTTTTTGTATATTTATTACAATTTTTAAATAGTTATAATGTAATAATATTTAATATGATATTTCAGTGGAACCCTCTCACACATGCATACAGCACACTATGCACACATCACACTATTAGCAAATCCTGAGAATATCTAAGCATTTATGAATGGAAATGTTCCTATTCCGACTCAAAACTATATCAGTCAGCAGAAAAAAAGTATAGCACCAGTGTTGGTTAAATTATTCAACAAAAGTAATTAATTACAAGCTATTAATTACATCTTCAACAGTGTAATTCCTGAACTACTTACTCTCTCTCTAAAAGTATTGTATTACTTGTTACAACTTTCTAAATCCCATCAACCTTGAGCAGTTAAACAATACAAGGATAGATATGAAACTGCTCTTTTAATTCTTTCAAATAAATAATATTGCATACATTATTATTGAACTGACCAAAATATTTAAAAGGAGAAGGTTACATCTGAAAATATACATTTTAACTAGTGATGTGTCCTCCCGTATCGAGGCTTCGAAGCGTGTGTCGAGCAATCCGCTATGATTTCTGTGAAGCACGTACCGAGGCTTGTGTCGGTGACGTATGTGGTGACGTTTTAAGCCTCGCGAGCCGGCTGTACCATGTGACTGCTTCAGGAAGTGGTTCGCGGTTTTGGCGGTCTATTTGAAAAATAAGAACCAGCAAAATGCAATGGATTCCCCCTTCACACTTTTCATTTTGACCCTGTCATTGTATCATAAAGACAGACACCATATAAAAGTTTATACTTTATGTATAAGCATCACAAACATCATTGATTAATTTATTCAATGCTTCAGACACCAAAGCCATAGTGTCATTATAATCATACTGCACGTTTTACATTTATTGCCCACTTGATGGCACAATAGAGCAAATGAAGCACCATGAAGCTTCGGCACATGAGTGAACCAATTGGATTGAACGCTTCAATGCTTGATGAAGCTTCATCTCGCCATCACTAATTTTAACATTAGACATTCAATTTAGATTTTAAATCCACACTAGTTGTCACAATACCAGGATGTGTGCAGACAGCTCCAATACAGGGTAGAGAAAACACACCAAATGTGAACGTGACCAAACGGACAATAATTGTGAGTGTACAACTTAAGTAGGAGCACAAACAAGACTAATTATTTAAACACAGCTGAAACCAATGTAAACAAATGAGAAGCGGGAATACTGAACAAATGAAACATGAAACTAATGAAAACATACTAAAAGTCTAACAAAACAAACAAAACATAACTGAGACACTTGTTTAATATACAATTTTCAATATTCAGTTTATATGTAATGATTCCTGTCTGTTTTTCCCTTGTCTTGTGTGAACTTTAGTTATTTCCTGTTCTGTGTCATGTGTTGTTGTCCTTTGTAGTTTTTCTAGTTTAATAGTATCCCCAGGTGTTTCTGATTAACCACGCCCTCTTGTCATCTTGTTTAGCTTGTTAGTCTCTGTATTTAAACCCTGTGTCTTGTTACAGTGTTTGTGGGTTCATGATGTTGTTAGATGTTGGTTGTGGTGTTCTCTGTATGAGTTTTTGAGTCTGTCTAGTCTTTAGTTTATTTAATAAAAGTACTACTGCTGCATTTGGATCCTGCTTCCTTCTATGACTACGTTTACATGCAGCCAATAACCCGTTCAAAACCGGGATATTAGCAATAACCCGGTCGCGCACGGCCATGTAAACACCTGCAAAAATCCGAATATGCTTATATCCTGGATTTTAAAAACCAGGATGTGATACCTGGGGTACCCCTTTTCTAACCCGAATTTTTGGTCATGTAAACGCGCGTCGGCATATCCCCATAGTGATTTGTGTTCTACGCATGTTCTATTCGCAAGGAATCTTGGTCTTTTGAGTAGAGGAACTTCTCGGCGCATACAAAAACCTGCGTGCAGTATACTGGAAGTAAACATGGCGAGACGCAGCACAGCATACTTTTGGAGCGAGGTCAGTACCAGCACCAAAGCGCAAACAAAGGCGATCGCTATCTGCCCCGAACTATTCATTATCCGCGTGCTGCTACAATTGTTGTTGTCTTTGGATACAGGAAGAAGAATCGGAAATGACGCATAGTGCGTCTTAAGGTTGTCCGTACGTGCAGACGCTAACCGTGCGTCGCCGTTTACATCGGGATATTGCAATTCCATGTATACAGGAGAAACTCTCTCTGCTCACACATGTAAACGGGTTATTCCTAATGTTCCAGAAACCCGAATAGTGACCTTAACCCCACCATAACCCGAAAATTGGCTGCATGTAAACGTAGTCTATGTTCCAACCTGCCACGTAACACTATACAGTATTTAAAGGTGCACTGTGTAATTTTTAGCGGCCTCTAGCAAATTGCGAATTGCGACCAACAGAGGTTACGGTGGCCGACAGGAAAAGTCGGCGTCCGAGACAGCAGAAAGTAGCCAGTTAAGTAATGAGGTTTCTTTACAAAGATAAATTCACCCTGAAATTCACAAAGATAAAAGAAATTGTTTACTTAATTATTCAGTAAAAGATATGTTATTGCGAATATTATTGTTACTTGTTCATAATTGTGTCAGTGATTTATTCGCTGACATTAGCTAGCTTCTTTGCATGAAGAACAACTTAGTGATGAAACGCGTTTGTCCGTTTAGGGCTCCTGTAGAAACATGTCGGCGCAAAATGTCTATTACTGTCACGGTGTGGGTTCATGTCTTGTTCTTGTCTGTCATGTGTAGTTGGCAGACATATGAAATCAGGTATATTACTATGATTCTGCAGAATGAGAAGCGTGAAAATGAGCAGGGTTCGCTGAAACTGGAGCTAGAACATCAGTCCATTTCTGGCTCCAGTTTCAGCGAACCCTGCTCATTTTCACGCTTCTCATTCTGCAGAATCATACTAATATACCTGATTTCATATGTCTGCCAAGTACACATGACAGACAAGAACAAGACATGAACCCACACCGTGACAATTACAATGTAAGGGGACCCACGGTGTATGTAGATAGAAATGGCTCATTCTAAGGTAATAAAAACATAACAGTTCATTATGTAAGGTCTTTATACACCACTCAAACCATAGTTATGTATATGATATTGCATTTCTGTCAACAGATCCTCCTAAATATTACACAATGCACCTTTAATGCAATTGTATCAGAAGTGGTCTAACTGTGATTAAAGAAAAGAAAAACTAAGAGTAATCCCTTACTTTACTTTTTCAAATGGAAAAGTAATTAAATTACAGTAATAAATTATTAATTACTAAGTAATAATGTATTACACACAACACTGACTAGCACAGAGCCTCAACAATTTGAAAAGTATGATGATGCGTACACACACACACACACACACACACACACACACACACAAAACACTGAAGCTGAAGTGCCAAGTGAAAGGGCGCTCTGGTCCTAAAGAAGCATTTTCCGTGTGTGGATTCATCTAATTCAGTCATAACTATTTCATTGTGGTTATGTCAACATACACATCAACATCACTTGAAAGCACTTACATTTACAATAATCTTAAAGTTTGCAGTGTGTGTTTGTGTACGTATAATTTCTTAAGATCTTGCTGAATGAGATTTATAGTTCTGCATCTGGATTAGTAGCGAGAGCTGCTGGATTGTAATTGGTCTGCTGAAGGCGGTTTGAGGTTTTTGATTGGCTGGCTGACTTGATTGGCATGTATAATGAGCCTCATAAATTCAGTGTTTGGAAGGTTGTAAACAACACTACCTTTTAAGGCAGCTTAGATGCTAATGTACTGTTAAATAAAGCACGGTTGGAAGTCCTTCGAGTATTAGTAGGCAGTCTGCTCAATATCTGCCAACACTTTATTTTGATGGTCCCCCAACAAAAGTTCAACTGACTATAAGTATCTCTGCAAGTACATGTCAGCTTTCCACTAACCCTAACCTAACAGTCTAATACTATACTTGAGAGATAATTGACATGTATATGCAAATTAATGAGAGTTAGTTGACATGTAGTTGCAAAGTTACTATAGAATGTCTAAAGTGGAGTGAAAAGAGACGACGCGTGACGCAGAATGAACAATTAAATAGATTTCATTAAACACAAAAGCAATAACACTACACACAAACTATGAACGTTAACACGGAACAAAGAGCTAAAGAAAACTGAGCATATAAATAAACAAGGAAAGATCATTTACAGAGCAGGGAACAGGCGAGACACTAATCAGAAACCATGACAACTCATAATTCACTAGAACACAGGCAAAACTGTGACAGAAAACCATGACTGTAGAAATTAAAACAGAACACGAAAATGAAACTTAACAGAACCTGAACAAGTGACCTTTTTTTTTTACCAACCATATATTTTATCTTGACGAGCAGGGCTTTAAATGTATATGAGATCATACAGTAGATTCTATTACTGCTTTAGAAGTGTATGTAGTTATGTTTTTCTAAATATGATGGTCTAAATACTATTTACATATTCAGATCACATTTGGCTTTATTCAATCCATAAATATGTGCTCTGAATATCTGGGGCAGTGAATAGATGCTAATGAGTAAAAACTCTAATGACATCTACAGAGGAAATGTGAGTGGAAAAGGTCAGAATGAGCACATGAGATTATTCGCACATTCTTACACACAAATACACAACAAAAACACATCCTTCTCCTTACATCTCTATCTTTCTCTTACTCAAATGAGCACATACAGTATACAGTACAAGGGAATTAACAGTCTAAGACCACGCTGAAAATCTGAGATTCAAAATCTAATTTAAAGCTAAACAAAAAGTGGTAGGATTTAAAAAAGTGTAAAACAAAAAAATGTCAACTGAATATGATATATTGAAGATCCTGCACTACTTTTAAGTCACATATCAAATTTGTGACATTAATCATGTAAACTCTAGTGCAAAGGTTCAGAATTTCTTGCTTCCACTAAAGCACAAGTTGAATACTGATACATTTTGATATTCAAGTTAATTTTCAATAATAAATATACTTGTCACAAAAATTATTATGCTAAATAATATATATATATATATAAAATTGCTATGCTGAAATAAAATAAAAAATGCATACACATAAACTACAGGTCAAAAGTTCGCAATAATTACGATTGTTTCAATGTTTTAGAAATAAGTCTTTTATTCTCACCAAGGCTGTATTTAAAATGCAATTTATTCCTGTGATGCAAATCTGAATTTTCAGCATCATTACTCCAGTTTCAGTGTCACGTGACCTTCAGAAATCATTCTAATATGCTGATTTGCTGCCAAAGAATATATATTTTTAAATGATTATTTTCAATGTTGAAAACAGTTTTCGCTGCTTAATTCACTTTCATTCAAAATTGTATTGTTTTGTAATTAAATGTTTATGTTTATTGCTAAAAAGATAACATGATTTTCAGAATGATTTATCTTTTTGATGTCATTTGAGTGATCATGTTATCACTCAAATCATCTAATACATATAATCTTATACACGTTTTAATTACTCAAATTAAATGCAAAATAACAAAATGCAAAATAGAAGCATTGTCACTAGCAGTCTCAGAATTTTAGAGCAGAATGTGTGGCGTGTTAATACCACGATGGCTGCGGCAGATCAGCCTCTGTGTTTAAGTAAATAATCATCTATAAATCTGTCCTCCGTAATCCATCCTTTCATCTGCTCCCACCAGTACTTTACCAACAACAGCAGCCTGATCCAAATCCCCCCTGCTTCTTTTCACACGCCACGCCTCAGCATTTGCGAAGCAGGAAGTGTGCAAAGAACAGATGTGCAAAAAGCCAGAACCTCAACAACCTCTCACCTCGCAGAGTCGAGCTATATTAAACCTTTTAAGACTCAATAAACTCAATAAACCCAACCCTCTCCACATGCACTGCGTATCACTCCCTAGCTGTTAATTAGCATGCTGTGTAAACTAGGTGTGATTCTGCCCCGCTCACTCTTTTTGTGCCTTTCTTTCTCTCCCCTATTCTTCCTGTGTGTTCACTGTGAACCTTTAACACTAGAGTTTGCATTTTTACCTGTGTTATGGCCTGGTCCGTCTGCTCTCCTGCCTACAGAGAGCTTATGAGAACGCTCACCCCACCTTTCAGAACCCGGGCCAACGCTGCCGGCTTTTATTACTGGCTGGATGGTGCACTAATAATGTCTCTGCTATAATACTTAATGAAACAATGTGCAAGAGACTAAATCTCCTTTCATGCTAATTTTACAGGCGTGGCCCCTTTAAAAGACAAAGGACTCGCACGATAACACACTCACACACTTAACCAGGGATCCTCGTAAGTCTCTTGAATAATTCCTGCCATACTTCTGCCATGCATGATAAATCAGACACATTTTTTAAAGATACACTCTCTACCACACACACATCCTATCATATGGGAGTGAGTTAATAAGCGAGGGAAACTAAGATCAAGGAAGATGTGGCTCTCTGGTTCCAGACTCCAGAGTCTCATTAGAACAGAGGAGAGTCACAGCAATATCCGAAACATCCCACATCCCTCTATGAAATAATTTGGGCTCTTGTAATTAATGTGACTTTTGTGCAAACCCTGCAGCTGCCAGATTGAATAACAGGAATTGGCATTAGATTGTCATAGAGAGGTTTATAGTGTTTTCAACATTGATAACAGTAATACGTGTTTTTGAGCACTAAAGCAGCATATAATGAATTCTGAAGGATCATGTGACACTGAAGACTGAAAATGCTGAAAATTCAGATTTGCCATCACAGGAATAAATTACATTTGAAAATATATTGTAAAACGGTTATTTTAATTTGTAATACTATTCTACAATATAACTGTTTGATTTAGTAATTACAAATTAGGTTATTTCTTGAATAAATAAATGCAGCTTTGCTGAGCTTAAGAGATTCTTTTTTAAAAAAAAACATTTTGACCAGTGGTATAAGAAAAAAATATCACATTTAAAAAATAATAATAATTGTGCAGTTAGTTAAGTGTATGGGCTTCATAAAATATACAAATGAGTGATGAAGGTGATATGGGGAGAAATTTGAGCCTGCGGTAAAGTGATGGCCCAGCTCATGTGAGTCTTCTCTCCGGAGGCCATGCAGATTTTCACAGCCAAACCTTTACCTGCCGGGACACTCAACACCCCGGATAACTTTAGCAGAACATGCCACTGACTCACAAAGTGTGAGAGGCTAACAGCTGTGTGCCATAACTAACAAGACTTAAAGGTCATCCAGCCATAACAGATCCGAACTCTGATGATGCCTGTCAAGATCTGTGAAGAGATGGGAAGACGCTTCAGAGAGAACAGTGTGTGTACATGGACATGAGGTAGCGAGAAATGAAGGGTTTCTGATTCTTCGACCAACACATATCATGTTCACCAGGGGCCCCTTATATGAAAGCCTGGCCTCAATCTCTCCATCTGTCTTTGTGGCTAATGGAGCTCACTCATCTGTCATCTGCCTGTTTTACCCTGTTATGTGCAACACCTAGAACAAGAGAACGCTTTTAGACACAGCTAAGCTCTGACATCACACTGTCTGATAGACCAGGCCTGTCTGAAGGAGAGAGAGAAGAGCACGAGGGAATTGGCAGCGTTTCAGGTCATTTCAGGTGCCAGGATCAATATTTCTAGAGGATGTGTGAAAACTGTAATCTTAAAGAAACATGAGCTCTGGAACAAGCCAGTCCATTGAACAAGAACAAATAGAGTTAAACTACGATGACATGTAGAGGAAAGAATGTCAATCACACAAAAAAAATCGCATATAGTAACCACATAACTGTAACAGGAAAAAAATGCTACACTCAAAACCTGTTAATTGGTGGACTGTAGGTGCCTTACTATATACAGTAAAAAAAAAACTGTACATGGTTTAACATGGCATTATTTCATTTTATTATTTAGAAATAACTTTGTTTCTTCCCATTTTGTTAATGTATGTGCCAGTGCTTTTTGTTAAAACCTCAGCTGCCTTTTTTACAGTAAATATAACATATATGCAGTTTACAGTGGACTGAAGTTTGGACTAATAGTTTACAGTGTTAAGAAAGCAGATACGTTCTAACTGACTGATTGTTGCATAACATTTTTACATTCAGTGTGCACAGAAAAATTACTTGTCACTGCAAACCAATACTGTGTTTATGAAACACATGATAAACTATGTAGAGTAAAAATGTATGGAAGCTTGTTTCTGCCACAAAAACAAAACAGGGTAATTGCAACTTTTTTTTATCTCACAATTCTGACGTTTTTCTTGACGACTATACTGGCTGCTGAAAATTCAGCTTTGCCATTACAGGAATAAATAGAACATAGGCTTATGTATATTATATATATATTAAGATAATTAAGATATATATTATTAAGATAAATATATATATAAAAATAAGTTATTATATTATATTATAAAAGTTATTTTAAATTGTGATAATATTTCACAATATTATTGTTTTAGTAATTTACCATTTCATTTTGATCAAATAAATGCAGTGTTGGTGAGCATAAGAGATTTCATCTCACAATTATATCTGTTTTATATTTGTTTATTTTACATACTGTATATATATAATCTATCTTTATATCCAATTGTAAGATAAAAAGTCTTCAAGAATGATTTCCAGTAAAAAAGTATTAACTTTAGAAACTCCATCCTCACAAGTTACAGTATGTCTGTTCTTTCTCTTCCCTTTGAGCTGTTTTACAGAAGAGATATACTTTGATGTGACCTCTTTCACTAACATATCTCATTAAACTTTAATTAACAGAAAAGAGAGAGAGAGAGAGAGAGAGAGAGAGAGAGAGAGAGAGGAGAGAGAGAGAGAGAGAGAGAGAGAGAGAGAGAAGAGAGAGAGAGAGAGAGAGAGAGGAGAGAGAGAGAGAGAGAGAGAGAGAGAGAGAGAGAGAGAGAGAGAGAGAGAGAGAGAGAGAGAGAGAGAGAGAGAGAGAAGAATGGTTGAAAGACTGTTTTGAGTTCAAAGCTCACTGAAGCTTCATTGGCATGTCTGCTGATAAACAGTGTTCAATGTAGAGCAATTAATAGAGAGATCATAAAATACGCTTAATCATATGAAAGGATATATGTACAATTAACACATTACTGTAACTGTGATTACTGTGAACTGTTTAAAAAATTACCCCAGTCCCGTGGTTAAATATCGGACATAAAATATTTTAAATCATTAAAAACTACTGTTAATAATCCAGAAGAAAATAATCGATGAGAATGACAACAGTCAATTTAATTAATATACTCAGATTATGTATTGGTGTTTGTATATATATATATTTTTTTTTCTGATGTTAAAATAACAGCCAGTACTGTACGTGTGTCACTACCTGCCACTTTATGCCCTAATGGCCTTCAGGACTCGAGCAGTGCCTGTTTAATGAATCTCTGCAGCTGTTCCGATTCCAGAATCCTTCTCCAGGTTGACGGCTCTACAGCTTAAACTGTAATCACGGATTTGAGAGCATAGAAACATTTATCCACGCACAGAGCAGCGAAGTGGCCCGACTTGTCTTCGGCACTTTTTATTATCCTTTCAAAAACACAAGTTGTTCTGGATCATGGCCAATCCGTTCATAGCACCGGCTTATTTGCATGTATTTACATAAGTGGAAGCTTATGTCCAGAACTGCTAATCCTCTTTATTCAAAGAGAGAGACAGATAGAGAAAGAGAGCTTCGACCATTGCCTGCGCTCCAAGGTCACTGACGCAGATTTGCGATAGAACTCACTGTAAAAGCAGCACATGGTGATCACCAGATGGGCCTGACAACCACATGGATATTTGACTGTGGCAGTGAATGCAGAAAAAGAGTATCTGTAAATGAATCTCTGAAGGTGTCTGGACCTCAGTAAACTCTGGTTTGCATTATAGGCGAAAGTGAGAGAGGAGAATCAAATTGTCGACCTGTTAGAAAACCCCATGGAGCACATCCACCAACGACAAACCACCACCTCTCCCTCCATCCTCCATCTTCATAAATTCAATTTCAGTTTTCAATTTAGTGAGCTTCAGTAGCATTAAAAAAAAACTGTATACAGTCTTTACAATGTGTTTAATTCATTTAAAGATTCATATAAATAATATTAAGGTTTTATAGCCTATATTTAGTTTTGTTCTTTAATATGCATTTTGTGTGATTATTATTGAATTTTTTTGCTAAGTGTTATATTTTTATTTTATTTTATGTTTATTCTTTTTTGTTACAATTTCTGTTGTTGTCCTTTGCATATGAGATAATCACATTTCATTAATAATAATACTCAGTAATTTAATACATAGTGTTTTTGTTTTAAAGTTTACTCTGCACTAATTTCGTTCAATTTTATATTTATTTAATGCGTTCTATTTTATTTTTATTTACTGAATATTAAGTATTATTATATTTTATATAATAATTATTATCATTTTAATTAAATAATAATAATAGTAATTATTATTATTATATAAGTACATATATATATATATATATATATATATATATATATATATATATATATATATATATATTGTATTATTATTAGATATGTCAAATTATTATTATTATTATTTAAGTACTATTATATGTTATATAATAACAGTAATAATAATATAATTTTTATTAAATTATTATTATTATGGGGTAAATTAAATGAAAAAAAATTAACAGTAATAAAATAAACATAAAAAATAAATTGCATAATATTAGTTAAATGAGTAAATAAGAACGATAAAGATAAATCAATAATTAACAAAAAAATGAACATAAGCGTAGTGATTCTTTTGCCTTCTGATCTCTCTCTCTCATCCTCTGTGAGAAGACAGCCATTACAGCAGCTAGAGAACCTGGTCTTTGTTGTAAACCCTTGGCGCAATAAACTCCATTATATTAGTATTCTCTGACTGCTGCTCCTCTGTAGAGCAGTGACAGCAGGTCAGATCCAGAGGGGCCGAGGGCAGAGGCTCCAATAACACAATCTGCTTAGGGCTCTACCATGTACTGTTATGGCAGGACTCATTGGAAACCACATCAAAAAGGGGTTAAAAAATAAAATAAAAGTCTAAGCTGTTTGACAAAATGCTAAGTCTTCGCTGGTACTGCAGCATCACACAAGGGGCAGTCGTGGCCTAAAGGTTATGATACACAGGGCAACTTTTTGAGCAATGTTGCTGGGCAATGTTGCCATCAACGGGCAACCAGATGAGACACAAAGCCCACAACCAATCTAAATTATCCAGATAGAAATTTATTGCCCATTTTCAATGGGAAAGTGCCCAAGCAACAATCGCTCGGCAAGATTGCCCAGCAAAATTGCTCAAAAAGTTGCCCTGTGTATCAACACCTTAATGGTTGGAGACAGACTGGTAACCCGAAGGTTGTGGGTTCGATTCTCAATACCAGCAGGAAATGACTGAGGTGGCCTTGAGCAAGGCACCTAACCCCAATCGCTCCCCGGGCACCACAGTGAATGCCCACTGCTCCGGGTGTGTGTGTGTATGTGTGTGTGTTCACTACTCATAATGTGTGTGCACTAACTTGGATGGGTTAAATGCAATCTGAGTATGGGTTGCCATACTTAGCTTTCACGTCACTTTCACTTTCACAAGGTAGAGTAGAAAATCATAGGGTAATCATGATATAGCTAAACAACCAATTGCAATATCTTTAACTTTGACGATATTCATCACCATATGTTTTTGCTTTTGCTCTAAACTAACTTTAAAAAGTAGGCTGCACAAAATAGTTAATAGTTAATAATAAATGTATGCTTAAACTTAAATATTTTATCTGCATATATTTGTCCTAAAACATTTTAATAAATTAAATATGCAATGCAGATTACAAGGACACATGAATGCAAATGAAACATTGATTGAATCAGAGTTTTGATCACAAGTCCACGTCAGTTTTACTACAGAAGTTTAAATCATAGACAGTCTTAATGTTTTCTCATAAGGATCACAAACTTTTTGGAAAACCAAAAGCCACCTTAACCAAAGGCTGTAATTATCAAGTAATTCTCAATCAAGCTTACTTAATTTTATATTACCAACAAAAATAATTGTAAATATACAGTATCACTGTGCCCTAAACACTGTTACTGTACATACAGTATGTGAATTTACAAGGCAACATTAGTGCAGTTAAAAAAGTCTATAGAGCACTATCATGCTGTCACCTGCACAATTACCATGTTTGGTCTAAAATGTGTTTGCTTATGCCTTGTTGGTCCCGCCAGCAGCAGCAAAACATTAGCGCCTGTTGTGCTATTATTTCGTCTTCAGCACTTGTTTATTGATTGCTGCGATCCACAGTTAAACAGCAGGAAGTCAAGTGGAAGAGTGTTTAATTTACATAGTGTTTCTCCTCCATCTTCCTCTCTATACATCCATCCACACTTTCTGCAGGGAGCATCTGGTTATTCATTTTCAACATATTACTTCAGTCCTTCTCTCTCTCTCACACACACACACACACACACACACACACACACACACACACACACACACACACACACAGGATGTTTGCAAACATTGCCGATGTGCCAGGGTGAAGTGACTCACATAACATTAAAATCAATCTGTTACTGTGACCATATATGCAGTGTAGTTTATAGGAAACAGGAAACTATATCAACTATCTCAACAACAGTCTCAGTGAGGCTACAAATATGAAGAATACTACATGAATTAATGAAAGAAAAAGAGGGAGAGAGTGCACACTAAGCATTTTACTCTGCCCACACACACACACACACGTTCACCGCTAAACAACAGCAATTCCGAAATGAATCAGACAAACCATCTTTAAACTTGAAGAAAGATGAAGCAGGCAGCTGCAAAGCTTCAATTCAAACTGCTGCCAATATCCTCACATCTTTGCATTTCCTGTGTTTGTGCAGGAGAATCAAGAGCTTTACGCAGTAAGCATACGAGAGAAAAGGCTGAAATAAACACACAGTCATGCAGAGACACTTGGGGAAGGATTCCACACCAGCCTCTATTTTCATTTTTGAGCTGCTTATCCATTTCTGAGTTCCTGATCCTGTGATTTGAAAGCTTCTCTGCAGCCTCTCAGCTTCTCCACTGTTGGGATGTTTGGCTGATGCTTCAGTATAATCTAATCTCAAACATCGTGCAGAAACACAAAAACAACAGCAGCTGCCAGAACAGCAATTCAAGACAATCTCACAAGAGTCTGGCTTGAAGACACAGAACATCTCGTAACATTCAAAAACAATCACACCTCAGTGTAAACAATGCACAAAATGGGAGCCAGAGAAGGAAGCACAATGTTTTCTTTCTTATTTGGATCCTTTTTTCTAAGGAACTAATTAATAACTCAAACCAACACACTGGAGAACAGGAGAAAAAGAGAGGGTGATTTGTCATTTTTACGAAAAAGAAAGAAAGTTTGATATCACACACAAAGTCAGCAAAACTTTACTTTGACTCTTTTTTTAACGAATCAGCTGATCCAATGCACAAAACCTCTCTGGGGTGCGTTTTCCAAAGCCAACTATGCTCACAAATAGCATCGTTACTAATAGAGTTCAATGGAAATTGTGATCATAGTTTGCCAACGATGCTTTTGGGAAACACACACCAGAATGATTATTTGGGACAAAGTGAATCGGCTGAATACGGTCCTTGAATTCAACTTGGATGATTCGGCAGTTAACATACTTATTTTATGATAGTGTTCTTTCTGAAGCTTGTAAGCCTCTGTCCCATAAGATAATTATTAAAAATAACACTTTTGTGGTGTTCCATAGAAGAAAGAAAGTAATATAGATTTGGACCATAAGAAAAAGTAATAAAAAAAAATGTACGTCGTATGCCAGATGAACGTCTCCCAAAGTCCATCTTCCATGAGGAATTAGCTGTGGGACACCGCCCTCGTGGCCGACCCAAGCTCCGCTTTAAGGATGTCGTCAAGCGGGACATGAATGTCTTTAACATCAACCCTGGCCTATGGCATCACCTTGCGGAAGACGGGGCAGCTTGGCGGTCTGCGCTGACAGAGGGCACGACTCTGTCCTGCCATGCTTACACCAGCTTTTGCACAAAAAAGACACCGTTAGACACCGTTTAGATCGGCGATTTTGCTGCAAAAGGCCTTGATATCCCTTTAAGTTTAAAAATATTACTCCGTTTTATATGCATTCTTAGATTTTGCAGTATTATTTTCTAATTTTGCAGTATTGTTGTTCAATGGAACTGAATTGAGTCTAAGGGTGCTTTCACATCTGTAGTTCGGTTCAGTTGGTCCGGACTAAGGGCTAAAAATTATACTTCGTATCCTTTTCAGGCGTTTTGGTTCCTTTTTACACCATACTGATTGCTCTGGTCCGAATCAGTTGAGTTGATGAAACGAATCAAAATGCAGTCGTGACAACATCCACATCACTCGTTGGCCAGATGTGTCTTGAACATATTTCCACAACTGCACTTCGATTGGTCAGAATTAACGTGCGGGAAAATTCCAACAGAACTCCCGGAAGTAAACAAAGAGGAGGAAAATCCGGCAGACATGCGGAGAATTCGCTCACAATGTATGTTCAGAACCAGCGTGAGCTTTATCCTTTCGCAAATACCCTCATAAACAACAAAGTCTAGATGCGATATAAATAAGAGATTCACTGTGCAGTGCGGACAACTTCAGTGTTTATGATGAGAGTGAGAGTGCAGAACGCGTCAATCAGTCATGGCTTAAAGGGAGCGCTATTGACAATCTAAAAATAATAATTTTGTTTGACTACGGTTGTTTGACAGCTGGTTTAGTCCAAAAATGTGCAGTTCTTTGGCAGTTGGGTCTGTTCGAGGTCGGATCACATTCTCACCTTTAAAAAACTAACCTTTAAGACTAGTCTAAGCAGTTCTACCAGAAAGACTCGGGAAAATAATATTGGAACAATAAACCATTTATTAGCAGCCCAGCAAGCAATATATGCAATAGAGTTCTTTGGCGTAGGCCCCGTCCGTAACTCGCGATCCGAGGGTACGGATTCTGCATTTCCCGCCTGAAGATGAAGGCAGGGGCGCAGCCGACCCCCCGTGAGGTATAGGAAGGGACCATCCTGGTGGTGGTGGGGAGGATGGATGGAAGGAACCAACTTGGTGGTGGGGAGGGTGGAGGTGAATGTAAGCGTCAGCATCTGCGAACTCAGACATGTGTAAGTACCCATCTTTTATACCACAATGTTAGACGCAATTGGATAGATGAGAAGGTAATGAATGACGTAACAATTGAGTCTTCCCGGCAGAACTTGCGCTAAAGCTTTCATTTCTACCAGAAAGACTCGGGAAAATAATATTGGAACAATAAACCATTTATTAGCAGCCCAGCAAGCAATATATGCAATAGAGTTCTTTGGCGTAGGCCCCGTCCGTAACTCGCGATCCGAGGGTACGGATTCTGCATTTCCCGCCTGAAGATGAAGGCAGGGGCGCAGCCGACCCCCAAGAAGAGGTGGAAGATAATTCCACTGGACGGAGCCCACCCCCAAAGAACGGAAAAGAAAAGTATACCCACCAGCTGTATGTTGTGTAGTTCCTAAATAGGAGAAAAAAAAAAAAAAAAAATTAGCGACAGCTAGGTAGAAATGGACCTATCAATTCCATAGGTCAAGTTTATTATAGAGAGTTCCATTGATATCATTGTGGGAACAGTAACTCTATAATGAGAAGAGTGGAGTATGCTTTACTTTTAATGCAAGATACTTCTGCTGCTGAAATAGCGCATTTGCTAACGCTTATAACATGGAATCATATATTTCGTTTTGATTATTTATTTATTTATTTATTTATTTTTTTTTAAACGCTGAGCCAAGCTAAGATGATCTGCGCTGAGTCGCACGAAGACAAGGCCACGCTGAGCCAGACAGAGACGAGGTCACGCTGAGCCACACAGAGACAAGGCCATGCTGAGCCACACGGAGACGAGGCCACGCTGGGTCACACGGAGACGAGGCCACGCTGGGCCACACAGAGACGAGGTCACGCTGAGCCACACAGAGACAAGGCCACGCTGGGCCACACGGAGACAAGGCCACGCTGAGCCACGCAGAGACAAGGCCACGCTGAGCCACACAGAACAAGGCCACGCTGAGCCACGCAGAGACGAGGCCACGCTGAGCCACAGAGACAAGGCCACGCTGAGCCACACAGAGACAAGGCCACGCTGAGCCACGCAGAGACAAGGCCACGCTGAGCCACACAGAACAAGGCCACGCTGAGCCACGCAGAGACGAGGCCACGCTGAGCCACAGAGACAAGGCCACGCTGAGCCACACAGAGACGAGGCCACGCTGAGCCACAGGGACAAGGCCACGCTGAGCCACACAGGGACAAGGCCACGCTGAGCCACACAGGGACAAGGCCACGCTGAGCCACAGAGACGAGGCCACGGTGAGCCACACAGAGACAAGGCCACGCTGAGCCACAGAGACGAGGCCACGCTGAGCCACACGGAGACGAGGCCACGCTGAGCCACACAGAGACGAGGCCACGCTGAGCCACAGGGACAAGGCCACGCTGAGCCACACAGAGACAAGGCCACGCTGAGCCACAGAGACGAGGCCACGGTGAGCCACACAGAGACAAGGCCACGCTGAGCCACAGAGACGAGGCCACGCTGAGCCACACGGAGACGAGGCCACGCTGAGCCACACAGAGACAAGGCCACGCTGAGCCACACGGAAACGAAGAACAAACAGATGAGTAGTACGAAGACAGCGCCGTTAGGGTACACTGTTATTTATTATTTTATGTATTTGTTTTATTTTTTTTTTTTTTTATTTATTTTTTTTTTTTTTATTTTTTTTTTTTTTTTTTTTTTTTATTTTTTTTTTTTTTTTTTTTTTTTTTATCAATAGAATGCCGCGAGGCCGTGAAGACCCCCGAATAGACGAGGCACGCTGAACACGAGGCCGCTAAAGCCGCGCATAACGAAACACGCATGAAGAAGCCATAAGGCTGCGCGAAACCAGGCCCGAAGGAGCGAATTGACAGTGATAGGCGCAAAGGACGAGTTAATCAAGCTGAGACTATCGCCAGATAGATAAAGCATGACACCACCACCAGTAATTGCGTATGGATTTACCTGAATCGTCACTGCAGGGCTTGCTGAGCTTCGAGAATAATCTTGAGATCGGGTCTTATATAAGACTCAAATGCGGAGGAAGACCATCTGCCCAGGATCTTGATAGCAGCAGTAGAAACGCCACGTTCAGCTGCTGTAGTAGCTGCGCCAATCCTGAATGAGTGACCAGTATACTGGGAAGGGGATAGACTGCAGTTTTTGAGGACAGAAACTAGATGAGACCTGAACCAAGCTTTGGAGAGAGGAGCTCCGTTAGGTAGTAAAAATAGAGGGGAGTGACCAGAGGATTTAGGACGAACTTTAAGGAATCTAAGCATAGATGAGAAGGGACAAAAATTATTGCCAATTTTAGAAATTGTGATTGAGATGCCGGAACCTAGTGAGTCATTTTTGGAGTATTTAAGAAAAAGTGTAAAGAAATTAGGTGAGAAGTGTAGGTCAGAGAAAGAAAGACCGCGGACGGGATCAAATTGTTTAGATGCGGAAGTGAATTCCCCTGGGCGCATAAATCCATAGAAAGCGGTTAGAAACACCGCTTCTAGCAGAATATTAGAGTATGTAGAAAAAAGGCCGTTGCGTACAGAAAGGATTAATCTTTGCAATAAAGGCAAAGTAAAAGGCAACCTTTTATCTGGAGAATCCGTAGAGGATTTAGTCATGCCTTTGAGCATTAATCGAACGGGACAAGCAGTAAAGAGACTTGGAAAATCGGGATCAAAATATTTTGCATAAAATTGGATGCCAGCGAGCAATCTGCGGATGGAGGAAATCTTTAAATTGCGATTTTCGAAATTAAAAGCGAGATAAGAGCACACAGTTGAGATCAAGATGGGAAACAGAGGAATCTGAAAGGAAAAGCAAAACATTAGAAAAGAAGACCAAGCGGAGGTGTAAGCTTTCAAAGTAGAAAGAGCTAGCCCTTTAGACATATAATGTCTAGCTGATCTTTGCAAATCTTCTAATTTAACATTGTAGCTGATAGGGGAGGGCATGGTGTTGGTTCCGTATTGGCTGAAGGGCAAAGCCGTCTGAACGTCTGAAAACGAAAGCGGGAAAGCGCATCAGCGACAACGTTGCAGTGACCGGGTATATGAGCAGCTTTAATAATGAAATTAAAAGTGACTGATTGCCAAATTAAGCGTCTCAGAAAAGGCATGATCGTCTGGCACGAAGATCTGCCTTTATTGATTATGGCAACAGTGGCTTCGTTATCGCAAAACAACAAAATGCGTTTTCTTGACCACGCTGAACCCCAGATTACGCTGGCTAAGACTATGGGATAAATCTCGTAGAGCGCAGAAGAAACAGAGCCTGATTTAGTTTTGGGAAAACCGTTTGGCCATTTCTCTGCAAACCATTGCCCTTGAAAAAACCCACCGAAGCCGATAGATGGGGCGGCATCAGTAAATAAACGTAAGTCAGCGGACGATTCGAAAGCATCATTGTAAAAAAAAGAAATGCCGTTCCAATCGTTAAGCAGCAGGGTCCAAAATTTGATATCGGACAAACATCCTTCGTCCATCTGGATCGGATCACTTAATTTTTGGACGGAATGAGCCAGGGTTAGTAGCCGAGAAATAAAGGCTCTGCCTTGTGGAATAATGCTCATAGCAAAATTAAGGTGACCAAGCAGAGAGAGCATGTCGCGTTTCGAGACGGTGCGTAGAGAGGAAAAAAATTCCAGGAACGACCTAATCCTTAGAAGTTTCTCTTGTGGAAGGGAAGCTTGCATTTTGACCGTGTCGAGAGAAATGCCTAAGAATTCGAGCGAAGTAGAGGGGCCCAATGTTTTCTCAGCGGAAAGGGGGACGCCGATGTCGCTAAAGATCTGTTTGAGAATGTCGAGGATAGAAGATTGGGAAGATGGAAAATCGATTAGCAAAAAATCATCTAGTAAATGCAAAACGAAAGGAAGCTTACAGACGTTCAGCAGAATCCAACACAGAGCCTCAGAGAGACTGTTAAATATATGCGGGCTACTTCTGCAACCGAAAGTGAGTCTTACGGCGAAATAGAATTTTGAATTCCATTTAACGCCAAAATACGGCCAATCAGAGGGGTGAATTGGCATGGTTTTGAAAGCGTCGGTAATGTCGGCTTTAGCTAACCAAGCGCCTTGACCAGCTAATTTAATTAACTGGACTGCATTGTCCACCGTAGCGTAATGCAGAGAGAAAGGTGTTAGGGGAATGCATTCGTTAACGCTTGCTATGTTGGAGGAATGTGGAGAAGACATGTCGAATATTAGACGTTTTTTACCAGAATATTTGCGAGTTGCGACGCCGATGGAATTAACCCGAAAAGGAGAAAAAGGAGGAGAAGTGAGAGGGCCAATAACATATCCTTTATTGACCTCTTTGGCAAGGAGAGCTGACACCACGTCGGGTTCGTTCCTGGCAGACTGTAAATTTTTGGCAACAAAAGAGGCAGAAAGATGAGAAAGGATGCCCACCCGAAACCCTTGAGACAGACCGGTGATTAAATAATCAACGAATACTGGATCAGGGTGGGAAGAGAGGTAGCTTGAAAGATTAGAAATATTGATAGGAGTAGATGGGTGTTTATTCAGAATTTTTTCCGAATTGGGGCTTTGCTTGGGGGTGCAGGTTTGTACCGGCGTGGACAGACAGATTTCGGGTGTGGATCCTTGCAAGAACTACAAATATGAGCAAATTTGCAATTAGGATAAGAACAAACAGCTTCATTAAATTGAATACATAGAGGTACACCGTTAAATTCAGCAGCAGAGCGACCTCTGCTATTTGACGAAAATCTTACATTTTCAGTACCGCGGACAGCACCTGCGTCGTTGCTAGCGAAGGCTTTAGGGCAAAATGGAGCCTTGTGACCGTGAGCGCTACAAACAGCACAAACCAAGCTTTTTTGACCTCCGAAATGGCGGACGAGCAGTTCGGTGTCCATGACTGACCAGTCTAGCCTTGAATTATATAGTGCGATGAAGGAGGCAGATTTAGCAGAGAAAGACTTGTGGTATTCATAAAATAAAGTCCCCCCGTATCTTTGGTTGAAATCCGCAATTAATGCTAGATAAAGATCTAGCTCTTCCCTCCTGTCAGGGTAAACTTGGCACAGAATATCTCTGTAAATGCTAAAAGCAATTACAAATTCACCAAATGAAAGATTACGCTGTAACCGGGGGTCAGAAGTTTTAAGGAGAACTGCCACGTCACCACAGTCAACCATTTTCCTGTCGGCAGCAGGCGAAGGAAGCAGCAAAGTAGCAAGGTTAATGTCCTTACCTTGGACGATATTAGCTCTTAGAGAGTTAGATATTGTAGCAGCAGCCGGTGAAACGAAACGCCTACCGAACGCTTGTGCTGGAGCTGCTGTGGAGAGGCTGAAAGTTGAAGAAGCCGGTGGAGCGGATACATCTTGAAATGGCGTCAGAATAGGGAGTAGAGAAGCTGGCAGGGTAGCTGAAGTCGAGGGCGCGCTCGGGAGGTTGCTTAACCCAGAAGGAGGACACGAATGTGGAATAACTGGAGAGTCTATGGCCGGATCTGCGCTGGATTGAAGCTTGGCAAAGGAATGTTCGAAATTAGTCATTTTAGATTGCAGGCCCATGACTGTTTGAGAGAGGCTTTGAACAGCGGAGAGGAGCTGGAAGTTCGTATCGGCAGAAAGGTTGGTCTGTGGTGTAGATGGTACCCGGGCAGGCTGCGATGATCTTTTAGCAGGAATAGGTGAAGAAGATTTAGCAGTTCTTTTCCTTCCGGTTAATCTGGTTTGAGCTGTCGATGTTGATGCTTTTGGAGTAGAGATGGAAACAGGTGGGTCACCCAGAGTGTTATGGGCTAGAAGAAGTAGATCCTCTCTTGAAAGGCCTTGGGTAACTGGTATACCGGCGTCTTCAAGAACTTTGGTCATACTTTCAGAGGACCACTGCGCCCATGGGGAAGTACGGCACTGGATGCGCGAACTTCGGCGAGCGGATGTAGGAGATGGCTGGACGATTTCATCGTCGGAGTCAGAATATTCGCAAATTATGTGCGAGTCCTGAGACATATTCGGTCGGCTACTGAACGCGAGCAACTGAATGTAAGCGTCAGCATCTGCGAACTCAGACATGTGTAAGTACCCATCTTTTATACCACAATGTTAGACGCAATTGGATAGATGAGAAGGTAATGAATGACGTAACAATTGAGTCTTCCCGGCAGAACTTGCGCTAAAGCTTTCATTTCATGCAACTGGGCACTAAATTGAATCTATCTAACTGAACTGAACTGAGCAGAATTGAATTAAACTTGAACTTGAACTAAACGGAACTAAACTTAATCTAACTAAACAGAATTGAACTGAGCCAAAAAGCAAAAGACAGCTAATCTCCACAAACTGCCAACTGTTTTCCTCAAAAGTCTGGCAGCAAGACTTGAAAAGCAGCACTTGAGAGAGAGAAAGACAATGCTATTAGACAGTTGTGTTCCTTTGTGTGTTTAGTTTGTGACACATCTTTACCCCGTTAGTTGTAAAGAGCTTTAATTTAACAGTAAATATCACTTTAGTGCTCCAAGCCGCGAGGTATATCGCCTCAGAACATCAAGAACATTGTCATTGCAGAAACAGCTGTAAAACACAAAACATCAGCTGGAAATGAAGCCACAAGACCTGCCTGTAACAGCCACATGGGAAAAAAGATCTGATTGTTTTTCAAGGACATTGCTCAACCTACATCTGACAGATCTCACACAGCTGAGGGCACAAACCTA
This sequence comes from Tiaroga cobitis, assembly GCA_030578255.1. Taxonomy (NCBI): domain Eukaryota; kingdom Metazoa; phylum Chordata; class Actinopteri; order Cypriniformes; family Leuciscidae; genus Tiaroga; species Tiaroga cobitis. The sequence continues at coordinate 28,288,388 of CM060598.1, read as the reverse complement.
TCTCCATTTCATCAGCCGGCATGCTTTTACTGATCATATGTTTAACCCACATGTCAGCCTCAATCTTACGGAGCCAAACCAAACCGCTCTCAAAACAGCGTTTTCGGAATTCTCATATTCACAAAAACGCCATGGTTTCCTTGCCAGCTAAACGTGGTGAATTATGTAACAAATCACAAAGCAGCGCCCCTTATTTCCACTCTTAATAGTGTTATTAGATGCTTCAGCGACCTTCTCACATTAAATCAAACGGAGAGTTCATCATTTTCAGAACTCTGAACCCAAAGGGAAACATTCTGACAATGGAAACACAAACTCAATTCCCTTCAAGGCGTCTGTGGCGGACTGAATAACACAAACCAGGAGCTATCTGATCTCCAACCATTAGATTTATTCCTAGAATTATTGGAATGCAAGGCCATCCACATACAGTTGCATGTGTGTGTGTGTGTGTGTGTGTGTAGAAGATGTCCTTAAAGAGGGTAAAAGGAGAGGATGGCAGAAGACTTGTCCTGAAGCCAGTTGATGGTACTTTAGCATTCAGCAGATGTTCTTCATGGTGTGTGGTGACAGGATTATAGATGTGCTGCTCTTGCTAACAAACACATCAAACCAACAACAAACACGACACTGTTATTGACCAACTCTCACACCAAACCAAACCTAACCCAACCATCACCATTGAAAACTAATAACTCCCACTCAAAAGCATTACAACTAAAACAATACAGTATAATCATGAGATATAACACAACAAACCATTAAAAGATTAATAAGATTGCTTTTTTAAGTGCCCCTACAAATACAATATTTGAGGGTGGGTCAAAATAGACGTTGTTCACGGACAGCAAAGGAAGACCATAGGCTGCCAATGATTCTGACCCCTTGTAAATGTTACATGTTTTTATCTGGTTAATTTCACTGATTTTAATGTGTTATTTAATCCTACTTATTTTTTATTATTAATTTTCAAATGCACTGCCCTTGTTTAAAACAAGCTAATTTTATTCAATTAAAAGTAATTAGAAAAAAATATATGTTCAATTTAAAATTGTGGCAACAGATTACAGGTAATATTATTTATTAAATTGAACACATTAGAATTGAGTAATAATTAATCAAAATAATTCCTTAACAATTTTCAAACTGAGAGACTGATTGGTCGTCTGAGTAAAATGAGCCCGCTCCCTTGTCTCTATGACACTGTGATCCAGAGCTATGTTCAATACAAAATCCCTATGCATTTTAAACAAAAATATCTGATTAACAGACAGACGTCAAAGAAGAAGTAAGAAGTCTTTATATTTATTGCCAACATTGAAGACACCTGATGTTAATACGCAGAATCACTGAAGGAGAAAACGTACTCGGTTACTAACGTAACCTCAGTTCTCTCTAGAAGAGGGAACGAGTACTGCGTAATATCTTACGCTAGGGGAAAACCTCTTTTCCTCGAGATATTGAAGCCAAAAAATTATCCAAAAAATTATCAAAAAATTAGCAAAAATTTTGAATTATTGCAAAACGCGTTGCAGCAGCATACAGACATAAGCAGGCGGCTCAGCGTGCCTATTGGCTGTCCTGCGGCAACTGCAGCAGCCTATCGAGGGCGGCCCTTTGGTGACGGTCCAATGGGGCGCACTTTTGCGCCCAAAGGGGCGTGGTCTAGCCCTATAAGAATAGCTCGATGGGCTGATCTCACTGGTTTTTCATCACCGAAGCGAACCAGCGCGTAGCAGGCACGGCAAGATACACAGTACTCGTTCCCTCTTCTAGAGAGAACGTCTCGGTTACGAATGTAACCCTCGTTCCCTGAGTAGGGATGAGACGTTCCCTGAGACGTTACGTCGGATGACGGAGAATGGGGGTTTCGCCTAGAAAGCCAGTCCTCTTCGAGTATTAAAAAACGAGCCAATGGCAAGGAAATGCCATGGGTCTGCGGAATTTGCATAGCGTATCCCTGCCTCACCACGTGGGTATAAAGGGAGGATGCGGACGCAAACGCAGCTATGTCTTCGTTGAGGAGCCGAGACTGAACTCAGGCGTCTACCCAGCGGTACAGCGGAAGTGGCAGGGAGAGGTAACGGGAACGAGGGTTACATCCGTAACCGAGACGTTCCCTTTCGTAGTCACTCCGAGTTACGTCGGATGACGGAGAATGGGGGTCCCCCGTGAAATCACGCCACCTTCACAGCTGTCTTCCAGTGCCCTGCAAAAGTCTGAACCCCTGTCGTGATATAGGCACGGACGAAGGAGTCCTACTTAACACAATAATACCAAGGTACACTGGGAAGCTATCTCAGGGAGATATGCCGCAGCATGCCTACCCGTAGGGAGGACTTAGGAATACACATATGGCCCGAGAGGGCTTCATATGGAGGAACACTGGAGTGACCAGCCCGTGGGGTGGCAACTTTCAACTCCAGGAGTGGCAAGGTGGCTTGCCAAGGGAAAGACACATGCTCAAAGAGGCTTACAGTGGAAATACACATGTGGGGGTTACTCAGGGGAGGAACCATGCACACGGAGGCACCTAGCCGACGCACAGGCAATAGACACTGGCGCCAGCGTCAACAGTGCTGGAGGAACTCAGGGCTTCAGAGAGGAAGGCTCACCTGTGGAAATATCGCACGTATCCAGTCCGTGGAGTCGAATGGCGAGCAAGCGAAGACACCTGAACGGCTCCCATGTTAGCTTGAAAAAGACAGTACATGGGAGGAGACTGGCTCCACTCGGAGATTGTAAAATCTGGCGAATGTGTTAGGTGTCGCCCAGCCTGCAGCTCTGCAGATGTCTGTTAGCGAGGCGCCATGCGCTAAAGCCCAAGAGGACTCCACACTCCGGGTGGAGTGGGCGGTCACACCAAGGGGGCACGGTAGACCTTGCTGCTGGTATGCCAAAGCAATGGTGTCCACTATCCAGTGAGACAACCTTTGCTTTGAGAGAGCCTTTCCCTTCAGCTTCCCACCATAACAGACAAAGAGCTGGTCTGAGGTCCTGAAACACTGCGTCCTGTCTACGTAAGCACGGAGAGCGCGTACTGGACAGAGCAATGCCAAGGCTGGGTCTGCCTCCTCCTGGGGCAGCGCTTGCAGGTTCACCACCTGGTCCCGGAAGGGAGTGGTAGGAACCTTGGGCACATATCCAGGCCGGGGTCTCAGGATCACGTGAGAGTGAGCCGGCCCGAACTCCAGGCACGCTTCGTCAACGGAGAATGCGTGCAGGTCCCCTACCCTCTTGATAGAGGCCAGTGCAACCAGGAGCACTGTCTTCATTGACAGGAATTTAATCTCAACTGATTGCAGAGCCTCAAAGGGAGCCCTCTGCAGGGCATTTAACACCACTGAGAGGTCCCAAGAGGGAACGAGAGGAGGGCGAGGAGGATTCAGTCTCCTCGCTCCTCTCAGGAACCTGATGATCAGGTCGTGCTTTCCAAGAGACTTAACTTCAACTGCTTCGTGATAAGCGGCGATAGCGGCCACATACACCTTCAGGGTGGAGGGAGACAGCCTTCGCTCCAACCCGTCTTGCAGGAAGGAAAGCACGACACTGATCGAGCATCTCCTGGGGTCTTCTCGGCGAGAAGAGCACCAGTTGACGAAGAGGTTCCACTTCAACGCATAGACATGTCTCGTGGACGATGCTCTAGCGGAAGTGATGGTAGCCGCCACCGCTGGTGGCAGGGTACTCAAACCTGCCTCGTCCCGTCCAGGAGCCACACGTGGAGTCTCCAAAGATCGGGACGAGGGTGCCATAGGCCCCGTCTCTGAGAAAGGAGGTCCTTTCGCAGAGGAATTGGCCAAGGAGGTGCTGTCGCGAGGAGTATCAGTTCGGAGAACCAGGTCTTGCTGGGCCAGTATGGGGCGACCAAAATGACCTGCTCCTCGTCCTCCTTGATCTTGCACAGAGTCCGTGCGAGAAGGCTCACTGGGGGAAACGCATACTTGCGTAGGCCCTGCGGCCAGCTGTGCGGAAGTGCGTCCGTGCCGAGCGTGCCCTCAGACAGGGAGTAATACAGGGCGCAATGGGATGAGTCGTGGGAGGCAAACAGATCTATCTGTGCGTCCCCGAAACTGGTCCCATATCAGCTGGACCGACTGGGGATGGAGTCGCCATTCGCCAGAGGTTGGTCGGAGCCGTGACAGCTCGTCGGCTGCAAGGTTCCGCACTCCTGGAATGTAAATAGCACGAAGGGACCTCAGGTGCTTCTGACTCCATAAGAGGAGGTGGCGTGCGAGTTGCGACATACGGCAAGAGCGTAGACCACCCTGACGGTTGATGTACGCTACTGTCGCGGTATTGTCTGAACGGACTAGTACGTGTTGACCCTGGAGCAACGCATGGAAGCGGTGCAGGGCAAGTCGTACTGCCAGCAACTCGAGGCAATTGACATGCATAAGGCGCTGGGGTCCTGTCCAGGAGCCCGCGGCTGCATGTCCATTGCACATGGCGCCCCAGCCCGTGGCATAGGCATCTGTGGAGACAACAACATGCCTGGAAACTCGTTCTAGGGGAACTCCGGCCCGTAGAAAGCTGAGGTTCCGCCACGGGGTGAAGGTCTAACGCCAGGTCGGAGTTATTAGAACTCTGAGCGTACCGCGATGCCATGCCCACCTCGGGACTCGATCGCGAAGCCACAGCTGAAGCGGTCTCATATGAAGCAATCCGAGTGGCGTTGTCGCGGCTGCGGATGCCATTTGCCCCAGGAACTGTCGAAGACAAGTCAGCAGTGAGTGTGCGCGCTCGCTCGTAAGCTGCGCGGACATGGCGACCGAGTCTATCTCCATACCGAGAAAAGAGATCCTCTGCACGAGGCAAAGTTTACTCTTCTCCCAGTTGACCCGAAGGCCGAGAGGAGCTAGGTGCCGGAGCACTAGGTCTCTGTAACAGAGCCAGCCCGAATAGGAGAACCGCGTACTGGTATGCCTGCTCCTCGAAAGCAAACCGAAGAAACGGTCTGTGTCGAAGTAAAATGGAGACATGAAGTAGGCGTCCTTCAGGTCTATCGCTGCAAACCAATCCTGGGGCCGAACACATTCGAAAATGTGTTTGGCCGTAAGCATTTTGAACGGCAGCCTGTGAAGGGTGCGGTTCAGGACACGCAGGTCCAGGATCGGCCATAACCCACCGGTTTTCTTGGGGACAATGAAGTACGGGCTGTAAAACCCTGACTCCACCTCGGCTGGAGGGACAGCCTCGATTGCACCCTTCGCCAGCAGGGTGGCTACCTCCGCTCTCATGATCGGGGCATAGCCACCGACCACAGTAAAGCGGACTCCCCTGAAGCGGGGAGGAGACCGTGCGAACTGAATCGCATAGCCGAGCCTGATCATTCGGGCGACCCAACGGGACAGATTGGGGAGCTCTAACCAAGCCACCAAAAACTGATCCAGTGGAATCATCCGAGCCAATGGCGTCCCCCCGGAGGGGCAGCGGAGCGGAGTGACCGGCACAGGCGAGGGTGGCATAGCGACCCTGTGCGCGTGCACAGTCATGCTCCGCGTCCTGACAGAGGAGACCAGGGAAGGACCAGCGTTCCACGGGGTCTGCTCTGCCAAGGGTCTGGCGATAGAGGGGGACGAGAGTGGTGTGGTCCGGAGACGGCACGCACTGTCATCCACACCCTCAGAGACAGAGGGGAACGAGAGTGGTGAGGCTCGGGGGCGTCGCGCACTGCCGTCCGGCTCTGTGTGGTCAGAGATGGGATGCAGCTCTTTGTTTAAAAGATTCTCCCCCAGCCCTCCACCGGGGGAAGGAGTGGGCCACCAACCACTCCCTGAAGAACTGCAAGCCATATCTGAGCTGCCCGTAACGGGAGCGCCGCATAGCCTGGCGTACAGCGGGGCTGCTACGGGCAGGGGCACCTCCCTGCGACCACCTCCACGGCCCGGCCCGGTGCTGCTGGGGCCGGGCGGGAGGGGGCGGAAGTCGCAGGAGGGTGCATTAGACGGCAAGCGGACTGAAGCGTCTGAGCCTCCGGCTGATTGGCAGCAGAAGCCACAGGGTCATAAAAAAAGCCACAGTCCACTTCTGGGCGGCCGAGAACTGTTGGGCAGAGTTCTCGACCGCGCCGCCGAAGAGGCCAGCCTGGGATATGGGGAAGTTGAGGAAACTGGTTCACTCAGCCTCGCGCACATCAACCAGGTTAAGCCAGAAATGTCTGACCACGCATGTGGACATCACCTGACTCAGGGAGCGTGCGGTCACCTTCGTCGCTCGTAGAGCAAGGTCGGTGACGGCAGGCAGCTCTTTGATGAGCCCTGAATCAGCCCTACCCTCGTGCATGTCATTGAACACCCAGAAGGATGGCAATAACACACAGTGAGGTGGCAGCCTGCCCCGCAGCTCTATAGCTCCCTGCCACCGGAGTAGACAAGAACCTATAGGCATTGGAGGGGTGCTTAGGGTTGCCACGCCAGGTGGAGGCGCTGTGGGGACACCTAAGTGTTGCCACAGAACACTCCACAGGGGGGAACCCCAGTGTACCGTAGACTGCGGCCTCTACGAGGGCAGAGAAGGCGGAAGAGGCCGCTGAGCAGTCGCGAAAAGTCAAAGGAGACTTCCACGATCTCATGGCCTCTTCATGCACATCCGGGTAGAAAGGATTTGGGTTCGCCACCCCCAAAAACCAATCATCAGCCTCAAGTGCTCGGGATATGGCAGAATTTTCCACACAAACCCGATACTCGTGGCAGCCCGGGAAAGCATAGCTGTGAACTCTGAAACAAGCTCGCTATGCTAGCACATCCGAGGACAGCAGCACAGACGAGCCATCTCCAGAGGACTCCAGCTCACCTTGTGATGCGGCGATAAACATGATTTCATCAGCTGGTGGACCGAATGAGAACGCGGGCCCGCGTGGGTTGCAACGTGAAAGACGGGGTGTGGACCGAGGATTTTTCGTCGGTTTAGTTCCAGACCTGACGTCTTAGTCACCCTGGCCACCAGCCGAAGTATTATCTCACGTGGAGAAAAATAGATCGGGTGAGGATGAGGGGACTCTCACTCTATTGAGCTCACGGAGTCTCGACCGTATACATTGCGATGGTCACGTTTCCACTGAGAGAACGTGACACACCCACGAGCGCTGTCTGAGCGTGATCAAAGCCCAGACACGCCAAACAGCGCTCGCGCCCAACATCTGAATCTATCAGAATACCGCACTCAGAAATACACGGGCAGATCGTCTTTAGAAAGACGCGTCTTTAAAAAGACGTGCCGCGTGCATGCTCTTTTAGTGAGAGGAAAAAACTCTGCGGATGTTGAAGCGACCAGGGAGAGACACACAGACCGGCAGACCACTGCTCAGATCGCAGGCAATATGAAACTCGCTGGATACCGCCGTCACACCTACACCAGAGAGTTCGCTCGTCTCGAAGAGATGTAGTCACTGAAAATACTCAGGATTTGGCTTGTGGAGTGAAGAGATTATCTTGGCTCCGAAGCGAAAAACATAGCTGCGTTTGCGTCCGCATCCTCCCTTTATACCCACGTGGTGAGGCGGGGATACGCTATGCAAATTCCGCAGACCCATGGCATTTCCTTGCCATTGGCTCGTTTTTTAATACTCGAAGAGGACTGGCTTTCTAGGCGAAACCCCCATTCTCCGTCATCCGACGTAACTCGGAGTGACTACGAAAGGGAACTGAGGTTACGTTAGTAACCGAGTACGTTCTCTTACGAGAGGTTCTCTCGTACTGCGTAATATCTTACGCTAGGGGAACACTATGCAAAACGCCGTGCGTGCGGGGATCCCACACCAAGGTCCCAAGGGCAGGTGCCCTGGGCTCATATAGTGCATAATCACCATGAACTCACAGAGAGTCCAAGAAGAGAGGCTAGAAGCATCATTCTAAATAATTTAGCCATAAGAAGGGCTATTTATTATAATAGTGCTACACACAGTTAGGGTGAAGAGAACTTCAGCCTGTACTGAGTGATAGTATGGGCATTATTTTTCCTTGGGGAAAAACTCACAGCCCGTTGAGCGGTGCTCAAGCGAGTGCAATACTCTGCGCCGAACAACGGGGCAGGTGGTGCTTGACTTTAAACCGACAGCAATTTAGCTTGTAAGTGGGAACTTCTAGGTTATAAAACCTTATAAATGTAGACAGGGAGGCCCAGCCTGCCGCCATACAGATATCTTGTAAGAAGATCCCACTAGACCACGCCCACGATGAGGCCATGCCTCTGGTGGAATGTGCTCTAACACCCAAGGGGCACTCCAGTCCCTTTGTAGTGTATGCCATTGCTATGGTATCAACTATCCATCTGGATACGGTCTGTTTCGAGGCGGCTAGGCCCTTAGTGCGGCCGCCGAATGAAACGAAAAGTTGCTCAGTCTGTCTGAAAACAGATGAGCGAGATACGTAGGTCTTTAACGCCCTAACTGGGCAAAGGAGGCCTGTGCTCTCCTCCTCATTATGAACCAGTAGGGCAGACAGGGAGATAACCTGGGCCCTAAACGGTGTGTTGAGAGATTTAGGTACGTATCCGTGTCTTGGTTTGAGTATGACTTTTGAGTCGTTAGGCCCAAACTCCAGACACGTTGCGCTTATTGATAGTGCTTGTAGATCCCCTATGCGTTTTACTGACGCAAGAGCCAAGAGAAACACTGTCTTGAAAGACAAGTGTTTCATATCCGATGTCCGAATCGGCTCGAATGGGGCTCCTTTCAGGGCTTCTAGCACCATGGAAAGGTCCCACATGGGGATAGATGGGGTTCTGGGACGATTCATCCTCTTAGCTCCTCTTAGGAAACTAATGACCAGATCATCTTTCCACAGTGACAGGCCAGACACAGGTTTCGTAAACGCTGCTATGGCCGCCACGTAGACTTTGAGCGTGGATGGGGACCTGCCCTTATCCAGTAGCTCTTGAAGGAAGGAAAGTACTTCCGTTACCCCGGTGCTTGTAGGTGGAAAACATCGGGTTTTGCACCAGTTAACAAACACTGACCACTTGGAGGCATAGAGGCGTCTGGTAGGCGGTGCTCTGGCCTGCGTGATGGTGTTTAGCACTCCCTCGGGGAGGTTTGCGGGTACCCGTTGATGGCCCATGCGTGCAGGGCCCACCGTTCCGGGTGAGGATGCCAAATTGAGCCCCCGGCCTGAGAGAGGAGGTCTTTCCTCGTCGGAATCGGCCATGGGGCAGTGCTCGTCAGCTGCATCAGGACTGGGAACCATGCCTGGTTTGTCCAGAGTGGAGCCACGAGGAGCACGGAACATTTGGTTTCCCTGATTCGTTCCAACACCTGAGGCAGGAGCGAGACCGGGGGAAAAGCATATAGCGGGCAGCTGGGCCAGACGTGGGCCAGCGCATCCTTGCTCTTTGAGAAGAATTTCGGGCAGTGAGCGTTCTCCTGGGACGCGAATAGGTCCACATCTGCTCTGCCGAAAATCTCCCACAGCAGGAGGATAGTCTGCGGGTGCAGAGACCATTCCCCAGCTGGTATATTGTTTCTGGACAGTCTGTCTGGCCCCAGGTTCAGGCAGCCAGGCACATGTGCTGCTCTCAGCGAGCGCAGATTGTGCTGAGCCCAGACCAGAATGCGTTCTGTCAGTCTGAAAAGGTTTCGAGACCTGACGCCGCCCTGGCAATTTATGTAGGATACCACCGACATGTTGCCCGAGCGGACTAAGATGTGGTAGCCCTTTATTCGGGGACAGAAGCGCCTCAGCGCGTTGTCAACTGCCAACATTTCCAGACAGTTTATGTGAAGGAGCTTTTCTCGTTCTGACCATAGGCCGAAGAACGGTCTGCCTTCGTGCAGCGCTCCCCATCCAGAGGTGGAGGCGTCCGTAGACACCACCTGCACACTCGAGGAAGTCCCCAGGTTTACACCAGACTGGTACCAGTCTGTCGCTCTCCAAGGTTTCAGGGCTGTGATACATTCCTGATTGACCCTGAGGCGAAGTAGACCGGAAGCCCAAGCTTGAGGAGGTACTCGTGCTTTGAGCCAAAACTGCAGCGGGCGCATGCGAAGCAGGCCTAACTGAAGTACCGAGGATGCTGAGGCCATCAAGCCCAGCATTCTCTGAAACCTCCTGAGCGGGACTATAGTGCCTCGGCGGAAGGATTTCGTAGAGCGCTGAATGTCTATTCTGCGTTCTGGCGACAGCCGCGCTGTCATAGACAGCGAGTTCAGCTCTGTGCCCAGGAAGGTTATTTTCTGACTGGGGACCAGCGAGCTTTTCGCCCAATTGACTGTTAGACCCAGTTTCTCGAGGTGTTTGAGTAACACGGTCTTGTGTTCTATGAGCTCTGAATGAGATCGAGCTAGAATCAGCCAATCGTCCAAGTAGTTCAAAATTCTCATGCCCTGAAGTTTCAGGGGTGCGAGCGCCGCGTCCATGCACCTCGTGAATGTACGGGGTGCAAGAGACAGGCCGAACGGTAGGACTGTGTATTGATAAGCCTGGCCCTCGAAGGCGAATCTCAAAAATCGCCTGTGACATGACGCTATTTGTATCTGGAAATAAGCGTCCTTCAGATCTATCGACATAAACCAGTCCCCTTGGCAAATCTGCGCGAGGATTTTCTTGGTTGTGAGCATTTTGAACTGGCGTTTCATAAGCGCTTTGTTCAGCTGTCTTAGTTCTAGAATGGGTCTGAGACCCCCGTCTTTTTTCGGCACCAGAAAATATCTGCTGTACAGGCCCCCTTCGCTCTAAGCTTGAGATAAAGGCTCTATTGCCCCTTTCCTTAATGATGTCGCTACTTCTGATTTTACCGAGGATTCGACGCGCGCCGTGCTGCGGCGAGGGCGTCGAGCGAACTGCAGCGAATAGCCTCTTTTTATAATGTTCAGCAACCATTCGAGACCCCGGGAAGCTGTCCCCACGCGTTTGCGTGAATGGCTAGGGGTAGAATGGGTTTTGGGCTCTGATCGTAACATAGTGACGACACGGGAGCTTTTGTGCGCTGTAACATGGGCACCTTGTTTACAGTGAGTGAGGCGGGGGGCGCGCCTAAAATGGCAGGCAGCCTGGCAGCGCTCGCTTTCATTATAGCAGTATGCTGTGTGAGAGTGAGCGGGGCGAGTCCCGTGGGGCTTAACATGTCTGTGAGTGAATGAGGGCGCAGCGAGGCGGGCGCATTCATAGCACTGAAAACACCGTCTGCATGAGCTGACTGTAAATGTGTTAGTTCGAAACCGTGCGACATGTATTGTGTAGTGTTAGTGGGCACTGGGGCGTAGGCACGTTCACTACACTTAATGCACAACCGACATGAGTCGATTTTATTTGTGCGAGCCCTGTATTGTGACGGGCTGTGCTTGGGTGTAGAAATGGGCACTGTATAGTGGGCATTTTTATTACACTCATAACACCTTCGGCCGAAGCCGGGACACCAGAAAAAACATTCTTTTGTGAGATATCTGGGTCGCCGTGAAAACGGCGTTTTTGTGCAGGCAAGCGGGCCGTGTTACCGACTTGTTTACTGCTGAATACACTGGAACAGTCGCAATTCCTGGAACTGAACGAGCGAGAAGTTTTGGTGAAAATCCGGCCGCGGCGGGATTTGAACACCGTCGTTTTCCTAGGAGAGCTAGGACGATTTCGGGGCCTCGGGCCTGATCTCGATCTTTGGCCGCGGCCAGCAGAGCGAGAGCGCGGTCTCTGATCCCGGGCCTGTCGGCGCTGTGCAGCGGCGGGAGATGGCTGTGGCTGTGAGCTGCGAGCAGGTGGCGGTTTAGGGCGACCTGCTGCGGAGCTAGAGCGCTTCGGGAGGAAGTGCTTCAAGGCCTGTGATGTCTTTTGCGCTTCTACGAACCTTTCCGCGAAATCCTTGACGGAAGATCCGAAGAGGCCTGTCGAGGAGATGGGCGCGTCGAGGAACACAGAGCGCTCCACTTCCGGCATCTCCGACAACGTCAGCCAAAGGTGTCTCTCGGCAACGACGAGAGAAGCCATAGTCCGCCCAATGGCCTGTGCTGCGGATTTAGCAGCGCAAAGAGCGAGGTCCGTGGCGCTGCGCAAATCCGGTATGCTGATCACTTCCGGGCGTTCCTCGTCCATTTTTTTGAGAAGCTAGGCTTGAAGGATCTGCAGTATGGCCATGGAATGCAAGGCCAAGACAGCCTGCCCAGCAGTGGTGTAGGCGCGGGTGTGCATGGCTGATGTAGTTCGGCAGGCCTTAGATGGTAGCGCCAACTTAGCGCACCGTCCAGCAGAGGCCGGGCAAAGGTGGGTCGCTATGGCCTCTTCCACGGGGGGAAGCGAGAGGTATCCTCTGTCCTTCACACCGTCCACCACGGAGAATGCAGCCGAGACAGAGGAACGCACTCGAGCAGAGAGAGTGGCGTTCCAGGATTTCGCGACTTCTTCGTGCAACTCAGGAAGAAAAGGCGCTGATCTGAAAGGTGACGGGGCGCAGACTCCTTGAAGAAAACACCCATCTAGTCGGTTACGCGCCGGCTGCGCGGGCGCTTCCCACTCGAGGCCGAGGCTCGCCACGGCCTGCGAGAGTAGACGCATTAGCTCCGACTCAATGCTAGCTCTCTTGCCAACTGACTCAGGAACAGTGGGGGGGAGGTCCGCAGAGCTCACCCAGTCCTCACAGTCCGACGCCAGAAGGGAACAGCTAGCCTCCTCATCCGATCCAGCTGACTCGTCGTCCTCGATGACAAAATCGGCGGCGAGCGTCCGGGAGATAGCCGAGAGAAAGCGGCGAAGCTGGTGGGCGAACCGGCGAGCTGTCGCGGGCTTGAGGAGGCTCAGGGACGCGCTGAGTGGGGCGCTTTTTACGGCGAGGTACTGCAGCGGGCGGGGTTGCAGACTCGGAGAAGGAAGCCAGGCGAGTCCTCAGAGTCACTATCGGCAGTAGCTCGCAATGAGGGCATCCGCCATCCGCGAGCGCGAGTGCTGCGTGATCCTCACCCAGGCAGGAAACGCAGATGACATGGCGGTCCCCGTCGCTGAGTTGGGCTCGGCACGAGCCACAGGATGATGGCATCTTTAAAAGGACGCAGCTCTTTTAGAAAAAGTGAGTCGCGGGGGCGAACACACAGTTAGCGAGCAGAGTGTAAAAGGATATGAACGCCGGATAGCGTAGCAGGAAACGGCGACTGAAGGCGGCAAGATGAGGCCAGCGGCTTCAGGTGATGGCTCGTCCTGCAGAAGGCTTTTTCCATGGAGCGGCTTCTTCACTCAGGATCCAGCGATGCAGAGCTTCGCTGAAGAGACCAGTGAGATCAGCCCATCGAGCTATTCTTATAGGGCTAGACCACGCCCCTTTGGGCGCGAAAGTGACAAAATGGGCGCGAAGCGCCCCCATTGGACCGTCACCAAAGGGCCGCCCTCGATAGGCTGCTGCAGTTGCCGCAGGACAGCCAATAGGCACGCTGAGCCGCCTGCTTATGTCTGTATGCTGCTGCAACGCGTTTTGCAATAATTCAAAATTAAGGATAATTTTTTGGCTTCAATATCTCGAGGAAAAGAGGTTTTTCCCCTAGCGTAAGATATTACGCAGTACGAGAGAACCTCTCGTAAGAGAACCGTAATTTTGTGTCACCATTATGGAGATTAGTGTTTGTTTTAGTTAGGCTCTTGACCCTAAAAATCATTTACTTTAAATTTTGTTTGACTGCTGTTCCTGAGTCAGCAATGACTCCTGAATCACAGCAATGGTGACAAGCTGATCACCTCTGATCATAAGCTCATTATGTATTCATGAAGCAATGCAGGATGGGAGCCATGAATGTCTTTTGATTGGTGCACCCAAAAAAACTGCAACATGCTTTATAATTGTCACCGTTGTTGAGATTCACAGGCTGATTCTTGAAAAAATTTAGTAAATTCAATTCAAAACAGTTTAGCTAATCTTATGAGCATAATTAAACTAAAATTACTTATATTTTGTAAATTGGTTGTACTTATATTGTATAAGTTTATTTCGTGCAACCCCTTGACATAATAAAATTAAGTAAATTCAACATAACATTTTTTTCAGTGAAGTGAGACTGGAATTGCTGACGACTCTTTTCGGCAGTTCAGAATCGATTCTTTATTTTAGACAGTGTCATGCATTTTTATCTTTACAACTTTGCAGACCTTTTACACTCACAAACAGCTATATTACACACTCCATGAAAGGTAATATTTGAAAAAATGATAATAGGGGCACTTTAAGATTGCTTTAAAATTCCTGAATTTGAAGGAAGATGGAAATAGGATGCAGACTTTGTAATTCTAAGAAAGTAGAATGACTATGCAATGAAATTTAAAGACATTCATATAATTTATGTAAATGTGATTTTAAATAATACATTACCAATGAGCTTCTCCTCAAACACGCATCATGGGGTACATTAACGATGATTGAAGACTGCTACACTATGTGTCTATCCTATCCTATGTCTTATTTGCCTCAGAGTCTTCAAAATGGCGCCAAAAAATGAATCGGTCTTGCAAAATGTCAAGTAAATAAAATAAAGTTTACAAAAATAACAATACAGTAAACTAAATAAAATTTTTCCTGTTTTTCCAATTTAAATTCCTGTAAAATGTGGTGAATTTGAATCAAATGACAACTCATGAACTGAAAGCGAGTCAATTCTGAATTTTAGCTAACAATCATTTTCAAACTAACTAACACCAAACTGGTCCCTGCACATCTAACACATTTACACATACAGTACAAATTAACAGAATTAAAAGTAAACAAAACCAGAAGAATGAACATTGAAAAAGGTATTATGCCTGAGCATGACCCATGGAGCTACACAAGTGAACCAATTTTAAACTGTGTGGAAACTGTGGAGACACAAAAAAATCACAGCATTTTAAAAATACTTTTTTCCCTGCTTTATTGTATTATATAATCACATATGGCAATATAATACAGCAGGAACGTCTCATGGGAAGCGATGCCATTTTTTTTGGGAAGGTGGCATAATATCAGTATGCCTGGGCTCCATCTTTTAAAATATCTTCAGTTCATTATGTGCTAGTATATCACATCAGCACCCTGATGAGAAGATTGTAAAAAATATTGTAAACTTCACCTGTGACACAGAATCTCTCATTTTGTTTAAATAAGACCGTGAATAATGAGACATTTGCCCTCCTAAAACATTTCGTGTCATTTCGTGTAATAACCTCTGGCTGATATGATGATGCAACGTTCAGAAATGTATCTGGCTTACTCTCAGTTTCACCGGCTACACAACATGTACTCAAATCACTGACCAAAACCACCAGTCACAAACCCAAAGTACAGTGGACCTCAGTAGGGTTCCAATTATGTTCGGTTCCATTACCGGTGCTCTCATGTGCATTTCTCCACAGATGAGAACAGAACACCATGCTGAAAATACTTTGAAAGCGTTTCCTGCACTGTTTACTCAGTATGACACAGACAGTGCGACAGGGGCGGAGAGTTGCCACCCAAAAAAAAGCATTGCCACCCCAGATTCATAAATATGAATGAAAATGCAGGTTCTATTTAGTGAACATACCTGTACAATGCAACCAGCACATAATCCAGGGGCATAATCCACCCAGAGAAAAGGGTTCTCACCACCACCTGCCCAATCTAGCAACCCAGACAGCAGCACACAGCTGGACAGTGGTCTGGTCCAGCCTCATCATTTGCTTGTTTGAGCTGCTCCTCTTCCCACAGTTACATTTTTACCCTCCTCATTTATGAGAAAATGTGCTGTCCTGCGTTCACCAAACAGTTATTGCTTTTAACAGCATTAGAAGTAATCTACAAAAACTTATTTTGCTGTAGGGCTCAGCTCGGTACTAGAAGGTTATTTAGGGATATATTCTGAATGTAATGCATCATGAAAATTGCTCAGATGTGACCAGAGATATATAACTCTGATTCACTCATTAATATTAAACACTTTGTAAGGAACAAGAAAGCACAAACATTGTACGTGCAGCTAAACCTGCATCATTAATGCTTAATCAAACTGACTAAATCATCTAATGCTTGTTTAGCTTATTTAACATGCTCTCGTGGTCCAATATCTACAGTGAATATCAATTATATCAGCTAAACTATTTTGTCACTTCAATATTACTTGTGTATGGAACCTACATGAACATGCAGGTAAATGCTTCACAATCCCAGTGTTAATAACCTATTAACTGTAATAATAACCTAATAACTGTTAATGCTGAAAAAAAAAAAACACTTGCAAAGTAGGCCAAAATTATATAGTTTCAAGCATTTATCACTTTTCCACAAACAAAAGCAAAAAAAAAAGAAGAAAAATCTTATTTAAAGACACGCCAATGTACACAGATTTTAAGGTTTTGTAACAATGTGTGTGATATACAATAGAAAAGCATTTATCCCTAGACATCATTATAAGACACTGGGAAGAAAAGGATTATACTTTCTTAGGCTATGAATGTTTGTCTTATAACTTAAATAACACAATATGGCATTGAATGACTGTTCAGATCTTGGCTATTGACTATTCAGAGCTAAATACAACTTCAGCTCAAAATCTGTGGCAAACTGCTATCAAAGAAAATTATTTTGATTCATCCCTCAAAAAGGAAAAATGCATAGTAATGCACTTTCTATAACGTGCTGGAGAAAGCAGGCGAAGGCGAGGATCTATCTGCACGGTTTTAATGAAATAACACATAGAACCAATAATAAAGAACTCCAGGGACAAAGAAATAAAACCACAAGAAGGACCGAACTAGAAGCAACAACTGACAAAGTAACAAGTGAAACACGAGGGCTATAAATACACAGCGGCAAACAAGCTTAACTAGATAATGAGGAAACAAGATACACCTGGAGACGAATCAACATGAAAAAACTACATAGGACTACAAAACTTAGCACAAGACAGGAAATGACAAAAGTACACACAAGACAAGTGGAACACAAGACAGGAATCATGACACTTACAATGGAAGCCAATGGGGTATATTGACCAAAAACAAAATGGTCCTTGTAGAATGGGATAACATTTTAAACTACACCTGTAGGTGGAGTTAGCTGCTTTAATCTAGGACAATTTCAAATAATAATATTCCAGGACACATATTCAAACCAACCAACCAATTTAACAATGTTTACTAACTAACACTGGATGGATGGATGGATGGATGGATGGATGGATGGGTGGGTGGATGGAAGGAAGGATGGATGGGTGGGTGGGTGGGTGGATGGATGGGTGGGTGGGTGGATGGAAGGATGGATGGGTGGGTGGGTGGGTGGGTGGGTGGATGGATGGATGGATGGGTGGGTGGGTGGATGGATGGATGGATTGATGGATGGATGGATGGATAGATAGACCAATTGAGGGAAGCAGGTCTTAAAGGGCCACCTTCTTGTCATTTTCAGAAATTGTCATTATATGTGAAATAATGTATGGGCAGACACAGCACATATTTAACCAATGAAACGTGATTTATACTATTACTTACTGTCAGAAATGTAATTTATTTAATTTAATGATGTAATTATCAGCGAGGAGTAACTTGATGTGATCTTCATAACACATCCAAATGCGCAAGTAAATTGGACACTTTGAGTTCAAATTGTAATTTAATGCCTTTCTCATTTCATGTGCCTTATCCTCAGATAAATGAGGACTCCTCCTGATCCGCATTGATTAACTGGTCTGGCCTGTTTTAATGAATCCAATCATGACTAAGTATCTGTTGGCGAGATGTCTTTGATCACAGATGATCCTATAATGGAATCTTTCTGATGTGTTCATTCAGTTCTCATCCCTCTCTTGCTCTCTTTCTCTCTCGCTCCCTCTCTTTTCTTCCTCTGCGATGGCCCCTGGAGCAGTTGTGTATGGTAAGCTGCCTGTGCAGTTGGAGAAAAAGAAACGCTTGACACCTTCTTCTGAAAAATGTGGCCAAATCAATGTTTTATGACCCCTTTTGGCTTAGAGCACATTATGGATTTGGGAGGCCTTTCCTTCAGAGCTTTTTTGAAAAATGTTAGGTCCAATAGAAGTTAACTGCAAAAACACATGTGAAGCTTCAGAGAAAGATAGAGATAATTTATATCAAAAGATAATTTGTTCACCTGACCATATTGATAGTTCACCCAAAAATTAAAATCCTATCATCATTTACTCACCCCATGTCATTCAAAACCTATAGGACTTTGGCTAATTTTTGAAACACAAAATAAGATATTTTAATGAAACCAAAATTGGGTCTGTATTATTTTTTAACACTAAAATCATGTTTACCTACATATTGTTCACATCTTACAATCTACATTTTGGCTGGTTATTTTAAAGAAAACGAGGGACAAATCAAAATTATTTTTGTTGTTAACATTATTATGCCACGAACACTCTTGACACTCTTGACTATTCTTGTAGTCTGATTAAGTCAGAAAGAACAGCGGAGAGATGTGGACATCAGAATTTTTTTATAGAATTTATAAACCTCATTAATCAATAGGCCTTGGTTCAGTGGTCAATGCCTTGATCTTCTGCCGTGAAAGAATCTGTATCAAAATCAAGATCAGAAAATATCACACCTAACGGAAAAATCTTCAAAGAGATTCTCTTTTCTTCAAAATGAGAAGAGAGGAAAAGAAAGAAGAGGACAGGAGAGGAGGAAACGTGATTACTAAAATATGTATGAAAGAGACAGAGAGGGGGTTCTAAAAGAAAAATAATTGTTGATCACTGCCAGACTGTTAAAGCTGAGAGAATGATCCACAACGAGAAATACTTTGAGAAACTTTTTAGGCTTATACTACATTTTTTTAAATGACTTTAAAATGAACAGTTGCTATTGCCTCCAGGGGAGAGTCTTATGCAAGCACTGCAGTACATTTATATTACAATAATATACATCCTCTGGAGCAGAGGGAAGAAAAATTTACTTTGATAGCTAGTTTGAATATTTTTCAGATGTTTATGTATGTCTGTGTAATTTCATTTTAGATATAGGGCTCATTGGATTACATTTTTTAAATCACAATTAATCCCAAATAATGACATATGTTCATATTAGCTAAGAAAAGTCCCCAAATGAAGATAATTCAAAGACATAATTGTGCAAGATGAACAGACCATGGGTTTTCAAAGACCACCAGGGGTTTGCAAAGGCATAATTGGAGGACTTTTGAAAATCCTTTTTCTACAAAATGTATTTTTAGGGTAGTCAAGTTGTTAACTCAGGATATTAATTTAAACGTACGAACATAATAATGTTAATACATTCATTGATTTTGGAATTTTTACCATTTCATTCTGATTCCTGAAAAATCATGAAATCATGAAATGAAAAAACGCTGTTAAATTAATCAAGTAAATATTTTTGCAGATAATACTTAAAGGGTTAGTTCACCCAAAAATGAAAATGAAGTCATTAATTACTCACCCCCATGCTGTACCAACCCCGTAAGGCCTTCGTTCGTCTTCGGAACACAAATGAAGATATTTATGATTAAATCTGAGAGGTTGATCACTCCTCCATAGGCTCCCTAAGGGAATGAAACTTGACGGCCCAGAAAGTCATTAAAGAAAATGTTTAAATATTCCATGTCGCAACAGTGGCTCAACTATAAGTTTATCAAGCGACGAGAATACTTTTTGTGCGAAAAAACAAACAAAAATAACGACTTTATTCGACTATTCCTTTTCTTCCTTGTAGGCCTGAAACGAGACTTCAAGAGATTTCCACGACGCATGCGCGAGAATTGCGATCTCCTTCAACTACTTCAGTTAAGTTCTCGCGCATGCGTCCCTTAGGCAGCCTATGGAGGAGTGATCAACCTCTCAGATTTAATCATAAATATCTTCATTTGTGTTCCGAAGACGAACGAAGGCCTTACGGGGTTGGTACAGCATGGGGGTGAGTAATTAATGACTTAATTTTCATTTTTGGGTGAACTAACCCTTTAAAAGTCCCCATGTAGTCAATAATTTGATCCCTTAATCCCTTAATCTTTGATCGTAAAAAATAAATTTTCAAATGTTTTTTTCCTGTGAAAAAAATTAACTTTCATGTAACTCATGTAACTCTACAGCCTTGCTTCATTTAGTATACGCGGAGCCATGAATACGAATACCCCCCAATTTTACTTCAGGTTAGATTTTTTGTATTTTTTGGAATGAATGATCAAAAGCATAAACAATGCAGATTTATTTTCACAGCTTTCTTTGATCATATTTACCAAGGGTGCCAATAATTCTGACCATGACTGGGCAATGCATTTTGAACAGTGCATGCTATTTATTATACTATATCTACTATAATACTTCTATTAGGCAAATTTGCCATCCATGTATTTGAATAATTGTATTAACTCAAATAATTTTTTGTTAATTTAGTACAATTAAATCTACAAAAATGCTTTTTCATTTTCTGCAGTTTCTTTTTACTCAACTCTATGAACTCCACCCATCATCCATTTTTTTTTTAGTTAACCATTTGTTTTCTTTTTTCCCTAAACACTGTTCCTGTATTGACTGAGTGCTTGACAATATTGTCTGGAAGCCAGCCATGGCCATAAAGAACACTGAATTGAACAACTGAGATAGCGTGAGTGCTGAAAGTTAGAGAGAGAGGCTGGCTAACGCACTGAAGCATTGCTACATACTGAGCTCTCCTTTTCAGTCTCACTCCTGAACTAAATCCACTAAAAGCTTAAAACTCTTGCCTTCACCCTCCCTTTCCGTTCCTAAAATCTCTCCTTCTTGAGAGCAGCCGAAACCTATTTTCTATCTTTTCCTCTGCGACCTCCCTGACAAACACACCCAAAAAGAAAAATGTGAAGAAAGAGAGAGTGCTGGAGAAGAAGGGGGAGATAGCAGTTCTCCAGCAGGGATTCATGCATCAATTAATGAGTTGAGTTTGGCCGCAAGTCCACCCAAATCTGCAGCTCATCACAGTGTGTGTGTGTGTGTGTGTGTGTGTGTGTATGTGTTACGACTGGCAACAGTAGTATATAAATAATTCAAGTTTTCAAAGTTGAAATGAACGGGTATAGGGGGTGTTCTGTGTTTTCACGAGGAAGACTCCCTAAGTGCCCTTAAAATCAAGGAAGCAAGAAGTTGGCCATTGTAGACAGGAAATAAAAAATGTCTCTGCATTAGTCTTGAAACACTAGCTCAACATTAGATGACGATAATTCAGCATTTATCCTCATAAGAGTGACTATGCTGCATGAGAACCTCTTACAGAAAACACATTCAATTAAACTCTTTATGCATGTTAAAACTGACTTGGAAACTTTATCATGACTTCATCATTTATTTAGCTAAATTTCAAATTATTTTAAGGTAATAGATTTAATTTACTCTTGTCCTTTCAATCTTCAAATATTAAGATCTATCATAAAAATAAGTTTATTAAATATTTAAATATAATATCATCTAAGATAAACAAACATTTCAATATTTATTTAGTGAATATATATATATATATATATATATATATATATATATATATATATATGTATATATTATGCTCTTATATATATATATATATATATATATATATATATATATATGTATATATTATGCTCTTATATATATATATATATATATATATATATATATATATATATATATATATATATATATAATAACATGAATTTTCGCACAATAAAAAATAACCAAACAATTAGGCCTCTAAATATTTTACAGCCCTTTAGCAACTGCAAATTAAAACAGACTTTTTTCATTTTCCAGATTCTGACTGCTAGGTTAATTGCAGACCGGATTTTTTAGAGCTGATATTCTATGATGCACATACTGTCATGTCACTATAGCTGTAGGCCATCCAACAAACCTTCTCAGCGACACACCAGACGAACGGAAGACAGAAAACGAGGGGAAAAAATGTTTCTCCATTTCCTCTGGTGCTCTTTCTGTTGATGTGCGTGAGCGCTCTAGTCAGAGTGAAGTCAAAGCAAGTCTTGCTGTGTGACATGTCAGAGAATCAGAAAAGACTGGAAAGATACATGGAGGTTTTATCAAACGGCTGCAGATGCGCTGCGAAGTCTGAGAGCAGAGGATGATGGGATATCGCCTCACTCTGCCCAGGGATCTGAGCAACGTCAGAGCACTGCATCGTCCAAATTCATTTCAGAGAGCTTAAACAACCCCCCCCACACACACACCATGTAACTCCATGGCAGTAAATATGGTGTGTCAAATGAGAATGAGAAATTGTCTATGGAGATTTGTAGGGATCTTGCAACTGCCTGTCAACTCTGTGACTTGATTCTCACACAAAATTAAACCACAGAGTTTAGGGGGAAAATAAGTTGGAAGCTATTTACTTAATATAGTATTTAAGAACAGTGACAGTGTTTGAAAGCTTGATTCTGATTGGTTGACAGACAATCAGGGGCGTCACTAGGCCCTTTTTAGGGGGGCTTGAGCCCCCCTAAATTTATGCCTAGCCCCCCTAAAAATTTGTGATTAATATGCTACACAAATTCGTGTTCGCTTCAGTCTTCAGTCTTGTCTTTAATCAGATTCAGCGCGTTCTTCGTCTTAAATCCGCATTCCGCAGAGAGGAAAGTGTGTGTGTGTTCATCTGAGCCCATTGGTCTGTCACTGATCGTCAATGTCAGAATATTTGAGATGACCAATCAAATCAAAGTAGGCGGGCTTTACATTCACAGACGCTGAGCGCGAATTTTAGCAGCACAACTCGACGCTTCAGTGCACGGGCAAGTGCGAGATATGATGTAAGTAGCTAAACTTATAACGTTATATATTTGACAGTTTTTTGAGGTCATTAAAGTTAAACGAATGACAAAAATAATCAGGAAAACTAATATAGTTTTGTCTAATTTCGCCCTTTTGAACTGAAATTAGGCATGTAACGTCAGCCTAATGTAATCATTCGTTTACTGTCATTGTGAGTGGACAAAAAACATTAACAAAGCCGTTTTCATCCTGTTAGGTACAGGATTAATAATGAATGTGTACATATTGAAAATATACCTAATACAAATTGTAGCCTTTAGTAAATAAAAAAAAAGCTCAGCTTTTGGAGGGGAAGAGAAAGGGCACGATGAGGAGACTGAAAAAAAAGAAAGGAAGATGGAGGAGAGAGCAGGTATTGACAAATAGTCTACTGACATAGTTTTAAAGCTATTTCTTATCCTTTTTTGGTCTTCAAACGTCTTGAAATACACATTTCAGAGATTAAAAAAATTTAACCCCCAAACCTCCACCTCAAATGCAGGACCTCTGTGATTATAAAGCCCTGTCTACAGCCCTGTATTAGGCATCAGAATCAGAAAGCGCTTTATCCCAAGTGTGCTTGCACAAGGAATTGGTTTTGGTGCTGATGCTTCCAGTACACATATACAAATATGTGATAAGGCATAAGATCAATAATGAATGTGTAGCCTTTAATGTGAATTAATTTGATAAACTTAGTTACCTTTAGTAGTTTTCAGTAAATTAACACGTCTGAGAAAATGATTCATAGGCAAAATCAACCAGTTGACCCCCAAAGAGAAAAGGAGTGTGATGCTGATGAGGGGAGAAAAATAATCAGCTGCCAAATGAAATGGTTTTATCCCAAAAAAATTGCCTTCAAAACATCTTAAAATGCACATAATAGTTCAGAGAATTAAACATTTTCTCGGGGAAACCCCGAACCCCCCCTAATTAACACAACTCGAATTCAGGACTACCTTACAGTGATTATAAAACCCTGCAATTGCATGGTAATGAAAGTGAGCATTAGACCCTAAATTAAACTTTTACCTTGTTTTTTTTTTTTTTTTTTTTAATCATACCCTCATTGGGGGCTTAGCCCCCCTCAAAGGAAAATCCTAGAATCGCCCCTGCAGACAATCATAAGGTGTCGGCTAATATTCTATACATTACTGCCTAAAAAGGAAATAGCATTTGGCCACATTACAGATCCATATCACTTCACCATGCTCTTATTTGCAAATCAAGGAACCTTCAGCGAGACCTACAGTCCACCATAACAAAACACCAATAAAAGACTCTAACAGAGAACAAAAATGGCACAAAAAAATCCCCAAAATTACTGCTATATCAAAACAAAAAAGTAGCAAAATATGAAATCCAAAAAAGGAAGCAAACCTTTTAAAATAATAAAAAAAAAATAATAATAAAAAAATAAATAAATAAATAAATAAATAAATAAATAAATAAAAAAATAAATAAAATAAATAAAAATAAATAAAAAATAAAATAGAATAAAATAAAATAAAATAATAAATAAATAAAATAAAATGTATTTTAATTATTTTAGACAGCTGGGCAGTAGCAGATACTTTTGATTTCTAGCATCGTCCACCACGCTGGAAACTGTGATCTGTTAGGTCCGCAATGATGAGACGGGTGAACGAATGTGCTGGTAATAACGGTCTCTCATCAGCGTAATTATGGGCTGGTAATCATGAGAATTCTCTGTGGAAAGAGCTTGAGTCATTCAACCCCAGAATGTTATAGGACATCTACATGCATTCAGAGACCTCACAATGAGAGACAGAACAAAAAAACTAAGTCATCTGAACTCAAATACTAATACTAATAATATGAAGTGACGTCTACAAACTTCACATTATGAGATCAGCATGATAGACAAGCTAAATTACTAGAGCTTTGAGCTCTGAGGAAAGGATGTTGGAAGCCGAATGGTTGAGGATCTATAAGGTTGGGGGTTCAAGCCCCCAGTTTATCACCATTCTGCCCTTAATTAAGAACCCTAACCCCAAGTTCCTCAGGGGATTTCACCACATCGGCATTAGATATACTGTGAGTCACTTTGAAAGAGACAGGCATCAAACAATAACAATTTGTTAATTAAGACCAGATCATGAGATTAAAACAATTGTGTGTTTGTAATTAATGAACTGAAATGCCAGAACTCACTTAACTAAAATTACCCAAGCATGCAGTGATGTTACTACTGATATAGCTAAAAAAAATATCTGATTATTCATATGGAATTTTGCACACAAAAGAAAAAAAGAGTGGAAAATATACTCAATGTAAAGGGGAAAAAAGAAGGTGAGGGAAAAAAAAAAAAGATGATATTCATTGTTTTTTCAGCCCTAAAGCAGAAAGTCCTCTTTCCAGCACGAATTCCCATAACACCCTCACAACAGAGAAAAGACAGAGAGAGAAAAAATTAAAAACTAGACACAGTAAGAGACAAAGAGAAAAACCTAGTGGTTCACTGAAAACAAATTGTTCTGAGTGAAAGCTGTCTCTCACCATGATACATGAGAGGAGAAAAAAGGATTGGGAGAAAGATAAGAAAGAAAAGAGGGAAAACAGACAGAATGAAACAATGAAGTATTATAGCAAACACACAATTTAAGAGAGGTACAGTGGGACGCTTCCTTTGCAGCTGACACAAATATTTTCTAAGAACATTTTGCTAACATCGACATTTATTTATGGAAGTGTTATTTTTCTGAATGTTCTCTGAACATTTAAAGCGTTTGAAACAATAAAAAAAATGTTTGGTTATGCAAACATTAAGGCAACATTGTATTGTATCTTTTTGCAAATGTTATGGGAACTTTACTTTTTAATATTCTCTGAGCATTCTGATTAGGGATGCACGATTTATCAGCCACCATATCGGTATCGGTTCAGGCCCTGTTTACACGAAAACGATTCCGGGTGAAAACGTAATAATATTTTATCGGATGTGCCTTTCGTTTACACGGCGACGGCGTTTTTGGGGCTTAAAAACGCAAAAAAGTGAAACCACCCTCCAAAGTGGAAATCTTAAAAACGCTCCACCGTCGCGTTTCCGTCTAAACGGGTAAAAACGCAAATCTACTAGGGAGAGAAGTAGAAGGAAGGTTGTACGCAGGCGCACGGACTTGTTGTTGTTGTGTGGCAGTGCTTCACATTGCCACCTAGCCGCCTGGAGTGCATACTACATCGCATTTCTAACACTTTTGCGTCTCCATATGCACGCAGATTTCCCCCCCATAACGCTCGTCTAAACGCAGAATAAAAACTGAAAACGAAACGCCACTTTTGCGTTTTCTCTTCAGATCGTTTCCGTGTAAACATGGCCTCATTTTTCATTCAGAAAATTTGGCTGTTATATTAAATCCGATAAATATGGATTATTTCCTTCCGCTGAGACACTTCAGATGCGCACTGTTCGCCATACTGGTTTGGAATTGCTTGAAACATGTTTGGAATCACTTCAAAAAGAAAAATACAAGTGCAACATACTGTGTGCAGCACAAGTCTGCCTATAGGCTACATAAAATTATAATGAAAACATTACGTATATTGTGTGCTTGGGACATAGCTTTTAATGGTGAGACTTTTCCTTTTGTAAGCAGGCTTTCAAAAACTATATCAAATTTGGATTTAGATTTATCGGCCAATATATGGGTTATCGGCTTTCAAATATAAAGAATTATCAGTTATCAGTATCGGCAATTTTTGTTTTTATATCGGTGCATCTCTAATTCTGATAAGTAGTAACATTTAAAAAATGTTAGACAAATGTGCAACTAAAATGTTTCAGAAAAAAAGCATTCCATGAACGATGTATAAATAATGTTTTATTTAATGTTTTAACATTTTTAGAACCTAAGACCAAATAACTCAGAATCAACATTTTATTAATGTTACTGGAAGAATGTTTGCTCATAACTTTGAGAGAACCTTGCCAGAACGTCGGCCTAAGTTCAGAGAACGTTCCCGTTAGCTGGTTTGCTATTTGTTACAGCTTGACTGAGTCTAGGGCTACGTTCACACTGCAGGCTGAAACGACCCAATTCCGATTTTTTTGCCCCTATGCGACCTGTATCTGTCTGATCTTTTCACGACAGTCTGAACGACACAGATCCGATCTTTTCAAATGCGATCCAGGCCACTTGGGTATGTGGTCCAAATCCAATATGTATCCGATCTTTTGAAATGAGACTTCAATCTGAACGGCCAGGTCGCATGTATCCGACCCGTCACTAAACGAGCCCCACTGTTGTAGTCTCAGCCTCAGACGTCACGCCCACGGAACGTTGGCTAAACGTCTGATGCATATGGTACACTTAACTGGAAGCACTTCAGGAATGTCGAAGTCGTCATCTGATTGGTTGAATTTTATGGGATTTCCGGGGGGCGCGAGTGTCGCGTTTATTTTCGGTCCGTCGGGAAACAAAGCGCAGACGTGTGATTGCGGAAGAAAAACTGTTGTGTTTACATGAGTGACAATGAGCATTTATCAAGATCAGCTAAACGTAGAATTCTCAAAAGTATGCGAGGTTCACGGGAAAGACTCTTGAAGTTTTCTTCTCCTTCTTTGATTTTCTATGCTGACTGACTTGTTGCACGCAGGTCTGTTGTTGTGGGGACATTTCCACGCACCGAAATGTGACGCTGAACAAAACGAACTGTAATTGGTTGTTTTACATGTCGATCAAACGGCCTTATGGGCGGGCCTTGGCCAAAGAAAGCTGCTATGAATTCCAGACCTTCAGCCGTCAGTCTGAAGGTCTGGCTACGCGAGACTACCACTGTTGAGATCGATGTTTAGCTACTTCCGCAAACAACAAGTGACGTCGTTGACAGTTGAGTACTCTTCTGCGCATGCGGGTCATTTCTGGGTCATGTCACGTTCACACAGGAGATCACAAAAGGTCGCATTTAATTGGAAATGTGAACGGTCTTGCAAAAAAATCGCATTTTTAAAAAAAATCCGAACTGAGCAGCCAAAACCTCAAACTGAATGATTGATGGCCGTCACACACACGTGTTTGTCCCAAAATAAACCTCAAAGTGGATCTTATGCAACACCCTTCAACATGCCTTCACCACTGTTTGCTTTCATTCTGGCTGATCTGTTCATGTGTGTTATGTGGAAATTTACATCAGACAGTGGGTTGGGTGTAATTAGGCTCAGAGGTGCTTGTTTTGCCTGAATTCTGGATTTCCATGGCATCAGGGACCCATAGACTGAAACTCAGCCAGAAGCACTATATACACCCACTATGATACTCACACATGCTCAAACTCAAACTAGATCACAAGTGTACAGATGTGTCCAGTTATAACACACTTGACAGATGCAGGGACAGAGTGGCCATACGTAAGGTGTGCTGATCTGAACAATACTCAAACATCAACAGCAAAAGTGAATGGCTATAATGAAAAAAAAAAAATTCTTGTGAAATAAATAGAATTTTATTTAAGATTTCTATATTAATTAAATAAGTTAGATCAAGTTAAAGCTTTAACTTAATAATAAATATAAATAGGTATAAATGTGCACTATACAGTTACAAAAATAAATTGATCACGTTTTTCACAAAAAGGTTTTCAACATTGATGATGATAATAATTATAATAATAATGAATGCTTATTAGAATGATTTCTGAAGGATTATGTGACACTAAAGACTGGTGTAATGGCAGCTGAAAATTCAGCTTTTGCCAAAACAAGAATGAATTACATTTTAAAATATATTAAAATAGTAAACAGTTATTTGAAATTGTAATAATATTTCACAACATTACTGTACTGTAATGCTGATCAAATAAATTCAGCCTTGGTGAACATCTTTCAAACACAATAAAGAACAGAGACTTCTTTCAAAAACATTAAAGTATACAGTATTTAAAGGTAGATAAATAAGTAGTAATACGTTGTCTGTTAAGATTTCAAGTACCAGTCACAAATTAGAAATGCCTTGTAGTATTTATTTAGTGATTACGTTTAAAATGCTGGTGTTCCCACCCAGCATGCACTGGGTATGCATAAGTATTCACAGTATGTCCATTTATTTATGTCCAGTTATTTTGTAACTTGTTAAATGTTAAGTAGCGTCCATTTCCACTCAAAATTACCTGTTAATACTCTAATATGTATTATTTGTTGATTTTTAGGTTGATGATTTAAATTAGATTCTCATTCACTTTAGTCGATTTCAATTTCATAACATTTACATTTATTATGAAAAACAGCAGCAATGTGATTAAGCGGAGATCAAATGCAGACTTTGCTGACGTCTGCTTAATTTCTCTCCTGAGAAAAAGACTCACACAACTTCACATCACTGTTTACAACATACCAAAATCTGCAATGAAATGTCAGATATTTCAATATGAACACAATTATTTATCATTGAATTCTCCCAAGACCAAATGTTTCTGGGATGCTATCTTTCATTTTAAAGGTCTATGCTCTTACTATATGTATGCCGCATCTATTTTTGTTTTTGTTTCAGGAGAAACACTTTGGATGAAGTTGATACTTAAATGAAGCATAACTGAGAACTCCATCAAGTCTCCTGAGCATAAAAGAGTAGTATTCTCCTTTGGGTATTTCTATTTTGTTTGTTTACCTGTTCTTTTCTTTAGGCCGTTATTTCGCTGTCTCTCACGGTAAAAAAATGAAGTTTCTTTCAACAAATAAATACTTCAACCTACAAACACACACACACATGCTAACACACAACCTCTCCACCCAGCTCACCCTGTGACTGAGCAAGTCATCCATTAATACGCTTCACCTCGGGAAACACTGGGGGTCACTTACTCTCTATTACTTTCTTTCTCTCTATCTCTTGATTCCTGCAGAGGCTGTGTCATGACAGTAATGTTAATCATGTCCTGTGAGACAGAAATGATGACCGAATGAAAGAAAGGAGGGCGAGACTGCAGTAATAAAGTGCTCTCTATCTCTCTCTGTCTCTCAGCCAAGGTCTGGTGAACTCTGAGGTGAAGAGTGAAGCTGTGGTCATCCCTGCCCTTATTTTCTCATTGGGAGATCATCTCTGTGTGATTCCACATGATGGGATCATAATGTAGGATTTGACGCAGAGGGTGTTTGTTTTTGTGAAAGGTGCAGATTTCATCTGTCTGGTGTTTTGTTATTCTCTCATTAATCAACACTTTGGCAGACGGCTCAGCTGCACACAAAGCAATTTACTGAAAATAACCAATCACCAATATGAGAGCCATGAAACCTTCATGCATAAATATTCAGAAGTTTCAAACTTCTCCATTCTTTCTTCAAAATTGCAAAATTACCTTCTTAACAACGCATTTTGTATAAATAATTCTGTTTAATCAATCCATTTACGACCCATTTTATGAAGGTATCAATGTATATAAACTTGCAAATTCACCATTTACTGAAAACTTGAAAACTAATGTATAAAAACTTGACCTCATTACAACTTTAGACCAGGTCTGCCAAATAAACTGAACACTTCTACCTACTACAGTCATCACACTCAAGTAACTGCAGATCCACAACAGACTGTTCTGCCAGCGTTGTGACAGCATTGTCATGTTTATTTAATAGTTGATAGTCATTCATTTTATATAACTTCCTATTCAGACGCTGATGCCATACAGTAAAAAAAAATCAAGTAATAATTTTCTTCATTTAATTTTTCATTGCACTCCAAACACATCAAACAAATGTTATAACGTTTTATTTCATCACCTTATGAGAGGAGAACGGGTGCAAAAAAATCTGTATTTAAAACTTTAAATCAATTTGCAGAAAAATATAATCACCAAGAAAAAAAAAGTTGTTGCCATAATTTTTTTTAAGAGCAATCAACTTGTAATTCAACTTAAATTACATGAATCTGATTTAAAAAATGAGTTGAATCTTGTATAATTTATAACAAACAACTGAAAATTGCTAAACCTATTTTGATGAGTTAAAGCAATGTAAAAACATATGTTGTCATAACTTGACCATATATTCTATATATATTGACCATATATTCTTTTACAGTGAACATGCACTGTGTAAATTAAACTGATTTTAGCACTTTAAAACTGGACTGACAACTGTATTCTGCTGCTGTGAGTGGATAGTCACACACTCACAATGACACAAACATATAATTACACACATTGGTTCTCTGTGAACGCTTTGATGAATTATTCACACCACACTTGATCAATTAGTGAGACTGAACGAACAGGGTCTGGTCAGCTGACTACACTCAAATCATTTTAACTGAAACCCAAACCAGCTGCAGAAACCCGAG
The DNA here is from genome assembly GCA_030578255.1 of Tiaroga cobitis. Classification (NCBI taxonomy): domain Eukaryota; kingdom Metazoa; phylum Chordata; class Actinopteri; order Cypriniformes; family Leuciscidae; genus Tiaroga; species Tiaroga cobitis. The sequence continues at coordinate 28,257,440 of CM060598.1, read as the reverse complement.
ATTCCCGCTCTGACCCAGACATCAGCCATTCCAACAAGTAACAGTTATTTGTCACAGTTAATAGCCTGTGAAAACACACACAATAATGCAGCCGAACATCTTAATAAACACACACACACAATGCACGTGCAGTTCGAGTGTATGAAGTTGGTAATGAGATAATGAGAGAAAAATAAGCAACAACTAGCAGGTAAACAAAACATTAGCATAACAAAAAATTATTGGCAAGAAAGATGAACACACTAAAGAAAAAGAGAATGATTATGACTGGAAAGAAATATTTAAAACCAGGTTTAGGGCATTAAAACTACACCAGGCTCTTAAAGGTCTCCAATTGTTCCCCCTCAGATGGTGCAAATCAAATGTAATTAGCACATTCTCTCTCTTTCTCTGCCCCTCCCTCTCTATGGCGTCTTTCTCTTTCCTGTCAATCAACAGGCTAATTAAACTTGCTCTGGGTCTCGGGACTGGCAGATAACTGCATTTGACAGGCACACACCGCCATTGCCCCTTTCAACCATTAGCAACATCTTTCAGATCCATCCTGTGAGTGAGAATGAGTTTATCAGCATAGCAAGACCTGTCCCACAAGCAGCGCTCGGGTTAAACCACTTTCACACTAACAGTATATCCAGGACTTGCACACAACAGAGCCAAATCAAATAAACTTCTACATTCAGCTGTGATTCACAAAGGATTATTTCAGCAGCCAGTATCAGCGGGGCATCTGTGTGTTCCTAAGCCTTTTGCTCCCGACAACATCCTCCCTCACAGCAAACACATAACCAGCTCTGTTAGGAGGAGAATAAATGTGCACTGTGGCCTAAAGGGAGTTATATCAGCCAACCACATCAGCCAAGGCAACGCAATTACTGGGCAAATTATAGTTGCAACTATACATTATAAATACGATATACAGTACTGTGCAAAAGTCTTAGGCATGTTAGTATTTTAGCATGTAGGTTTATTCAAGCATCTTGGGAACGTTGCCGCAGTTCTTCTGAAATTAGTCTGTCTCAGTTTTTTCTGTTCCTTCATGTAATCCATGACATGATGATGGTGAGATCAGATCTCAATGTGGAGCGCCAGCTGTTGTCAGACTGCATACAAAAAAAAACTCACTGGATTATTACAATTAATGGCAAAAGGAATGTTTAAAAATGTAAACTCATATTTCCTACTGACACGTTACAGCAAAAGATATAAATAACTGGCTTAAAACCATTTTTGTGTGGGTAAAAATACAAATGTGACTAAGACTTTTGCACAGAAATGTATTAAAAATTAAAAAAATGTATGCAAGTGTAAATCAAAATGACTGGTTTGATGTGTTGTTTAATATAAATGCAAAATTTAGGATTATTTAGGATATACCCAAGGCCAATCTTTTAGACAGGTAAATCCGGGCTGCAACACACTGAACTGGGACAAATGACATAAAAAACTCTTTTTTATGTCATAAAAAAAATTGCGTAAATAAGAAATTACGAAAATAACATTTTATTATTAATAGTAGGCTACTTAATCTGGGGGGGGGACGTATTTTGTCATTAATGATAGCTGAATCGTTTTAACCCGTTGAACGGACGGATGGACAAAATGATACGGACTTGCTATCAGTAGCTCACTTGAGCGAGTTGGTGGCCGTAGTGCGTGTTACGCACGCACTGCCTAGTACCGTGTACTGGGACCGGAGACCTTTTACTCTGTTCCCAACCAGGGTAAGCTGATTTACAGGGGTAAGCCTGACTTTTACATGGCATATACTGTTAATGCGGTAAGAAGACAAGCACCGTCAAAACACACACCCTCGCTCTCCCGCGCGCGCACACGCAAACTCATCAAGCTCATTGCCCTTTTTACTCTAGTATTACTTCTTAACCACGCTTGACACAAAATAGTCCAGCATTAAAGCTCCCAGGGCGATTCTCGGGTTTACACACAGACTATAGCCTGCCTATTAAGTTTCAGTGACCCGCGTGCGGTCACGATCCGAATGCATGACTCACTGAAGCAATATGGATCACTAAAACAGGCAATAGGCTACCTGTTTATTTTACTCAATTGATCAATGATTTTTAACTCAGTGGAATACTAAACACCACCTTATTGTTCTTTGTGGGCATCTACGTTTTGAGGGAAAAAAACATTTAAGCAAATATAAGTGTCAATTTCTGTCAAACCAAAACAAATAATGAAAGCTGCATACCTGTTAGTGCGGTGGTCCGGATTATTGCCCAGCAGAAGAGAGGGGTCTCATTGCCCTTCCATTATGAGTTATTCCATCCACGAACCGGAGAGGCTTCAACAATCCGCACCAAATGATCCCTCTACTATGTCAGAGAGAGTCCGAAACCCACAAATACAGAAAAGAATTTCAGTCCTCTGATCACAGAAGCGCCCGATGTCCCTGCAGGGCGTCCGGGTGCGCGGAGACGCAAAGTTCCTTCTCTCGCAGCGTCTCAGATCTTCATCTCAACTCAACGGAGAGCGGTGTGAAACTTCACATCAGAGCTTTCGCTTCTGGTTTAAAAAGCACAGATATGTTTCTAACGGAGTCATCACCCTACGTAGTATCCTGTTGGGCTTGTTTTCACGGTGTTTGTCCGCGTTGGAGACAGTGCACGCTCTGTGCAGGATCTGCCGGTGCTGAAGGCAAAGGTCTGGAGCGCTGTGCTGCGCCGACTCGATCCCTCCGTGCTCTCCAGGGATGTCAGAAGGAACACAATGCACAGTGAATCAGCGCCACTCAGCGGCGTGTGTGACAGCTATCCTGCCGACCGGTTCTACCCTTTATCTGTTCTTTTTGAATATTTTACAGGTTCATCTGAGTGGCATACGAGTGATACGACTTAGCTAAACCTGCTATTTAAACGCACAAAACCTGATAACTACATACAACTACTACATTTAACAATTAAAAGCTGACATCAACTACAATGTGTTAAATAGTGAAACTTTTCTTAACACATTAACAAACATTCAGGTCACACATTAGTTTAGGGTCCATATTAACTTTGATTTTGCCTCAGTAAACTGCTAATTACTGCTTATTAATAGTTAGTAAGGTAGTTGTTAAGTTTAGGAATAGGATTAAGGAATGTAGAATATGGTCATGCAGAATAAGGTATTAATATGTGCTTTATAAGTATTAATTAAAAGCCAATATCCCAGTAATATGCATGCTAAGCAAGTCAAAAAAGTGAGAGTTGACCCTAAACTAGTGTTACCAAAATTCTGAAACTATTTCTCCACAAGAAAAAAAAAAAAAAAACTCCATGGAAATAAATAAGTTTGTATTTATTCTTTTTATACTTTAGTTTACACATTTGATTAAAAAGATTTAAAGTTTTGCATCCAGGATCAAACCCTGTTAAAACGGTAACTTATCCTTATTAAAATGACATGCAATTCCATATCTGTCATAACTACAGGTTTGAGTCTTCTTATTTGAAATTACTTCATCTTATTTTTTTTTTGCTAGCATTGTCCGACGTACAGTATCTTAAACAAGCCTGGTTTTGTTTTGATTTCATTATTGAAAATTAGTATTTGTAAATTTGTCATGGCCTTCAAAAAAAGAAGTCATAGATAAATTAAATGTAAATCATCATAAAATTATGTGGCACAAATGCAAAATCTGAAGATATTTTTAAGCTCCATTTTGACACTTCTGACAATTGTTCAATTCTAATATTTAATGAAGTGAAGATTATGTTGTTGTTATTTTTTCTATATAAAAAAATGACGTAATTGGGCTAAATAAAGAATAAATACCAATTCAGAAATAAAAGCCATAGTATCCACCTTATTTTTAATTTAAGAGCATTTAAAAAAAAAAAAAATCCTGACTTCCGGTTTCAGCGGATTCAAGTTATTTTAGGTATCCAAAAACAGTTCATTATACTGTGTTGGAGATCGATTTTGACTGGGAGTCTGGGAACAGAAAAGCCCAAACAAACTATATGTATTCTAATTGAGGGTCATGGAGGTACATGACTGCCTTATTGATTACTTCAGTCAAATGTACAATTTGAAATGATTGCCACTGAATCGAGTGAAATGTCCATTGCACCTGGGTCTCATTTTTGCACCAAAGAGGCATTTGACAAAATGAGCCCCCCTCAGTAGATGAAGATTGAGCACTCTTGGCTCTATCGTCTGAGTGCCTCCCCCACAGCTGAAATTCAATAGAAGTCACAAAGAATGATACATATGTGTTGGACTTCTTAATTGATTTATAACGCTCGCTGTGTGTAGGGTGGACAAGTTGCCACTAGAGATGTTTGGTGAGAGAATGAACGAGATATGAGGGATAAAGAGATGGGGCAAAGAGATGAACAGAAAGAGAGAGGAACAGACTGAGAAGGAGAGAAAGACACTTGGCAGACATTGTTAAAAGCCTTTCAGAAGGCATTTGCTGTTGTCGATACATTTGGCTCAAGTTTATTACACCTGAAAGTAACTAATGCTTCCCATTACACTTCAAAGCCAAGCTTTTCAGAGACATCTTACCATCTCTGCTCTCACTCTTTCTCTTCCCCAGAGTCTTTGGTGGAGTGTGTCTTTGGTCTGATCCAAGATCAGTTGAGCATGCTCTTCCTGTAACAGCATTAGATGAGGCCGGAAGGTCTCAGAACAGCAATAAAATCAAATCCATCTGTTGGGTCAAAGTGGGTTTTATGGCCCGGTCTGTCATGTTGAGCCTCTGAGAATACCTGAATCTGAGTGTCAGCCATTGTTTAAAGCTTATAAACCTCAGCAATCTCCCACATGTGATTCAGACCAAAACAGATCTCTATTTTTACTGCTGATATCTTATGTGAGTGGCATGTCCTATCATACAGACCGATATGTGTGACAGAGTCAATGTACTGTTGACATGTTTGTTTGCTCTGCATTAGACCCTTTCACAGCAGGAGTGCTGCTAGACAGACACAACTGGGCTAAAGGCTAACAGGGGGTGACTGCACTGGGCTAACAGCTGTGTCAGAGAGAGAGACAGATAGAGATACATACAGTAGAAGCATAAAAATGACAGTAAAAGATGGAGAGAGAAGAGTGACTAATGCCATCTTTGGATTGACACACAAAACTGTCAATTTTTTTCCTTACATTGTAATCATTACGATCACAAGCTTGTCACCAGATGAAGATGAAGACAGGATTAACAAATAGGCCTATACATGAAGTTTTAATAAGTAGGTAGTTAGTTAGGCGTAACAGTGTGTCCAACACAAACAACCAACAACTGCAGGGTGAAACAGAGCAACTTAAATACACAGTGATAATGAGAAGATAACGAACAGGTGTGATGATCTAATGAGTATCCATGACAACTGATGACTGGCGGGAAACTAAAACAAAGAAACACATGTGACTGATGAAAACAAACTGAAAGTCCACAAAAATCTGAGAACAAACAATGAATGCATCTGACAAAGCTGTAATCATTGCCTAAAATGTTCATTGTATCTGAATACATGATGTTTACTAACCACATAACTTGTGTTGTCTATCTTATAGTATTACTGCTACATATATGGACATTAACACACTCATCTCAGACTGAAGTATAAAATCATTGGTTACCTGTAAGAAACCATCGAGCGAAATACCGGAGTAAACATGGCTGACCGAGTTTTGCTGCCTCCTTAACCTGATCCTCCATGAGTGCAACCAAGGGGGACACAATCACAACTATCGCCTTGCCGGCCTTTGGCCTGCCCAGTTTCTCGCTGACGATCGGTAATAGTTGATAAATTAAACTTTTCCCAAAACCTGTCGGGAGTAGGGCCACAACATCACTTCCATTCAAAATGTTTAACAAACACTCTTCTTGTTCGGGCTTCAGTTGCAAATGCCGGGACCATTCTCCACAACAGAGCGAATTGCATCCCGTGTCTCAATATCCGCGGTCATTTTCGATTTCCCCTAACCTAAAATACAATCTTAAACTCTGTGCTTAGCGTCTACGTCACGGCTTTCAGCCCGCCCTCTGTTCGTTGATTGGCCGGCTGTTTTCAGGCCAGAGGAAAACTGAGAGACATGTCAATGTCTCAGACTGAGTACAGAAGCGAACTGAAATAGAGCGGAAGTACGAAGTCTGACGTAGTCAGGTGCTATATTGCGAGTGAGGATGTTGCGGTGGAGATTTATAGCCTTTTCTCACAGCACTTGTCACTAATCAAACGTATTAATTTGATGGCGGATCCAGAAAGGTTCAAACAACAATCACCAGTGACAACTGGAGATTCACCCTCTGTAAAATGCAAAAGACTTTGGAGTGGCTACAGAAAAAAAGAGACTGCAACCGCTGAATGTGATAAAGCGAAAACAAGGATAAATATCAGAAAAGCTTTTGAAAGGTGGCGTGAACTCCGTGTTTTGAAGGGGTTCAAAAGGGATGCAGAGACGGCTTTTTTTCTGCTGGACAAGTAAGGACCAGTTCTAAGGAACATTAATTTGTTGGTATGACGATTAGAAATTAGACTGCACAGAAATGGAAACTGAATTTCAGGTAGCCCTATAACACATTAAATGTAGTCACGCAATGCTGATGTTGTTAACATTAACAATTCGAGAACAAAGTATAATTTGCACAGTTTGACGTGATATGATAACCGATCGTTAAATTTAATCAGCGCTATTTACTGCAATGCTTTTTTCCCGTTAGATGGTCAGAACAAAAGTGGATGTTACTTACTTGTTCAGATGACATTTTCTGGTGAATTCTTATGTTGGTCATACATCCAAAAAGTATAATCTGTGATTCTGAATGCCAGTATCCACATCGGCGCGGTGACTCACAGCCGCACATTCTCCTCAAAACATTGTATTCATCCGCACTTTGCCATGCCGAGGCACAACCCACGTAAAGTTGATAATTCCGCGAATAAATGCAATTGCAGATTTCTAACAGAGATGGCGCCAAAGAGGAATAACTACGGACTGCAGCTTTAATTATTAGGCATATAATTATTTTTGAAATGTGTTTTATAGTGAAGCGACATAATTTCACAAGGGACATAATCACTGACTGATATAGTGGCAACTAATTAGTGCTTCTCCGATGATGCATTTTGACTGTCAGTGATTGTCTCGCACAATGTGTATGGTAACAGGTAAAAATGTGGTAACAATGTGTAACATTGGTAACAATAACACTTCATGTGACCAAAAATTATGCTAGAGGCGGTTCGTTGCCGAAGAACTTTACTATGACTGGTTTAATTTATCATGTGAGAACATGACACCATGAACAGCATAAAAAAAGTTTAATTACCCTACATAAACTTAAATTTCGGTTTCAGTGTTTCGGTAAAAAACGCACACAAAAAAATGAGTGAGCAATAATTTTTAACTTAAACTGTCATTTTAATGCTGCTTGGCCAATTGTTTCGTATAAGATAAACACTGCTGGTCAGACTGCTAAATGCTCTGACTGATCAGCTGAATTTTCCAGAGAGCTATGTAATGAATTTTTCTGTGAGCTTACATTGCAAAACCATTAAAATAATTATGATTGATGTACAGTTGTGCTATTTAATGTACATTACATTTAAATGTTACCTAATAAATTAATGTGGAACTTTAGTTCCTTAAATTAGCTTAGATTGAATTTTTGTTTAATGCATATTTAAATTTTTCCCCCAAAAAATTAGGAAAACATTGGTAGACCCTCTGTTTAAGACCTCTGATTTAAACATAAGAGCAAATTGCAAGTGAAAATGACAGCAGACAGTTTTACCCCTAGAGACAGTAAAGGATGGTGGTGTTGATGGTATGTCAACTCATCTGTCAGCACTCATCAGAGTCAATGGCTCCTTCCACAACACAAAAACCTCAACACCTCTGTGTCTAACACACTTCTAAACGTGAACTATACACACAATTAATTAACCACACAGACTCTCTGAGCCAACATTCTGCCCATGTATTTCACAGGTCTGAAAGGGGTCATCAGAGTAAAGCTGTGTTTGTGATCTCAGTTTCAAACAGTTTAATTAGAGTAATTGGATGACTTACATATTCGTGTTATGTCCATCTGCTTATTTTTGTTGCTGGGGTAAGATGTGGTGCATGTCTCTATGTATTCTCTTTGTGTTCCCCTTTTGCTCCTCCCACTATATGCTTAACAGGTTCAGGAGTGCCACCTGGTCAGTGTTCCAGCTCGTAAGCCGCATCATGGTGTTGGGAATGGGAATGCCTTTAAAGAGTGCCAGTGTCTGGGTCAGGTGAAGTACATGGCAAAACATGGATCTAGGACAAAGTCAGGTGACGCAACGTAATGCATGATTAATTCTATAAAAAACACCTGCGCGAGAGCGTCGCCAGCTTATTTTCTTCAGAAGCCATTTGTCAGTCACTGTGTGTGCAAAACTGTCTGTCTGTCTGTCTTTAGCCCAGGAGTAAAAAAAAACAAAAAAACCCCAATGTCAAAGTTTAGGAGATGTATTTCGCCGTGTCCCGTTCCATTCCTGGGGACGAAGGACACGAGCTGATAAGCTCCATATTCCTTGTGTGTTCATAACCCAGCGACGTCAGATTAATTGACCATCGTTGGGTTCACTGAACACGGTTATTAGTCATTGCCTTGGGTAGAAGAGATGCTCGCGGGCTATCTCTCTCCTGCTTCAGCTTCATCACTAAAGAGGCCAACTTTGCCCACGAGACCCTGGATCACATCTTCATTGTTGGGAAAGGTTTATGAAGCCTGGTAGCCTGACCTGCTCAAATAACTCGACTGTGGCGAGGGGCTTGGCCCCGAAGTGGTAAAAGAACTCCGCAGGGCCACAGATTTGTCTCTTTGCTCAATCTTTTGGGGATTAAGGAAAAAGAAAAATAGTTCCCCCTGGTCTCGACATCTGGCCTGTTCGGTGACGCTGTCAGTAAAGTTATCGACAGCTTTCAGGCAGCAAAGAAACAATCTGAGGCGTTCCGGCAGTTCACCCCTCGCCGGGTCTAGCAGACAGGACCTTCTACCTCCCGTCGTGCACCCAGCTCTAGCTCCAGGAGGGAGGAACAGAAGGCCAGTGTTGCGACTCTTGGCCCCCCTCATAGGGATTGGGAGTCCTCGTGACACTCTCAGTCTTATCCTGCAAGGGGACAGACCTGACCTCAGGACTGTAATAGCAGCAAAGTGTGCTGAGAAGAAAAATAAGTCGTCCTGATGTCAGGCACCCCTTAGGGGAAGGGAGAGTGGATTCTCTCCATCATGCCAACTCTCTTCCCCATCCCCTTCCAAGAATGTCTTTGCCATCACTACCACCTCTGGTGTTTCCGGGAGCAGGAGTTCTTGGTGGGGTTTCTGCCCCATCTCTGCTCATAACAAATGTTCTTTCGTCTCTGTTAGCTCCTGCCAGCATGCTGTTTCAGGGCACAGAGATTGTTCCTTTGTAAAATTAGTTTCCCTTTCGGACAAGTTGGCAGCATGGAAACTTCTGCCCAATGTCTCTCAGTGGATACTATGAATGAAATGAATGAATGGATGATGCATTTATATAGCGCTTTTACTGTGTATTGCTGTACACCGAAAGCGCTTTACAATCAAATCAGGGGGTCTCCCTTCAACCACCACCAGTGTGCAGCATCCACTTGGATGATACGACGCCAACCGCAGTACAATTCCACCAGCTATAGGTGGAGAGATAGAGCTAATTCAGTTGAACAATAGAAAATGGTTACAGGATTCAGTTTAAGTATAGTCCGCCACGTTTCAACAGCAATTGTTAGCAATTGTTCAACGGAAGTGGACTTGTTTGCCCTTTTGAGGAGTCAACCCACTATCCCCTGTGGTTTTCACTATCTGGATACCATGGTACAGACGTGGCCGATGCAGCATCTGTACACCTTTCCTCCGATCGCTCTGCTCTCAGGAGTCCTGGCAAGGGTCCGTCAGTAGGGGCTTTTTTGAATATTGGTAGCCTCATTCTGGCCGGCCCAAGTAATGGTGTGCTGTCCTTGTGTCTCTCCGGGAAGGCTCTCCTTGGGAGATTCTGATCAGGAGAGACCTTCTGTCCTAGGTTCGGAGAACAATCTTTCAACCCCAATCGGAGTTTTGGAAACTGTGGGTTTGGCCCCTGAGGGGTACCTGCTCATAGATTCTGGTCTCTCTACTGAAGTTATCAATACCATTCTGAGTGCTAGGGCTTCTTCAACCAGAAAACTGTATGCTCTTAAATGGCATTTATTTTCATCATGGTGAAACCATCTTAACCCAGTTGACTTCCCTGTTGGTTCAGTACTGAAGTTTATCCATGAGTGTCTGTCAGTTGGACTGACACCTGCAAATCTTCAGGCAGCAGCAGAAACATAGGAGGCTGGTAGGCATGGTTTTATTCCGTGCTGTTGTCTCCACCGGTTTCAAAACATGTCTATGTTATAATGTCATTTTCTGCTCGCCCGCCACTTTGCAATGACACAACTTTAATTCTGCAGTGACTTTCAGCATGTTTCCTATAACGACATCTGACGTTTACGTCTTACGTGGCGTGAGAAAGTCACATAAACCACACGAAATCTGATCAGAGCAGTCAGACTTAAACGGATTTCCAGAAATGTGATTTGAATAGGATTTCAAACCACATAAATAGCTCGGAAACGGATTTGTAAAATTTGCGTTTCGTGTAATTTTTTTTTTTTTTACACTTGCTAAATCTGATCGGATTTCAATCCAATATGCACAAAAATCAGATTAGAACTGACAGTCTCAATGTAGCCTAAGAGATCTCAACAGCATATCAAACTGTGCCACACAAATATTTATCATAGTATTCTTTCAATAGAAAATTACCTGTGCAATGCTTTTTACATTGGCTCAAAATGTTTGCGATGTCAACAATTTCTCTTCTTTTTGTCTATTTTTTATTTTTTGAGAAACATCTGATACAAAGTTAATACATAATCTATAATATACTCCATTAAGTTATGACGAAAGAGCTATGAGCTATGAAAAAGCAACCTATGAAAAACAGTGTTGTACTTCTTTATCTGCCCAATCAATTAATAAAAAGGTAGAAAGGGAGGGAGAGAGAAGAAGAGAAGAGAGAGAAGTTCTCCACACAATTAATCATTCAAATGTTGCTATTGTAAAAATGTTCCTCAGTGCCACCGACTGTTGTATAATTACACCTTAACGAAGCAGATTCACCTCTTATTCTGCTGAGCAGCTGTACGTCTGCGGGTGTAAATGTGAGATCAACTGAAACTGTTGCAATGTTTGGCTTCAGTTTCCCAGATGTGATGGGGTTGTTTGTGCAATCGACAGATCAGATGATGTGTACAGTATGTGTGTCTGGTTTCAGATCTTGACAGTGAAAGCAGATACATTTAAATAGTGCGGTGTGCACACAAACTGTCAGAAGAGTTATAACAGAAAATCCACTTTTTCACTTGTAAATCACAATCAAGAATCAATTTCAAAATTTTGCTTCAATAGATTTTATGGAAAGGATTACAAAAGATGCATTATATTGATCAAAAGTGACACATTTATAATTGACATTTATAATGTTAAAAATAATTTCCATTCATCACAAATCTGGAAAAAAGTTATCACAATTCATCAAAAAAATATTAAACATCAACTTTGATGTAGCTGTTTTTAACATTGATAAGAAATATTCCTGGAGTAATGGCTGCTGAAAATTCAGCTTCGCCATCACAGGAATAAATTACATAAAATATATTAAAATAGAAAATAATTGTACATTATGTACATTAAGTATGTCCAAACAAACACCCTTTTCTCTTGGTGGAAATCGGATAATTTATCATGTAAATAACATTGATAACATAAATCCTTATTTTAGGTCTCATATCTGAGCTCTAGCTGTAGATTGGCTAAAACGAATAAAAAAATAACACCCTGTGACATTTTATTTTATTTTTTGCTTTAAAAAGCCTGGATTTATAATTCACTTCAAACAGTGGATTGTTCATTAGTAATGAGCAGGCTGTTCTGTCAGTAAGTCAAGGTTCCACATTTACATAAATAAAAACATAATGTATAAATAGCAGATGGTGTCCAATCAAAAAAGAGCTCCATATAGCTTTTTAAAGGCATTGCTTAGTAAAAAAACTGTAAGCTTCGATTGTCCTGATAATAAATTGTACCACTTTAACATCATTTCAGTCAAGCAGCATCAACCCTTCAGCTAAAACTGAAAGCAGAAAAGTCTCTTGAGCTTGTAAATGTTACCTCTTAGTTCAACAGTGAACTCTTCACACTGAAGGTTTTCTAGATTCAAATATCCTGCTGTCTGGTTTTAATGACCAACAATGTCTCAAATCATATCAAAAGAATAAGGGAAACGTTTCTGTGCTCACTCAAATAGACTTAAAAAAAATATATATATAGACATTCTTTTAATACCTCATTATTTTCAGAGAGGAGCCTCAGGACAGATTGTTAGTGATTGTTTAGCAATTTACCTTTGTTAGTGTTAGCAACTCCAGCCCAGAATAATTCAGTGTTGACATGAACAATTTAACAAACCTTAGCACATCCCATTCTGCCATCTGTCTTACCCTCCTCCTCTCTCACACACACAGAGTGGAAGAAAGAAACTGACATTTTGGTATGTAAATAAGAATATTTACATACCATGTGGTTTTTACATGTGATTTATTTTCCATACTACAGCCACTTTTGGTTTGCTCACTGAAGATAAAGGCACTATTTTCTGTAAAGCTGCTTACAAACAATATGCCTGAATATTGTGTGTGTGTGTGTGTGTGTGTGTGTGTGTGTGTGTGTGTGTGTGTGTGTGTGTGTGTGTGTGAGTGGCAACAGAAATCAACCTCATGTCAAGTCCAATGTTGTCTTTGGACAGTGTAAAACAGTGTAAACATTCTTAAAAATGTGTACTTTTGTGTTCCGCAGGTTTGGAACAACATGAGGGAGAGTAAATGATACACAACTGTTTAAAAGTCAGGGTCAGTTTTTTTTTTTTTTTTAGGAAAAAAGAAGGAAATAAAAAAAAAATATTGTGAAATAAGGTGTATGTGCAGGTATACACAATTGTGAGCAACATGTAAACTAACTTTAAAGCAGTTATGCCAATTTTCTTTTAAAACAATTGATATATATATATATATATATATATATATATATATATATATATATATATATATATATATATATATATATATATATATATATATTAAAAGGTGTTCAGAAATAAAGAATAGCTATAATGACATCAATCTCAGGGATGAAGAACACAACAACCATCATGCTGAATATTCTGCAACCTTTCCACATCTGATGTTTAATGATCAGGTCTATTTATTTACTAAATGTAAAACTACTTTATTGCTCCAGTACATTTTCATTAAGATGTTATTTAATTCCCTTATTAAGCAGTTTCCCTCTGAGGACTGTAGGATGGAGGGTTATTTCAGGCTTAACTCTACTTGTGCAGATAGTTGGTACCCACAGTGTGGGCAAAACCAGACACACACACACACACACGCGCGCGCACGCACACACACACACACACACACTGAAAGCAGTTCTGTTCTCTCCAAACAGATCTATGTGTGGCAAGTGCAAATGGGTGTTTTATAAAGGAATGATGTGATGTGATGCTCAGGCGGATCTACTACACCAGTTGCTTGTCAAGATAAACAGCATATCCCTACACACATACACACGCACACGCACACACATACACAGTCTGATACTGAAATTGTTTCATTAATGTCACAGATAGGATCAGGTCTGAGATTAAAAGCCTATGTGTGTGTGCATTTAAGAAAGGAACGAGAAGTTGTATGTGTGTTTCTATCTGATTACTGATCATTGATGCATCAAATCAGTTACAGGTAGCATACTTCTAACTTATGAGTTCACTGACTTTTACTCGTCTCTCATTAGCAACATTCACCAGCTCCTGCCGACAGTCACCATGTGCATGTCAAGATAAACCACACCATTATAAAACAGCCGTGTAAAGCCCAGTGATGAACACACACCACTTTATAGACCCCAATCAACAAGAACATTTACAGAGCAGCATAACTCAAAAAGAAAAGTAAGGATATGAATTTCGTTGTTTCTGTATCATGATGCTTTCAGCAGATTTATTCATGCTGATATCCTATCTCATATCTTCCCCTTCGCACATTTATGTTATGATGCAACAAGGTGTGACAATTTCAAAGACATATGAGGTCTGAAAGTCTATCATTGTGTATGTGTGATGGCTCCTTTCTGCTCTAACAAACAGAAAAAGGATCGTTCTCTCCATTTATATGACTCACGTTGTTTGATATTCAACAAACCGCCTCCAAAAACTGACATAATGGCATTCTTACACACACATACAGAGAGACAGACAGAGCAAGAGGGGGAGACTGGCACTGCTAAAATACCAGCATTAGCATATGAAAGCTGCATCTGCGTGTCTGTTTGTGTCTGCGTTGTGTACGGCGTTTTGCTGTATGAGACACAGCAGAGTGTGTAGTGATATTCTACTCTGGGCTGAACATGGCTGCGTATGAGTCACAGTGAGCTAAAGGTGATGTCCTCTGGGACTCCACAAAAGCCGGTCCACTCGCTCACACATACATATTAACCATCCCAACATCTGCCTGACAAAAGGGCATTTGTGGAGGATAGACATTCATCAGCAAACCAGGCTTATGTCCAATTATTCTGGGATCAGGATCATGTCAATTCTTTCTTTCCTGAGTCAGTAGCGGGAGCTGTCCTCTGTACGGTGGTGCTGAAACTCTCCAGGAGGATCCTGCAGTGTTGGCATGGTCAGGGAATGGTTACTATGAAGGGCAGGCAAAACCTTTTTGTCCCCTTCAATATAGGTTAATGTTATAAAACTGTACAAAGGGAATGCTTAGGTTTTTGTTATAGCTGGTCATAATGTTTCCAAAGTTTTAAGCAGATTTTCGTAGTTATCTGATGGATTTTTGAAATATACATATATGACCCGCTCCATTATTTCGAGTCACTTCGACCCAGAAACACACATTGAGTTTTATTCACCAATAAAAAAGAAAGTCTCAGTCTTTGCATTACTTTATTTCTAATCCAACTTGTTGCAGAGAAATTATCCTTTAAAGGATGACTGAAAATGTGTTTCTGGATTAAAGTGGCTCATTGGCAGGTCACAAATATTCCACAGTCTCAAATTTAATATAATATCCTCAAATTGATTTAACCTGTTAAGCTTCACCAGAGCGCGGGCGCACTGAAGCGTTTTTTTTTTAAATAGTTCAAAGTTACTATCAGATTTAATGTTATTACCTTGACAAACTATACATCATTAAAAAGATATAAGACTCAAGTTTCAGTATTTGACCACTATTGTATTCTGATAAACTTATAGTGACAGTTATGTCTTAATTTGTGTCAGGAGTTATGTAATTAAAAAATGAGTCGTTACCTTTAATATGAATTATGAGCGTCAGCCGCTTCCATTCAGAAAAAAACGTCTCCGGTTACTATCGTAACCTCGGTTCCCTGAGAGGCGGGAACGAGACATTACGTCATACTGACGTATATGGGAACTCCTCCCTTCTCCATTTTCACTGAAATCTTATAGGATAACGCCAGCTGGAGACAGCTGGCCAATTGACGCAAAACATGCAAATGCTGACCGGTCCGCGGGCAGTATAAATAGCATGGACGCGACAATTACGTCAGAATCAAGACTGAACGCTAGCACAGCTGATCAAACGGCGAGCACGGCGGTTGACGTAATGTCTCGTTCCCGCCTCTCAGGGAACCGAGGTTACGATAGTAACCGGAGACGTTCCCTTTCAAGGCGGTAACTTCGACATTACGTCATACTGACGTATATGGGAACTGTATAGAATCCCGCCGTGAGCGCAGTGAAGATAAGCCCTGAACGGGGTCAAGCTACACTCCCACAGGAAACACAGTTCTAAGCCAGCAGCGCCGCTAGGAGCACTCAAACTGATAGGCGAAACTAGACCAACGTCTGCTCCGGCTTTACCAAGTTGCGCATCCACTGCAATGAGGCGAAGGCTGCACTGGACAGGGCAGCACAACACCATAAGCACTCGAGCACAAGAGCTAACACAGTGTCGACGGCATAGCGGTGACAGCTGCATAACCTTAAGCCACACGCAGTTAACAGTACATTGGAAACTACTGCGTAATGTGGAAACAGCTATGTAACCTTATAGTCATAACACAGAGTTAGCAGCAATGGTAACTCTGCAATACAGACTACTGCACAGCTGGTGTAACAGTTTCATGAGTACATTGATAAAACTCACCGAACCCACGACGCTAAGGTGGTGCATCAAACTTGGAACCATGGCGAATGTGTTCTGAGAAGACAGCCAGCATCCCTAAATCCCGTAGGCATTAAAGCAACCATTTAAAGCGTCGAATTCAGAGAGAAAGTCTCTGTATAAAACATCACGTCCCTAGTACCATCCACCAAGCACACAACCAGCTGGAAGACTGCTGCCTAGTGATCCACGTACATCCACAAATCCCTTACAGGGCCAACATCACTCTGAGCATCGGCATCATGCGAGGCTGAACTCAGCAGATAAGGCGGTCAGGGATCAACCTGTGCTCTGAACGGTGTAAGCGACTTCGGAACGTAGCTTGGTATCGGACTGAGAGTGACGCTGCAGTCATCAGGTCCGAGACAATGCGACACTATTCACTAGAATGAGCGTAAGTCTCCAAGTGCTTCGCTGGGGCGAGAGCCGGTGGTAAGGCCATCTCAGGGAGAGCTCCGTCTCAGCACTTGTCAGTGTGAAGTGTCTTGCTCAACTAAGGACCCAGCAGCGGACACACAAGTAGGTTCCACAGCTTAGGGCTGGGGTGCCACCTTGTAGAACATAGCCGATGTTCTATAGCCAATGTACAGAAGTGCACATCAACACATAACTGAATGTACATAAACACAGTGCCAGTGGCCGTAGCGACAACAACTGTGAATATACGCAGTTAGAAAATAGCCCCATAATAGCATAGCACCTCAGTAAGCACACAAACACAGTCGTAACTGTAGCTACAACTGTGAATATATGAGTTAGCACAGAAAAACCAGTTGCCCTGATAGGAACGGGGCAATATAACAGCGCAGCACATGCACGTACAGCATAGGTCGCTGTAGCCCCAACTTAATACACGCAGTTAGCTCAGTATTTAGGCACTGAAGGATACGGGGCTGCATGAACACATCCATTTGTAAATAAATGCAGCGCATGTCGCCGTATCGACGGAGACTGTGAATATGCACAGTTTGACTGGGATAGCTAGTTGCACTGAAGATACAGGGCAACATGGCAGCATAACACAAGTAAGTAAGGAATAGCGCATCCTTGCATGTACATAACGCAGCGTAAGACGCTGTAGCAACAGAAACTGTGTAGAGACAGAAACTAAGATGCATAGTTAGATTAGGATGGCTAGCAGCACTGAAGGAAACAGGGCAGCATTACAGCATAACACATCCGTTTATGTACATACATCCAGAACTGCGAATATGCACGGTTAGATTAGGATAGCTAGTTTTGCACTGAAGGAAACAGGGCAACAAAAAAGCAAAAACACGTCCTTGTACGTGCCGTGTAGTCGCCATAGCGACAGAACAGAATATGCAGTTAGATAGGATAGCTGGATGTTGCACTGAAGGATAGAGGGCAACATAACAGCAATACCCATCAGTGTGCACATTTCAAACATCTGAGTGTATAATGCGGTGCAAGTCGACGAAGCGACCGAAACTGCATGAATATGCACAGTTCACATAATGGTCAGTTACGTTAGCAACATAACTGCATAACGCTTCAGTGTGGACACAGATGCCGCAAGTCGCCGTAGCGACAAAGTGTGACTATGCACAGTTAGATAGGATAGCTAGGTGCACTGAAGGATACAGGGCAACGCGATAGCATAGTCACATTAGTATGTACAAAAACACAGCGTCAGAGGCATCGCGACATCGACTGTGAATACATAGTAAGTCAGAATAGCCGGTTGCACTGATGATACAGGGCAATATTTAGCGGCGTAAACATAGCACATCAGTGCGTAGCGTGTACACAGCGTCAGTTGCAACGCACAACAACTGTGTACTCAATCAGAATAGCCATTTGCACTGAAGGATACAGGGCAATGTATAACGGCATAAATCATAACACATTCAGTGTGTAGAGTGTACATAGACACGGCGTCAGTTGCATCACACGACAACTGTGAATATGCACTGCGTAGTAATCAGAATAGCCATTTGCACTGAAGGACACAGGGCAATATATAATGGCATAAACCATTACACAGTGAGTTGTATGTACGTAACACAGTGTCAGTTGCATCGCGCCACACTGTGAATACGCAGTTATCAGAATAGTTATTTGCACTGAAGGATACAGGGCAATATACAACGGCAAAATTCATAACACAGTGTGTAGTGTGTACATAAACACAGCGTCAGCTGCATCGCAAAATAACTGTGAATACATACTGCATAGTAATCAGAATAGCCATTTGCACTGAAAATTACAGGGCAATATATAATGGCATAAATCCCAACGCATAACGCTGTGTAGTATGTACGTAACAGCGCCAGTTGCATCGCACATAGTAATCAGAATAGCCATTTGCACTGAAGGATACAGGACAACAACGGCAAAATTCGTAACGCAGTGTACCGTGTGTACGTAACACAGCGTCAGTTGCATCGCACGACTGTGAATACGTAGTAATCGGAATAGCCATTTGCACTGAAGGATACAGGAACAGGGCAAAATATAATGGCATAAATCATACACATAACAGTGCGTAGTGTGTACGTAACACAGCGTCCGTTGCATCGGAACAACTGTGAATACGTAGTAATCAGAATAGCCAGTTGCACTGAAGGGTACAGGGCAATATCGTGGCATAAGCATAACACACACACATCAGTGTACATAAACACAGCGTCAGTGGCATCGCACAACTGTGAATCAGAATAGCCAGTTGCACTGAAGGATACAGGGCAATTTTTAGCGGCATGAACCATGAACACATAACGGTTTGTAGAGTGCACGTAAACACAGCGTCATTTCATCGTACAACAACTGTGAATACGTGGTAATCAGAATAGCCATTTGCACTGAAGAAACAGGGCAGCATATAACGGCGCGAATCTTAGCACATATCAGTGTGCAGTGTGAACATAAACACAGCGTCAGTGGCGTAGCGACAACACTGTGAATACGTGGTTAAATCAGAATGGCCAGTTGCACTGAAGGATACAGGGCAACATATAAGGGCATAACAGTTAAATCATAGCACATATCAGTGTGCAGTGTGTACATAAACACAGCGTCAGTGGCGTAGCGACAACAACTGTGAATACGTCGTTAATAGAATGGCCAGTTGCACTGAGGGATACAGGGCAATATATAAGGGCATAACAGTTAAATCATAGCACAAATCAGTGTGCAGTGTGTACATAAACACAGCGTCAGTGGCGTAGCGACAACAACTGTGGATACGTGGTTAAATCAGAATGGCCAGTTGCACTGAGGGATACAGGGCAACATATAAGGGCATAACAGTTAAATCATAGCACATATCAGTGTGCAGTGTGTACATAAACACAGCGTCAGTGGCGTAGCGACAACAACTGTGAATACGTCATTAATAGAATGGCCAGTTGCACTGAGGGATACAGGGCAATATATAATGATATAACAATATATAACGGCACAAATTATAGCACATATCAGTGAGCAGTGTGAACATAAACACAGCGTCAGTGGCGTAGCGACAACAACTGTGGATACGTGGTTAAATCAGAATGGCCAGTTGCACTGAAGGATACAGGGCAGCCTGACGACATAAGCTGTAGCTGTGCACCTCCATTACCAGAGCGGGGCGTCCTGGCGCGGCGCTCTCCGTGGCCTGTGTCGCCACATTACCGGTCCCGCCCTCTGCCAACGGTGAAGATCCGGTTCGTTCGGGTTCGAACCGTTTTGGCGGCTGTAGCCGAATTAGGCGGGACGAGGTGCCGACGAAGAGAGACATCGAGGAAGGCTGGACCGTATAGAGATCAAAAGTTTCGGTGTAAAGTCTGGCCGCGGCGAGACTAAATTTTATATGCTGTGAGAGCTGGGATCGAACACGGGTCTCCCGTGCGACGGCTTTGGGTTTCGCCACTGAGACACAGGGGGAAATGGCCACTTTCGCGCCTTTAGACACAGAGCCATGGCCTTGCCTCGTCTCTCTGGATGCGTCTTTCGCATGACTTACCATAGGACGTCGTGAAGACGGAATCTTTCTTGAAGTAGCCTGGTTGTTTTTAGATACCGGGCTATTCAACTCTTCTTTGGGCGTGAGAGGGCCCACCAGCGGCCGCTGGCGGCAGTGGGCCTCATCCCAGCTGATGCCCGGGTTTATGAGGGCGCGCACTGGTAGACCGGCACATGCCTGTCGTCCGTGAGTGCGGCCTCGGTAGATCCTTGTTTGGGTAGAGCGAGTCAATACCGCACATATCTGGCATGTAGCAGCCATCGGATGCGGGGAGGAAACGTGGTGAGTAACCTCTATTGCAACTTCCACGATGGCTTCAGATAAGACTTCTAGCGTGAAGAAAGAGATTCTGACGTAATTGTCGCGTCCATGCTATTTATACTGCCCGCGGACCGGTCAGCATTTGCATGTTTTGCGTCAATTGGCCAGCTGTCTCCAGCTGGCGTTATCCTATAAGATTTCAGTGAAAATGGAGAAGGGAGGAGTTCCCATATACGTCAGTATGACGTAATGTCGAAGTTACCGCCTTGAAAGGGAACTCCTGTGCGATCGTCATGACAGAGCTTGACAAAACAACGTCCCTCAGGGCTTTTAGCTCAAACATGTGCAGATTTGGAGAAATATTGACATATTCTCATAGGTTTACATCAGATATCTATAGACAGGAATAATATTTATTGAATTTATACCCAAATGCGTCGATGTAATCATGAGCGCTGGATACTCTGATGTACTGTGTTTTCAATCCATACTGGCCGCCTGCCGGCGCTCTATGCACAGTAATAGTCCATATATGGAACACACGAAGAAGTGGCATAATCATGTGACATTCCAGGAAGTCCCTGATACAAACAAAGCTTCCAGAGATCGCTGTAACATGCAGATAAAGATGTTTTGAAGACAATAAACATGATTGCAATGATATTCGATTTACCTGTGTTCTTCGAGCCATGTCAGGTATTGTCATAATAATAGATTATATTTATAATGTAATGCTAATCGATATAGAGTTTATCATTGCAGAATACTATAAATTAATATATTTTCTGTCTTATTTTTTCATCTGAAGCCAAATCAGATCACAGAAGGTTATTTAAAACACTCGACTTGCGTTATAAAGTAAGTTTGGAGCACAAACATGGTTTTAATCACATAAATTGTCGTGTATTGATGGTGTGCTAAGCTAACATGCTAGCTAACTCTGTGCACCTGCCAGCACATTAGCTGTTATTTTTATGAATTTTTCTAAATAGGAATGCTTACTGAAATTTTTCGTTTTTCAAAAAGGGCATTTGATACAGTTTCAAATGTGAAGTGAGAACTTTGATAAAAGAAAAAAGGGATTGAAACAGTGTGAATAGCCAGTCGTTAGTGATTATAATGCAGACAAAAGAAAAGCATATTTAGACCCATAACCAGGCCGGAGAGGTGTGAATGTGTACATGGGAGACTGACACTGAATGGGGCTCGTTTGCACCACAAAACAATAGAGAAAATAGTCTAAATAGATGCTAGAAGATGACAATAAACACCAGTTTGCATTTTAGAGTCTAATCAAAATAAATTCATATGACATGATCTTGAAAAACATTTAACTAAATGCAGAGTTTTAAACTTATCTTCTTCAAATTTTAAATATAACATGGTCAGACATGTGGCTTTAGCTGCAGTGCATTTCTAGATTGATACAATGCCAACTTCAATTTTATTTTCATGAAGATGTTTCATAAAAATACATTTCTAATAACTTTACAAAACTTTGAAGACATTTTTCATAATTTTTTTTTCAGTATCACTAATTAATTCCACATTTACAATAAACTGCCAGGTGTCAGCTTTCAAATGAGATCTTACTTGTGCTTTTAGTACAAAGGGTTCATGAACTGTATCTGTTTCAGTTTGGGTATGCCATTTCTGGGGATTTTTCAAAAGTGGGGTTGAAGCTTAACAGGTTAAAGATTTTTTTTTTATTATTACAAAAAAAAATACATATTTAAATTTTTTAAATTATTTTATAAATTATAATTGTATTTATAGATAAATTGTTGTATGGAATATTATTTAATATTAAAAGTAAAAAATCAAATACACATTTTAATGTCATATTTTATTATAAAAAAAAACGTTCTGTAAATTTAGTATTCTAGAAATAAATTATTATTGCATGTGTATACTACTGCTAAAAAGTTTGGGGTTATTAAGATAAATAAAAAAAATTATTTTATTCAGCAAGGATGCATTCAATTGATCATGAGTGACATACATTATTTCAAAATATATTACAATAAAAAACAGTTCTTTTAAATTGTAATTATATTTCAAAATATTACTGTTTTTGCTGTATTTTTGACGGTGGTAGTGTATATAAGTGTATATTATTATAATATTGTTTACTGACTTATTTATAAAAGTCCAAATCTATTTAAAACATCACACACATGCACACACAAACTCACTCTTCTCTTCCCTGTTACACAGTTACACTGTTGCCCAACACTGCTTCACCATTACCCACAATCCCTCTCTCTCAGTCAACAATCTCAACACTGTCAAACACAGACCTCTTTATATTCACCCAGTCTCTCTCTTTTTCTCTCTCTCTCTCTCTCTCTCTCTCTCTCTCTCTCTCTCTCTCTCTCTCTCTCTCTCTCTCTCTCTCACACACACACACACACACACACAGTTATACTCTGAATGTGTAAGTAGGTGCTATGGCAGAGATGAGCTGTGGGTCATTACTGTGGTGGTCTGCAGAGAACCAGAGGCAATGATAATCAGAAAACAGACACACGTTACCGAAGAAGAAGACAGACGGACGGACTACAGTTCAAAATTCAAGACATTTTCCAAATGTTTCTGCCTTTTTAGAAGTATTAATCAGACAGGAAGTAAGAGGGGTAAAGGGAGAGAGAGAGAGAAAAGCAGACAATGAGGCCGTGGCAGTTTGGAAAAGAAGTTCTCTGTATAGAACAAATGCACAGCAGCTTATTAGAGGAGAAGAGAGGCTTCCTCTGCGGCGTTACAATCTGAGTGAGCACCCAATTTACAGAAGGCTTGGAATGTGAAAGGTCAACCTAGACTGACATGGCTCAGTTATGTAATAAATTGAAATGATTGATCTGAGACTGTTAAACAGCCTTATGAAGATGACTGTTTAGCTCAAATGCAGGTTTAGGATTCTCACAGGCTTTCCACTCCGAAATGATTTTCATTTAGAGACTAAGCTCCTGTTATTGCCCCTTTCATCCATCCATCCTTCTATTGTCTCATTCTTCCATCGCTGCATCCTTCCTTCTTTTCCTTATCCTCTCATTCTATGTGTTTACCTAATCCTTCTCTTGTTCTCCGGCTAGTGGCATGCAGCGGCTGTTCTTGCGTTTCCGATTTCTCCATAATCCAAAGCATTTTAGGAAAAAACAACAAAAATCTGGGATTAAGTTTCGGTGGCCTTGTGGTGGAAGACAAATCTCTCTCTCTCTCTCTCTCTCTCTCTCTCTCTCTCTCTCTCTCTCTCTCTCTCTCTCTCTCTCTCTCTCACTGCTTTCTTCACAAAAGCAGCTTTTGTACTTATCAGGATAAAATCAAGCCAAGGCATTTGAAAGTCCGGGGGGTGATGCAAAAAAAAGGTCCTATGGGACTCACACAGGCAGCTTTTAGTAAAAGAAGATGCTAGAGGATTTTTTTTTCTTTTAAGAATTGGAAATAAAGAGCACATCCATCCAAAGAAGGATTAACGGTTTTAGCAAGACTTGCTACTGCGAATACATTCACAGACATTGCTGTGAGCAAGTGCTCCTGCACATGACATGAATTAGCTGCAGACTGTAACAGCAAACAATGCCAAGAATTTGAATGTTTGAGCAGGAAGCTCATTGGCTGCTGATGCAACAGCAACCAATCAGCTGTGCCAAGTAGATAACGACATGATTGCTACCAATAAGTAAATACCTATCAGCCTGCACCATTCAGAGTTTCATGCCAGAACTGGGTAATTAATATTTTCTTGAAAATGGTATAGGAAAAAAAAACACACACACATAAAACCAACATGAATACAAAAAGCAAATCTACAAGAACTTTTAACTAGACATTTTAAAATAACCCATATAATAATCTAATAAAAGTGCTTGTAAACCTTAAAAAATTGAATTTCACAAAACTATCTGTCTGCTCCTATTATATCATTGAGGTCATTAATGTCAATGAAAACACAGGCACACTTTCACACAAAACACATAGTGAGAGCACTTGAGCGTCACTTCAAATCCTCTGCTGTGCTAAAATGTCCAAAAATATTCTCCAGCTGTTGAAAGTCAACTACTGTCTCCTCTTCTCTGTGCAGAGCTCTCACAATAAACCCACCTGTGTGGCATTCATCAGTATCAACACAATGGAACAGCAACGCTTTTTTATCTCAGGAAAAAGGCAGACATCTGTTCCCAGCCCTCTATGCCTGCACTGCTTTTATGGATCCCTAATTTAATGTGTCCCTTCTGTTCTGCAGAATAATATCACACACAGCACTGCTTACAGCTGGATCATCATCACTTAACAATAGGTAATTATCTGAGCTCTAACCAGCTGCACTCTAAAGGACAAAGAGGAAATCCAAACTGTCCAAAGTTGAAAAAGCTGCTAAACAACAATATTAGTGAACTTTGGAAAATATGTTTTTTTGCTCACCAATTAACAGTTACCATATGTTGCAATGTTACTCGTTTATGGAAATACCTGCTCCTAATATTAGTCTGTTGGCACCTCAAAGGTCATATTTATAATAAGCAGCACATAATTCCACAATAATATAAATCTTTAATAAGAAATTATACAAGCCAGGTTAAATGTTTAATTTGATTCGTATAAAATATCAGGAACATTTTCCAAACATCTGCATCTAAAGATACAGAATTCTTAACGAGAGAGAGAGAGAGAGAGAGAGAGAGAGAGAGAGAGAGAGAGAGAGAGAGAGAGCATGCATCTGTTCTGTATCAACCTACTGCCACCTAGTGGTTTGTGTCATGGTTTCTTTTTATAGAGCTCAAATATAATATATATGTATGAAATGATCTATTAAAGTAATCAAAAACATCATGGAAAACATCATGGAAAACATCACCCATACAGGCATTATTTTTTTTACAAAATAAAATAAAATAAAATAAAATAAAATAAAATAAAATAAAATAAAATAAAATAAAATAAAGGGTTATGCTGCCAGCTAAAATCCGATTTTTTGCATATCCAGATTTAATCCAAACGGATTTTTTAAAGTCTGGACAGCAAAAAACGACAAAACAAAATAATATGATTCAAATCACAGATGGTTTGAATGTGATATATCTCTTTTGCTGCTTTAATATCCAGAGGTGGACAGTAATAAAGTAGCCTACATTTACATGAGTACAAGTACACTTTTTGAGTATCTGTACTTTACTTGAGTTTTATTTTTTCTTGAAACTTTTTACTTTAACTTCACTACATTTGAAAGACAAATGTAGTACTTTTTACTCCACTAAAATTCTGTCAAGGTCCTTGAGTAGAAAGTAGTAACGTCAGACAGGGGATGATTTTGGTTATAAAATAAAGTGGGACGTCAGAACCAGACGTCAGTTTGACGTCAGAACACGACGTCTGATATGTCAACATCCAACGTCGGACAGATGTTATGTTGTAGTTGAAAATGAAAGTCGGGTTGACGTTAGAAGTAGAACCCGACTAATGTTGGTTTCTGACGTCAACCCGATTTTCATTTTCAACCACAATACAATGTCTGTCCAACGTTGGAGATTGATGTCAATCTGGCCTTGGATTCTGACATCAACCTGATTTTCATTTTCAGCGTTGGGTTTGGTCTTTTAAATGCGAATTCTGTCATTGTTTTGGAGCACACAGGCTTATAGATAACAGTAAGGCTAACATATTCACCCTAAAAGCCAAAAATAGGGCACTATTTGAGGGAACAACCATTTCCGAAACCATTGTGGATGTGTCACGATCTGACCAAAATGGAAGCAGCAAGTAACCCGTCAGAAAGTCTGGAAGACTTTCTGAACAACAGCAGACTTCGGATGGATAACCAAGAAAAGAACCTCAACGACACAGCTCGCGCTGTTCAGGCTTTAGTGGCGCAGGTGTCCGGGCTCACCCAGCAAATCCAACTTCTGCGAGCTCCCACTGCGCCGCCTGCACCGCCGATTCCCCAACCACCACCAGCGGACCCCTCCCAGTCGGAGCCCCGTCTACCGGCTCCGGAGCCGTATTCAGGTGAACCTAACTTTTGTCGAGCCTTTTTAACACGATGCTCAATGCATTTTTCTCTCCAGCCCCGAACCTTCTGTGAGGAACGAACCAAGGTCGCTTTTGTCTTGACGTTACTGACTGGGAGAGCGGCACTATGGGGAACGGCGGTGTGGGAGAACCAGGACGAATGCTGCGCCTCATTCCAAGCGCTCTCCGCCGAAATGAAACGAGTCTGCGACCGCGCTGTGGCCGATAGAAAAGCAGCCAGAGTGTTAGCCGACCTGCGTCAAGGAAGGAGATCCGTAGCGGATTTTTCTATCGAGTTCCGGACCCTGGCGGCGGAGAGCCAATGGAACGAGGAGGCGCAGTGGGACATGTTCCTGCATGGGCTGGCTGACCGCGTCCAGAAGGAGATATACGCCATGGACCTTCCCACCAAGCTCAACGACCTAATCGCTTTGGCGCTTAGAGTGGACGCACGGCTGTCCAGAGTGGAACAGCGGGCACAGCTCAACCGCCCTTCGGGAGGATTTGAAGGCCAATGTTCTGGAGGTGGGGACGCGGTCAGCCCCGTCTACGATCCCGAGCCCATGCAGGTGGGTCGAGCCCGGCTTTCCCGGGAGGAGAAGGAGAGGCGGAGATCCCAGGGCCTCTGCATGTACTATGGAGGAGCTGGACACTTCGCCTACAACTGTCCTTTAAAAGGCCCAGCCCGACAGTAAGTATGAGGCTACTGTCGGGTGGGATCTCCGCCGAGAAGACCTCATCAGCATCGACTCTCCTTCCGGTTAGACTCCGATGGTCCAACCACCGTCACGACTGTCACGTATTTCTGGACTCGGGCGCCGAAGGTAACTTCATGGACCACACCTTTGCACTCAACCACCAAGTTCCCATCAAACCCCTCACCCATCAGATTGCAGTACACGCCCTCAATGGCCAAGAACTCCCCACTATATCTCTGGTCACTGAAGACATCACCCTCATCACGTCAGGCAACCACTCAGAAACCATCTCCTTTTATATCCTGGAGACTCCGCTTGCACCCATTGTTCTTGGCCACCCATGGCTCACTCATCACAACCCCAAAATAGACTGGCAGCTCAAATCAGTAGTGGCGTGGAGCAGTTTTTATCATAAGTCCTGTCTTGTGTCTGCCTGTCCGTCTGTTTCTGTTCATGTGTTGCAGGAGGAGACAGTGGATTTATCTAACGTGCCCACGGAGTATCGGGACCTGAAGGAGGTGTTCAGTAAGTCTCGGGCTGATTCTCTTCCTCCGCATCGTCCCTATGACTGTGCTATAGACTTACTGCCAGGTACGTCTCCGCCTAAGGGCAAGTTATATTCACTCTCTGTCCCAGAGAGAGAGGTCATGGAGAAATACATTTCTGATTCTCTAGCAACGGGATTCATCCGCCCTTCCTCTTCTCCAGCGGGGGCGGGGTTCTTTTTTGTGGGGAAGAAAGATGGATCGTTGCGACCTTGTATTGATTACCAGAGGTTGAACAACATCACGGTAAAGAATACTTATCCTTTGCCGTTGATGTCTTCAGCCTTTGAGAGGTTGCAAGGAGCATCTATCTTCACGAAATTGGATTTAAGAAATGCATATCATTTGGTCCGCATCAGGGAAGGGGATGAGTGGAAAACCGCTTTTAACACCCCTAGGGGGCACTTTGAATATTTCGTTATGCCGTTCGGCCTTTCCAACTCCCCAGTGGTCTTCCAAGCACTTGTCAATGACGTTTTGCGAGACATGGTCGATCAATTCATATATGTCTACCTGGATGATATATGGATTTTTTTCATCGTCTCTCCAGGAACACGTGCAACACGTCCGACAAGTGCTTCAGAGGTTGCTAGAGAATGGGGTTTTTGTCAAGGCGGAGAAATGCATGTTTCATGCACAGTCTGTTCCTTTTCTGGGTCACATCATCTCGGTTGAGGGAATGCGCATGGATCCTGACAAAGTTAAGGCTGTGGTAAATTGGCCAAGTCCAGATTCCCGTAAGGCCCTACTGAGGTTTCTGGGGTTTGACAATTTTTACCGGCGTTTTATTCGCAATTTCAGCGAATTTCAGCGACTAGCCGCGCCTCTGACCGCCTTGACCTCCCCCAGAACGACGTTCAGGAGAAGCTGCGTTTGCCAAATTGAAGGGTTGCTTTGTTTCAGCCCCCATCCTGATAACCCCTGATCCATCACGTCAGTTCGTGGTGGAGGTCGATGTGTCAGAGGTGGGGGTAGGTGCAGTGTTATCCCAGCGCTCTCCTTCAGACGACAAGATGCACCTTTGCGCGTTTTTGTCTCATCGTTTATCCCCTGCCGAAAGCAATTATGACATTGGCAACAGAGAGGTTTGTTGGCGGTCAAGCTAGCATTGGAGGAGTGGCGCCACTGGTTAGAAGGGTCGGGGGTACCTTTTATCGTCTGGACCGATCACAAAAATTTGTAATACATTCGTACGGCTAAAAGACTTAATTCCAGGCAGGCTCGGTGGGCTCTTTTTTTCGGACGTTTTGACTTTACTCTCTCGTACCGCCCGGGTTCTAAAAACATCAAACCCGATTCTTTATCGCGCATTTTTGACCGTTCCGATCGCCCGTCTACTCCCGAGTGCATTTTACCAGAGACCCTATTTATCTCTACACTCACATGGGAGGTCGAATCGAAGGTCAAGAAGGCCTTAGAAGGGGTAACGCCTCGGACTCGTTGCCCACCGAACCGGTTGTTTGTGCCGGAGAGTTTACGGTCCAGCGTTATTCAGTGGGGACACTGTTCCAATGTGGCTTGTCATCCGGGAGTTAATCGTACTTTGTTTTTAGTCAAGCAACGATTCTGGTGGCCTCTCATGGCTCGTGATGTTCACAATTTTGTATTGGCCTGCTCAGTTTGTGCCACGGGTAAAACTTCCAATCGACCTCCAGATGGGTTACTCCAACCGCTGCCGGTACCTTCGAGACCCTGGTCCCATATCGCACTAGATTTTATCACCGCCCTCCCACCCTCCCAGGGTCACACGGTAGTTTTGACCGTGGTGGACCGGTTCTCGAAGGCTGCCCACTTTAATCCCTTGCCCAAATTACCTTCAGCCAAGGAGACAGCGTTGATTGTCGTTGATCACGTCTTTCGGATTCATGGCCTCCCGACAGACGTGGTTTCTGACAGGGGACCCCAATTTGTGTCCAAATTTTGGCGAGAGTTTTGTAAACTTCTGGGGGCGACTGTCAGTCTGTCCTCTGGGTTCCATCCCCAGAGCACTGGTCAAACTGAGCGAGCCAACCAGGATTTGGAGCGAACGTTGCGATGTTTGGTGTCCAAGAATCCTTCCTCTTGGAGTCAGCAACTGTCTATGGTGGAGTACGCCCACAACACATTGCCAGTGTCATCCACGGGCCTATCACCATTTGAGTGTAGCGTAGGTTACCAGCCACCTATTTTTCCTTGTCTGGAATCCGAAGTCGCGGTCCCCTCCGCCCACGCCTTCGTCCAGAGGTGTCACCGCACTTGGACTAGAGCCCGTGAGACTCTACTCCAAGTGGGGGCGCGCACCAAGGCCAAAGCCGATCGCCACCGGCGGAGGCCTCCCGTGTACGTCGTCGGTTCTAAAGTGTGGCTTTCTACCAAGGGCATTCCTCTCCGCTCCGTTTCAAGTAAGCTCGCACCTAAATTCATTGGCCCGTTTTCTGTCACCAAAACCATTAGTCCGGTGACAGTCCGCCTGAATCTTCCTCCAGTGTACAGGAGGATTCATCCCGTCTTTCATGTATCTAAAATTAAGCCCGTTTTTTTTTGCTCGCATTAATCCGCCAGTCCCGGTCCCCCCCCCCCCGCCGCGTCTCGTAGACGGGGAACCCACTTATTCGGTCAATCGTGTTCTGGCCTCGAGGCGGAGGGGGCGCGGATTCCAGTACTTGGTGGACAGGGAAGGTTACGGCCTGGAGGAGAGAAGTTGGGTACCGGCTAGAGACATCCTGGATCACTCCCTTATCGATGATTACAATCGGCAGGTAAGGGAGTCTGGGAACGCCAGGAGGCGTTCCAGGGAAGTGGGTACTGTCACGGTTGGTAAATCCTATGTCTTCTTCTTGTCTCGTGTCTCTGTTGTTGTATGTGTGTGCTGATCAGAGGGGCGTGGCCGCTCATCAGCACTCGTTCAGCAATCACTCATTACCTCATCACCAGCTGCAGTCTATCCATTCCTGTGTATATATCTCATCTACTTCTCATCTCCATTGTCAGATCGTTGTTTTGTGATGTCCGGTTGTGGTGATCCCTCTGCGTTCCAGTCCCGTGCCTTCGTTGTTTCTGTTTGTGTTCCTGTGGTTGTTATCTGGATTCGTCTTGTTTGTTAAGCACTCTCCGTCACCTCACTCACCGGATTCATCTGACCATTGGAGTCCCTGCGCCGCTAGCCTGTTACCACTGGACTCTTTCTTGCTTCATCATTGCTTTATAATAAATACTGAGTTTACTTGCATCTTGCTTCCGAGTTTCTATCATTACAGGATGTTATTGAGTGCACTTATTCAATCTCACATTCAATAAATGTGATATTGATGAGGGTAGGCAGGCATAGATTCAGAGACATAAAGTACGTATTAAAAATTGTAAGTATTACATACAACAATGCAACAATAATAAAACAATGCATTTACTTTTTACAATGCATTTACATGACATTTACTTTTAACTTTTGATACTTAAGTACTTTTAAAAATAAGTACTTCTGTACTTTTACTTAAGTGAAAATCTGTCTTTCCAACTTTTACTTGTAACGGAGTAATATTTGACCAGTAGTAGGCTATCTGTACTTTCACTCAAGTAAGGAAGTTGTGTATTTTGTTCACCTCTGGTAATAGGCCTATCCCACAATTTTAGCTCACTTAGTTGAGCTAGAAAAATAAAGATGGTGTCTGAAAGTTGCGCTTGGTGGTCAATTTGTGTGTAAATATACGTTTTGACCAACGTTTTCCACTTTTGATGTAATTTCTAGCGGGAAAATACTATTGCAGTAATTAAATATTCACTTAGTTTTCACCAAAGCTCTCTCTTTGCTGTATCATTAAACTGTTACGCTGCCTCAGTCAAAATCAGTTTCATGCGGAACCTTCCTGCACAATCGTTGCCTGCAAAGTCATTGCCTAATAGGGCAGCGAGAGGTGTCTGTGTTCAGCTGAAGAAAGAATTCATACAGGTTTGAAATACACACACACACACACACACACACACACGCGCAAGAAAAGAACAGTACCAGATTATTTTGTTTCATATTATAGGATAATAATATCAGAAAAAATTACTTTTTATCATACAAATGACATCCCTCATTTGCAAAAGCTTACAACTAGTATTAAACAGAAAATGGTATAAGAATTTAATACAATTTTTTACCAAATGAGTCGCATATTCAAGCAGAGAACATCTTCATATTGAGTCAGCAGCAGCACTACTTTTGTAATATTTTCTTTCCTGTACAAATGTTTTGTTTTATTTACTTTCTCCTTTCCCTGAGGATGCTGCCAATTCTTTCCCTGTCACACTCTCTCTCTGCATTTCATATCTTAATAATATCTGCCTAAAGCTGAACAAAGACATTTTTCATACATTTAAATTAATAATTGCAATTGAATTGCTGGATATATATGTACAGTATATTGTTGTGGGAGTTTTATATGGGAAATTAATTATAATGAAGAAAACAAACTGAAGTAAATATTGTTTTTTTTGTAGTTATTGGCCGTATCTCCTCCACGCAGTGTCATAAACCAATAATGTTTTTAATATAATAATGAGAGAATATTTTATTCTTGAAATGTTATTGCAGTTTGAGTAATAACCCACAATTTGACTGAAAATATTGCTCAAATGCAGATTCTTAAAAATGTTACTTTTCTGTGTGACTGAGCAAAAATGTCCAATAAAAATATCCAGTGACTGGCATATTACAATTTAGTTCTGCGTGTAAAATTAGATTAAAAATTCAAAATGCTCTACTAATAAATATATATATTTAATTTTATAAAAAAATATTGCAAATATAATATCATAAATATCTGACATCATAGAGAATGTACATAAAAACTATACACAACAAAATTAAATATTTTATACATAAATATACATAATTTAACAGATATTTGCTTTACAAATAATCAGCTCCTTATTCATTTTAGTAAGTAAGTAAGTAAGTAAAATTTATTTGTATAGCACTTTTCTCAGATGAAGATCACAAAGTGCTTCACAACAAAATAAATCATTAGCAGCTCTCATAAATACATCTCAATCACAAAACAAAGTAAAATAAAATATAAGTAAAATAAGCAACACTCAAACACATACACAATAGACCGGCCTCAAACCATCCTCCAAACTAATCAAAAGCCTCTTTGAAAAGCAAAGTCTTCAACTGACTTTTAAATTTTTCCACACAATCCAAGCAGCGTATGGAAGGAGGCAAAGCGTTCCACAACCTGGGTGCAACAACTTGGAATGAACGATCCCCCCTAGTTTTAAAATGTGCAAAGGGGGCTACTAATAGTCTCTGACCTGTTGATCTCAGACTACGTGAGGATGTACGCAGCTGTATCAGGTCAGAGATATATAAGGGTGCCTGTCCTTGTAGGGCTCTAAAAGTTAGGACCAGAATTTTTAAATGCATTCTAAATAGCACTGGTAACCAATGAAGTGAAGCTAAAACTGGAGTAATATGTGCCCTTTTACTCGTGTGGGTTAAAAGCCTAGCAGCAGAATTGTGGACTGTCTGAAGACAACCAAGATCCTTCTTATTAAGGCAGATAAAAAGACTGTTACAATAGTCCAAGCGAGACGAGATAAAAGCATGAATGATCATCTCAAGCTCGGCCTTTGACACCAAGGCTCTTATCTTCGAAATGTTCCTTAACTGAAAGAAACAGTTTTTAATAAGATGTTTTGAATGTTTCTCCAGAGACATGGCCGCATCAAAAACAACTCCCAAACTCCTGAGACTGGGCTGAACAGACGAACCTAAGTCACAAAATGTGTTTCTTTAAAATGTGTCTCAGCCATATTCAAACACACACCATGCAGACACAGCACTATTTTTTATATTTCCCTCATTTCACATTAAACATCACTACTCTGTTTATTATCATTCACTCATGAATATTTATAAGCTGCAGGTCTTAAGACAAAACTTTTACAACAAAATAATATGCAAGTACATCAACTAAATCTCCCAGTTACAATGTAATGACCTGGTGTTGCATCAAGCCAACAGAACTATTACAATTCATTGAAAAAACATTGTGTTTGGACATAAACAAAAAATAAAAAATTCATTTCAAGAACAAAACATTTCAAGAATATAGAGCAATAAGTAACAATTTAGCTCACGCACCAGCTTGTAATGAAGTGTTATGTCCTCTAGATGTCACTATTTTAAAGAATGATGGGAATGTGAGTGAGAGCCTAATACACATGCAAGACAAGAGGAAAACACTGTAAAGACTGACAAAAAGTAATCTTAGCGTTTGTTTACCTGACACATTCTTTTTTAATGGAGTTTTCTTGACCACATTTAGAGTTCAGCACTGCTCACATGCTTCTATTGAACTGTGTTCTCAGAGAAAGAGTTAGAGAAGATGCACAACACAGACAAGCACTCAGTCACATGACTCTACTTTTAGAAACACATGCGGATGACGTTATTGTGTAATCTGAGAAACTAAAGAGCAGATCTTTAGGCCTGACTCATCATCAGGATCAGCTATAGACTACACAAACAGCAGGCAAGGCTTTAGTTTAGACCTGTGGTCATAGCAACATAAGTCACATACCACGAACACAGAAAACAGGCAACCAAGATCCTTAAAGCTGACTCACCTGTAAAACATAAGCAAAATTATAATAGCCTAACTTGCCTAACTTTAAAGTCAGTAAGGAAACTTTATTTCCTGTATGGCTATAAATAGACGTGCATCGAAACTAAGTATTTACAACAATATTGAGATTCAATTTCCTGCTTCTTATTACACACCAGGTTGTCATTTTATGGCTATAGATAAATTCATCATAGGTTGCCAATTGTCATCACTATGGAAAGAGCAAACCGCTGTTAGATTGTTGACAGAAAAGCATAACCAAATTAATTTCACAACATTCTGATTAAACATTATGTTATAGGCAAACTAAATATAGACATCCGTCATTTCTCCCAGTTTACTCTTTTAAGATTCTTATAATCCCAGTCTCAATTTGATTGTTTAATGAAGCATATCCAGACGAATAGTGAACCTGAGATCTTGCAGACTCTTAGAACAGAGCAAGGTTTTCATGCAGTGATCTGTATAGAAGTTACAGGCTGTAAATATTTTCTTAAATTTTTATGACATTTGTAACTATTAACAAATTTGTAGCTTTCGATGATCTGTTATATATTGTGTAAAATAGTGTTAGTTGTTAGCATGCTGTAATTAAATAGCATACAGTGCTATAAAATCTATTATAAAAGTGCACGCACAGGGTCTCTGCATTTGCTGAGTCGGGGAGAAAAGTTTTTATATTCACAGTCAGATATTCTTCACATAATCTCAGGTATGCAACTAAGGTAAAATAGGCCTGTTTATGGGTGATTGATATCGATTTCAGACCATCCTAAAAAACGAATTGTAAAGCCTAATTTTTAAAAGCCCTAAAACTAAAAAACAAATTAAAAAGTGAACCATCATGGTTTTATTGCAAACCAGAAGTCACAATTCACACAAATTATCAGTAATTGTTGGTAATTAATTCGTATCAAAGACCCCTGATTCAAACTCACTGCCACTGATGAAAGGTCAGACTCATTTGTTTCGTGAATCGGTTCTTTTGAACATTTCGATTCAAAGAAATGGTTAAAAACTATTTAGATCGTTGCTTGACTTCATTATGTAGGCCCTGACATCCCAGTGGGGCATACATTTACCAATAAACCATATAGGCACATATTGCTGTTTATTGTCACACATTGTCTTTTTCTCTTAATATTTAGGCCCATTAATGATTAATAACGCTTTAAGTAATTTCATGCATCCCGTTTCAGTTTGTTTTTGCACATTGCAGCCAAGAATAATCAGAAAAAAACAGTGATTAAAGGATTAGTTCACTTCAAAATTAAAATTCTGTCATCATTTACCCTCCCTCAAGTTGTTTCAAACCTGTATGAACCTGTACCAGTTGATGTAGGCCTACCCCATTGATGCCCATAGTATTTTTTCCCTACTATGCAAGTCAATGGGGTACATCAACTGTCTGTTTACCAAGTAACATTCTTCAAAATATCTTCCTTTGTGTTCAACAGATGAAAGAACTTAAAGGGATAGTTCACCCAAAAATTAAAATTAGCTCATGAATTTACTCACCCTCAAGTCATCCTAGGTGTATATGACATTCTTCTTACAGATGAATACAATCGGAGATACTAAAAAATTTCCATGATGGATAGAGGCACTTTTATGGACTTCAAAACAGAAACAGCCATTCACTGGCATTCTAAAGTCTGGTAGAGCCAGGACAATTTTTTAATATATATATATTGTTTTGTATGATTTAATATTGATTGCATTCGTCTGAAAGAAGAATGCCATGTACACCTAGGACGACTTGAGGGTGAGTAGATCATGAGCTAATTTTCATTTTTGGGTGAACTATCCTAGGTTTCGAAACAACTTGAAGGCGAGTAAATGATGACAGAATTTTCCTTTTTGAAAACTGAACTATTCCTTTAAGAACATAAAATAATTTGTATTTACAATAAACTGTTCTATAAGCTTATTTGACTGAAAATGTCCACTTTATTTTCAACCGAGCTGGCGCGAACTTGAATGTGCGCGACTTCCGGTGTTCTTCACTTTCAGTTATTTCTAGCTGTACAGAAACAGCTCGTTATGTTGCTTGATATTGCAAACTGGTTATATTATTTTAACTTATTGTCGTAGTTATAAACAGTGGTTTGTAGCGCACACATTTGACCATTTATTGCACTGTTCTACTAGTTATTTAAATATAGCGTCTTTTAAATCTGAAATCTCGCACAATCACAGAAAACAGCGTTGCAAAATAAGGTGGATATGGATCCAGCTCTCAGCTCATTACGAATCGGATCTGCTCCAATGAGCTCGGTTCAATGAGTCAGTGAGTTGTTCACACGATAAACGATTAAACTGATTCGTGAATGTTTAATTCAAACCGGTTTTGGGAGAATGTTCGAACATTGGTTAAACCGATTCATTAAAAAGATTCGACTCAAAAGACAGAACTGCATGGTGCATTTGGAGTTCAATCAACTGGTCATCCTCGCAGGCACTGCGCCCACACCTCAACCCCCTGCCACCGCTCGTGCCAATGATGTCATTCTATTTCAACGGCAGGGGCGTGGCCGTGACAGCCAGCTCCTCCCTTCGAGCCAATAGCATTTGGGCATAGACAACTCCAGCAGCGCGTGTCCATAGTCTGTGGGAGGATCTAACGGCAGCGCTCCGAGTCCTCTCCTCCACGGACAGCCAAACACTTGAACACACACACACTGCGCCAAAGATAAGGGAAACCTTCAGCGGTGAAACTTCTGTTTGATCAAAAGGTAAGAGTTGATTTCGAAAGCATTTGTGTTGTTATTAGTTTTGATTAGATAGTGGAACAAGCAAGAGCCCTTTCACGGTTTAACTCTTCTGCTGGGAGAAAATAAGTAGGTGTTGGCTTCAGAAAAGCGTCTTTTATGAAGATCAACAACTTGACGTGTTTCTTAAAAAGCCAGGGAAAATATTTTGATTGTGAC
Organism: Tiaroga cobitis; assembly: GCA_030578255.1. NCBI lineage: Eukaryota > Metazoa > Chordata > Actinopteri > Cypriniformes > Leuciscidae > Tiaroga > Tiaroga cobitis. The sequence continues at coordinate 28,220,156 of CM060598.1, read as the reverse complement.
CTATGAGGACACAAAAGCGTCGCTGAAGTTGTGGTGTGTTTACTAAGGTGGTCACACCACATGTTTTCACACGCAGCTCGGTATCGCAGTGTTTGCCTTTGACCACAACACAAGATTCAGATGGATTTGGCTTGGGAGTGTAAGACAACACCCCTGTTGAACTCCCCACATCGTTGTGTTTAGGCTCACAATGTCGTAGATGAGTTCAGAGACGTCAACGTTACACTAAAATCCGCTCGTATACACACAGCGTGTTTATTGGTGAAACTTGGAAGATGGTAAAAGACCGCGCCTCGAAAAAAAATATCTAACTTTCAGCTCATGTTTTTCAAGTCTCAGCAGCTCTTAGTGTGGGTTCGTGTTACAGAATTGTGCGCTAGTGCGCGTTCATGACAAACTTTGTTTGGGGGGGGAGGGGGGAGGGGGGGAGGGGGGAGGGGGTCATTTGTCAGTGACGTGATGGTCATTTATTTTGAAGGGATTGATAAAATTGGTACTTACTACGTTTTTTATTAATTGTAAAAGTTTACAAATAACTCTGAAGGACTATTAAAGTGCACGCTTAGGTGAGATGAATACTCCAGTCTTCGAGGGAAAGATTGTTTTTCTACTGTACATGGAGCTGGTCGCCTCCTGAACGCCGCCATGTCGACGACGTCACATGACCTGCCTCGAAATACAGCTGACCGAAAGTCCATAAGGATGTTGGACCGAAAAATGTAATTCTTAAAAGGCTCTAATTAGACTGGGATAATTGGTTTTTATTGTTTCTGTTGTAAGATACATAAGTAGATAAACGTAAACATTTTAATTTTATTTACGCTTTTGAAAGTGTTTATATTTGAAAACTAGGGATGTCAACGATTAATCGACGATCGATTAATTGTCGATAATACATTTAATCGATAAAACTTATCGATTATCGATTAAGCAGGATCATGCGCGTGCGTGCTGCTCAACCGCGAAACATGTAAGTGAGCGCGCCGGTGTGGTGAAGTGTTGAGTCCCACTGAATGACACACCCCGGAGTTGTTTGGGACTATTTTCCACCTTCATCATGACTAAGTTTGCGTGTGCATTCGCAGCCTTTTGTTTTGTGCAAATGTAAGTTGTAATAGTTTATTTTGTGTACGCTTATCTATATCTGATTGGTCTCATATTGGATGCATTTGGTTAAGAATCGACGTGATCTTTAGCGCGCTCAGCTCAAATGACAATGCACGACTAATAATGACTATTGGGACTGTCATATTACACAAGATTATAAAGAGAACACTATTGTAATAAAACATTGTGAATTATTTGGATTTAGATGCCATGCCGCGTTGTTCCAGGAAGAGCTCGTCAGAGACTTTGAGCGCGTCCACCACAACATATGAGTCATTCTGAATGGCACGTAACTCAGTTTAAGTTCACTTGTGCATTCACGTCATTTTGTGCAGATATAATTTTGTAATATTCTGCTTATTTTGTATATATCCGATTAATATCAAATAGGATGCGTTTCTTTGAGTTAAAGGTGCTCAAAGCGATGCTGGGTGACCTCACTTCTTGTTGACGTTCAAAGTATTGTCAAACAAAACGGAGGCTAGCTAGACCTTCCCTCCTCCTCATCCCGTCCCCTCCCCCTGTAGTTTTACTGATACTTCTTTCAAGGTGTAATGTCGCCAAGTGAGATAAATGCTTTCATATAATGCAAAAAAAAAAAAAGGAAACATTACCAGAAAAACACGATAAAATGTTTCGCCACCTGAGGTTATAACTTTAGCTCCCATACCAGGACGCAATAATAGCAAGATAACGTTAGCTTCAAATTTAGTCAAAGTTGTCAATAGGCTATGAATGAACATTCAATTTCATAATAAATAGTTGGTGAAAACAATCATTCACACAAACTGTCGCCCTACTGTGAGTTTGCTTGATTATTTACAATAGAGATCGATAGCTAGCTGATAGAAACCTATATGTTGTATTCACCAAAGTTAGCGCTGACTGCATTGTTCAAGCTAATTATATCCTTGTGTTTGTTAGGCGAACATGAAAGTCCATTTAGAAAAACCAAACTGGATTTACCCACCTGTCCAGCAAAAACAGAGCTAACGTTACCTGATGGTCGGATTGGAAGCCCTTCTGCCGGCGGAGTTCTCACCACCTTTCAAAGGCTTTTCCAGTGTAAATTCGGGCATGCGTTCCTTCTCCTTTTCCCTCTTCTTTGTATTTTTGCAATCTGTTCATCAGAACGTCGTCTCTTTGGTCGTGTGTCGGCCATATCAAACTTAAAGAGTTCAAATTATAACTTTTCTCTTCATGCTTCTCTCCTCCACACCCCCCATGTACGCTCACTAACCCCACCCCCAGGCTGGAACACTGTTTGTTTTGTTTCGTGGAGCAGGTCGCCGCAGTTTGTTTTTGTTGCGGTTTGTGGAGCCTGGGCTGTCTACAGAGACCGCATTTTTTTTACAGTGTGTTCAGGGGACAGGCAGCTAGCGGATAGTGAGGAGATGTTTGCTGTATGTGACAAAAAATGTTTTGGCCTAAAAAACGCATGACATCGCTTAGAGGACCTTTAAATAAACGCTAACAAAGTGCTCAACGGTTATTCATTCAGCGCGCGCCGATCAAGCAGAATGCACGACTAATAATAACAATAGGTTACTGTCGTAACCCCGGTTCTCTGAAACATCGAGTGGAGAGATCCACCTATGGGAAGGGCATCCGTACCTGACCTCTGCAGAAGCATCCAATTGCACCAAGTCTGGCTAACAGACAGAAGCGCGCACCCAATGCCAGGTGAGGCCACACCCCTTTACCTACGGGGATATCATGGCTGGGCGCGCTGCTATTCCTCAGTAAGTATATTCCCTTCTCGTGCGGCAAGCGGGGCATAGCTGGTGGATCTCTCCACTCGATGTTTCAGAGAACCGGGGTTACGACAGTAACCTATTGTTCTCTTTCATCATCTCGTTTCGAGATCCACCTATGGGAGAGACATGGACAGCTCCCCGATTGCCCAATACACTCACAGTGAGGTTCTGAAGGCCAGAGAAGGACGGTCACCTCAGAGAGGCGGTGCCTGACACGTCCCACAAACATGATCCTGCAAGTTTTCCGCCACGCTAACTGCTGTGGACAAGCAGGGCATGAAACATGCATGAGACATGATAATGGCCCCCGCACCACCAATGCACATAGCTAAACCCAAGAAGGAATGCAAATGTTTGGTGACAGGAATGAACATGGCCAGCCGGCCCATTCACTCCTTGTTGGTTAACCAAATGGGGCTCTGGGAAAGGGCTAAGAGGACCCTACCCCTAGGACCAAGTGTGCCACCGAAGTTCTGGTGACATCCAACCGGTAGTAACGCTCAAAGGTATGAGGAGAGGCCCAGCTGGCCGCGGAGCAGATGTCCTGCAGTGGCACTCCCCTGAACAAAGCCCAAGAGGCGGCTAAGCCCCTTGTGGAATGAGCTTTTGATGCCCCTTGGGACTGCACTCCCTTTGCTTCATAAGCCATAGTATAGCGTCCACGAGCCAATGTGAGAGGCATTGCTTTAAAATGGGACTCCCCTTGTGCAGAGGAGCCCTCGAAACAAAGAGCTGGTCGCTCTTGCGGAAAGCACTGGTCCTGGTCATATATGCTTGCAGAGCACGGACGGGACACAGAGCATTCAGCCCCTGATCCTCCGGGGAGGCAAAGGGTGGAGGGTGAAAAGTGGATAGCTCCAAAACCTCCGAAGTGAACGCAGGGAAGCATTTCGGCATGAAGGCCGGGTTAGGCTTAAGGAAAACCTTATCTCCACTTAGGGAGAATTTTGGCGCACGAGGGGTGAACCGAGAGTGCATGTAGCTCACTGACCCGTTTAGCAGATGCCGGGGCTGAGAGCAAAGCTGTCTTGAGGGACAGCAGCTTAAGGGAAATACTCCCCAGAGGCTCAAAAGGATACAGAGACCGCGCTTCCAGCACCATGGAGAGGTCCCACTCTGGAACAGATCTCCTGATGACCGGCAAAGAGCGTCCCACTCTGGAACAGATCTCCTGATGACCGGCAAAGAGCGGCGTGCACCCTCCATATATCTGCGGGTTAGAGGGTGGAGCCCCGGTGAAAACACAGCCAGGTAGACCTTGATAGTGGAAAAGGACCTGCCTCTTTCCATGAGGTCTTGCAGGAAACACAGAATATCAGGCACCAAGCACTGATAAGATGTGAAACCACGCCCATCATGCCACCCTTTGAACACTTGCCACTTACAGCCATATAGGGATCGCGTGAAAACGTCCCTGGCATTCTGAGTAGTGGCGATTACACGCGGCGGGAGCCCCAGTGCATTTAGGTTCGTCCTCTCACGGGCCAGGCCCAGAGAGCCACCCTGTCCGGGTGGGGGTGGTAAATCTCCCCGTTGGCTTGGGACAGTGTGTCCGTGCGAGGGGGGAGGCGCCATGGCTCGGCGTATAACAGAGGGATTATCTCTGCCAGCCACGGGGCTTTGGGCCACCTGGGTGCTATCAGAATGAGAGACAGGCCGTGCTCTCTCACCCTGGCCAGTGGGAAAATTATCAGACATAGGGGAGGAAAAGCATACACCCGAGGGGCGCGTCCACGTCCTTTAGCGATAAGAACATAGGACAATGGTGATTTTCGTGCGAGGCGAAAAGATCTACGGCTGCCTGTCCGAATCTCATCCATAACCTCTCCACTATCTGCGGGTGAAGACGCCAATCCCCGTAGATTGGGTTTCCCCTCGATAGCAGATCCGCGCCTCTGTTCCGAATGCCCGGGACGTGAGTCACGCGTAATGACAGAAAAACCTGTCTGCTCCACACCAAAAGCCTGTAAGCTAGAGCGTGGAGTTTCGACGAGCGCATGCCGCCCTGACGGTTGATATAAGCCACTGCCGTGGTATTATCGCACCGTACTAGAAACGGGATGTCCCTGCAGGCAAGGCAGAAAATGATTCGGAGCTTTCCAAATAGTAAAAGCTCTAAATAGTTAATGTGCGCTGAACGTAGTCTGCTCAGCCACAGACCGTTCACTGTTCTGCCTTCCTGGGTGGTTCCCCATCCTGTTAAGGACGCATCTGTCGTCAAAACTTTTCGCATCGTACCGTCCCGAGGGGGGTTCCCTGTGCGTAAAAGTTCTCGCTCTCCCAATGGCGCATGGCCGCCGAGCAGGCGCGCGTCATCGTTACCGAGCGGCAGAGATCGCGAATCGGGCTGAAATGTAGTGACAAAGCCCATTTCGTGAACGCTCTCATTTTCAGGAGACCAATGGCACAACTTGGATAGATGAAGCCATGAGATCCTGCAGCCTGAGGCATGTGCGATATTGTACTCTCGCCCCTTCTCTGAACTGAGACAGACAGTCCATCAGCGAGCGAACGCGCTCTTGAGAGAGACGCGCTCGCATGGAGACTGAGTTCAATTCCAAGCCCAGGAAAATGACATTCTGACTGGGAGTCAGATTGTTTTTGCTCGCATTCACCTTGAACCCGAGGGATGTGATGTGCGCGAGCACCCGGCCGGTGTCCAGCGACACCTTCTCCTTTGATTTGGCTATGATGAGCCAGTAAGTCAGAATTCTCAGCCCTGATAGTCTCAGGGGCGCCACGCCCACCTCCGCACACAGACAAAAAGTTTGGGGACTCAAACTGCGCCCGAACGGAAGAACTGTGAATTCGTAACAAATGCCTTGGTAGGCGAAACGAAGATATTTCCTGTGTGGAGGGTAGATGCTTATGTGAAAGAAAGCATCTTTCAGATCGACTGATGTGAACCAGTCGTTCTGCTTTATGGCACAGGCGAGAGAGCCTTGTCACATTCTGAAATTGTATTTCCTCAAATGTTTGTTCAACACTCGAAGGTCCAATATAGGGCGGGGGGCGCCACGCCTTTTGGAACATGAAAATACCAGGAATAAAAACCATGGTTTATCAGATTGGGTGGCACCATCTGAATCGCTCCCTTGTTAGGAGGGAGGAAATTTCCTCTTTCAGAATGTGTAAGGCGTTTTCTTCTGTGTGAGGAGAGAACGCCGTTGAAATGCGGAGGTTTAATTGCAAACTGCAGCTTGTAACCCTGGGTTACGGTATGCAAAAACCCACTCGGGCGCTGAAACGGCTTACCAAGCCGCTTTGTGACTCGCGAGCGTCCCCGCTCGTGCCGGAGTCGAGCTGTATGGGCCCAGCTGGTTCATTTGTGATGCAAAGGCGCCATCTAGTGGGCACACTAGAGGCGACATGCAGGGGTTCGGAGGGATTTCCTCTCTTTGCAGTGAGAAGTTTTCTCTGCGGAGAGAGGTCTTCTCTCCAAAACTAATTCATTTGATTTGTAGCTTTGTGTGTTTTGTGTTGGGCAAACACTGGGGCCGAAGCCTTTATTGACAGAGTGAGGGGAACATAGTGTGGTGTCCACTGTGCTGAACTTTCCCTCACAAGGTGCCCCCAAAAGTGGGGAAAAACACATATCTCCTGAACACATGAACTGGGCAGTCTCAAGTGCAGGCAGAAAAATAATATCCGCGGAGAGAGATGCTCTCTCTGTAACGGATTTATTTAATTCGTTGTTTTTTTTTTGTTTTTGTTGTTTTTAAAGTGTTATTTAGTTATGTGTGTGTTTTGTGTTGGGGAACACAGGGGCCTTCCACACACAACATCCACTAAAAACACATCGGCTGGACAGCCGCAACTGAGCTGTGTGAGCCCAGTTGGTTGATTTGTGAGGCAATGGCGCCCTCTTGTGGACAGACTCAGGGCAACATGCATGGGATCAAGAGAGATTTGCTCTTTATGTTGGCAGATATATAAATCTGAACGAATTCATTTGATTTGTTTATTAAATGTGTTGTTTAGTAATGTGTGTGTTTGTGTTGGGAAATACTGGGGCCGAAGCCTTTAATAACTGGGTGAGGGGAACCAAGTGCGTGCGGTGTGGTAACACTGCTATGTACTTTTCCTCACGACAGCCCCCCCCCTGTAACTTGTTGTTGTGGGGGGAGGGGGACACACACACACAACGTCCACTAACACACGGGCTGGGCAGCCACGAGACGGGATTAACTGACCGTAGGTGGGAGACCCTGAGTTAACGTTAATCCCAATGGTCGAACAACAGGCAGGCCGCTTGCGTCCGGGACCGCCTTCCTAGGAAGGCATAAATTGAAAACCTCAACGCGTAATCGTAACACATCAAGGCCCGTGAGACCGTGTTAACAGTTTAGCGGGACGCTCCAGCCGTGCTTATGAGCTTCGCGAACGCCCTTTTTTTTTTTTTTTTTTTTTTGTGGAAAAAACGTTCTTAAGAGTTGTTTCCTCCGACTGGGCGGTGGTCCCAGCGTTTACACGTCGTAAATATTCCTATCCTGGTCGGTGGCGCTCTATGGAGCTGGCCACACAATGTTGAGACGAACGGCCGCTCGCTCACAAACTTCCAGGAGGATGGACTGAGGCAAAGCCGCGTGAGCGCTAGCCTAGGGAACGCTAAAAGGACCGCGTCATCCCCGTCGCCGGAAACGACCGGTTCGTCAACGAGAGTGAGGTTTTCCCGCGAAGATGTCCTCTTCAGGGAATGCGGATTGGGCTGATGTCAGCTCAAATATTTTAGAGAGGTGGCGCTCCAGGAGTCCCCCGGTAGCGCGTCATCATCACCGTGTCTCCCCGCCGAGTCAGAAAGGCCAAGCACGGCGCGCTGTGTCGTGCAACTAAAAGCCGGCTTTGTAAAAGCTACATGGGCAGCAATTACAATGACCGCAATCCTCCTGGTTCTCCAAAGCTTGAGCGTGTTAAGCCCAAGCAGACCGCGCAGAACGAGAGGGTCTTTAGCGGCGATGAGAGCACCACACGCGGCCGGGCAGGCTCGTCGTGATAGGCTGTTCCCCGGGGGAAGCGGCTGTTTAGACGGTCACATAGCCATGGGTGAAAACGGTGAAGAACTCGGCCAGCGGTGAAGAACTCGGAAAAATCCGTGGCGGGCAGCCATGTAAAGGAGGAGCAGGTAAAGGACAGCGAGAGCTCGGGCGGCTCCGGATGCAAAAAACACAGCGGATAGGCTGAAGAAACGACTGTCACTCACGTCTGGCGGAGGCTGATCTGGCGATATGTCCTCCTGAAGACTCGAAAGTGAGCAGCGCAACGTTGATCCAACCAAACTGTGTCAATGCAGAGATCGCGAGAAGCGAATGTCAACTGAGGAATAGCAGCGCGCCCAGCTGTGATATGCCCGTAGGTAAAGGGGTGTGGCCTCACCTGGCATTGGGTGCGCGCTTCTGTCTGTTAGCCAGACTTGGTGCAATTGGATGCTTCTGCAGAGGTCAGGTACGGATGCCCTTCCCATAGGTGGATCTCGAAACGAGATGATGAAAGAGAATGATGGTTAATTTGGGACTTTCATATTACATAACATGAGAACTCTATTTTAATAAATGGTTGTGAATTCATTGGGTTTAGTTGCCGTTTTCAGTGCGTTGTTCTAGCACTTCCACAACAGTCACACATTCTGACAAGCATGCATATGAGGCGGCGTTGGTGACACATTGTATTTGTCGTTATATTTATATATTAAATAGTTAATTTAATTTATCAATCACATCAAAACATTTTACAATCCTACTAAGCCTTTATTTAGATTAAAAAACATTCTTATTAATTTGGTGAGTAACATAGCTTTTTGAGCAGCATTTGCAGACCCTGTGCTGTTTGCCATTAACCCTCTGAGGTCTGAGGTGTTTTTGGGGTCCTTGAGATGTTTTGACATGCCCTGACATTTGTGCTTTTTTCAGTTGCTTAGAAACATATTAATGGCACTGGTGTAATTACACTCTATTTAGCACAAACAGGGCTACCATAATATGTTAGCAACATGTTTGTACATGTTTGTATTTTTGAGAGAATATTGTTTATGCATGGTTATTGAAAAAACAAAAAAATAAAGTTTCTGAAATAAGGCCACAAAACACACACTAAATATGTGTCCACAAGAGTTTTGACTAATGGATCTTGTCGCCTAGAGTTTAGGCTTCAAAATGATCTGAAAATCATTCTCTCTAATCATTCACATAAAACAATAGATTGTTTTAAATTGTGAAAAACATTTTTTTGTTTGCAAAGGCAATATGCGGATGGGCGTGAACGGCCCAACCCCTATCATGAATAATTAAGTGGTTCTCACCTGAGCAGACAATGACCCTGCATAATAATGAGCCTTTCATTCAGGGGTGTCACACAAGAAAGAATGCAAGGACAATAAACACATAAATAAATAAGTAAGTAAGTAAGTAAGTAAGTAAGTAAGTAAGTAAGTAAGTAAGTAAGTAAGTAAGTAAGTAAGTAAGTAAGTAAGTAAGTAAGTAAGTAAGTAAGTAAGTAAGTAAGTAAGTAAGTAAGTAAGTAAGTAAGTAAGTAAGTAAGTAAGTAAGTAAGTAAGTAAGTAAGTAAGTAAGTAAGTAAGTAAATAAATATATATATATATATATATATACATACAAACAATCAAAATATAAATGAAAGCCAAAAGCACATTTTTAGTCATACCTGGAAACAAATCCTGGTCAAATAGGTTGTATGGGCAATTCTGCAGAATTGGTTCAAAGTTTGAGTTGGAAACATCTTGAAAATAAAATTGTCTTTTTCCATAAATGTCTTATAAAGTATTATTTTTTAAAGTAGGCAATAGATTTTATCATACATATTTCAAAGTTAAGGATTCATTATTTTGATATAGTTTGCATTGGAACAAACACTATAACAGTTGATTAGTTTATTTGTGACAAAACATCCTATATTTTACATATGATCAGAAACTGTCTAATTAAAGCTTATTTGATGTCTATTTTATAGTAAAAAATTTATAATCTATCCAAAATTAGTCAACGAAATGTTGTCATTACAGACACTAGTATATCGCGATTAGAAGAAATCTCAGTGGGCTATAGCAATATAGTTTGTATGTGTACATGTAAAAATAACGTTTACTAAAGTACAGTAGGTAGTCAACCAGAATGCCTATTACCGCCGCGGCAAATCCACCGCCGTAAAAATAAACCAGTCGCAGTTCAAAGTAGTTCGCGAAATGACCGCCAGGTGGCGCAAAGGGACATTTAGCAAAACGTAAGTGGGGCAATTAACAGTAAGGATGAAATACTACAAGTTATGGTCATTTCCAAATAAGCCTACAACAAACATTTATTTTTAACAAATATTTTTAAATATGCAACATGCACGTTTAAACAACAAACAATACAATCTGAACCAGCGCTTCTGCTCCTGTATTGAGACATGCAGCGCGTTTCAGTTACAATCCTGGTTCCAGTGGCCTTAATACATTCACGGCTTTTTAAAATGTCACAAAGCGTTTTGAGATGGTTTTGAATGAAATATTGAAGTTCATAATTAGGATATTTTGGCACACCACGCCGAGTGGCGCTATGCATTATTCTAAAATCTGGCTTTATTCTGGCATGTTGAATTAGAGTTTGACAAACGCGGCGGCGCGTTCATTTGAATTTATTTTTCTCATAACAGCTAAGAACTTAATAGGCTAAAGCCTACTCCGTAATTGTTGGTCATACCGATAAGATATCATCTTTTAAAACTGTAAAAGGTCTACTTTTATTCATGCAGTAGGCTATAGGCCTACACTCACAGGCTAACGACAAAACGTTTTCTCGCTCATGTGAGAAACAAACGTTTGGGAAATTCTCAGTGAGTAAATTCATAGCCGAGCAGTAGAACTTACAGTTCGATCATCAAGATGACACGGGTTCAAATCCCGATCAAACATGGTCTACTGTAAATTTTATATTCATTAATGCAGAGAGATTTGTCTAGCTCTAAAACTCTGTTACACCATACAGTTTTTTGCTTATATTTATCAAATAAAATTACCATGCATTTCCATTTTACACTAAGGAACAAATCCAACAGAACGACTTTGCATCTGTATAATAATAGGCTACCAATCGTAATTTCAAAAGCAGTTCTGTTAAAAAAAATAATTTTATATATAGGCTATATATATATTATTTATTTATATTTATTTATTTATATATATATATTTATTTTTATTTTTTATTTTATTTTTTGATTCATTTTTATTTTATTTTTTGATTCCCTACAACCTAGAGTTTTAAAAAAATGGTTTTAAGTAAAGTGTGATTTGCCAGGGGGGACGGGGATTTCCTTCTGGTCTAAACATCCCTGCTTCTGCTGAATTATTTTAATCCCCACACCCCTCCCTCCACAGTAGCTAATCAATGCTAGGCTACTTCACCAATAGACCATATTAAATATATAAAATAGAGATATGCAACAGGCACGTTTAAACGACAAACAATAAAATCAAAACCAGCGTTTCAGTTGTTCATTAGTTCCAGTGGCCTAATGCATGCACGGTTTTTCAAATTTCACAAAGCGTTTTGAGATTATTTTGAATGAAATATTGAAGTTTATAAGTTTTTTGGCACACCACGCCGAGTGGCCCTATGCATTTTTCTAAAGTCGGGTTTTATTCCGGCAATTTATTTTTCTCATTACAGCTAAAATAACTTAATAGGCGACTCCGTAATTTTTTGGTCATACAGATAAGAGTAGAGTAGCTTACATCGTTCAAAACTGTAAACTTGTATTCATATTATTAGGCTAACGACAACAGTTTATCTGTCGTCTCTGTCTCCGGGAACTGCGCGTCACAAAAATGAACCAAAAGCCGATTCAGCTCAGTCACGATAAGAAATCGGCTATGTCTAAAGTCTTTAAATGTCTAAATATTTAGGCTAATAAATGTTATCTGATTATGTAATCCATATGAAAACGAGAGGTACAGAGGATCTATACTCAATGTAAGCGCTTCCCAATGAGAAAATGACAAGACAAGGGTGAAAATCTCGCTCCATTTTGTAGGCTAAATCGCCCTGAATTAAAATGTAAAAACAGATCAAATAATTTATTTGTCGAAATGTTGCGATACTGTTTCATTTAAGTTCATAATTATTCTATAAATGTTATTTAATTTAGCAGCATTACCACGAAGCACCGTGGTTCGATATTTATTTGAATAATAGCTACAAAAAAAAAACTTAATTAATTGCATGCCTGGTTAAGGATCCAAAGATCCCTGTTGAATAATATTGAGTTTTTTGTTCATGACAACACATTAACATGCGTTTTTTTCAGATTATATTTAGTTTTGCTTGGAAAAGGCTGGCCCAAACCAGTTTTATTTCATCAATTATTGAAATAATGAAATATTTAGTAATAAACTTTTATGACAGAAATATCACTAGTCTACATGTAACTTAAATCATTTAATTCCTTCATTATCAACACTGTCTAGAATAGCGATTTAAGTGTGAATTGCGACTTCTCTTTGTGTTAAGTCAGCCTCAGACTCCGATAGCCTGTGGGGGGTTGGAGGGACAGTTGCTGGACAAAGGTGTTAATGTTCCTCTTTCATATGTAGTGTCGGATAGCCAGCCTAAAGAGCAGGCAAAATTATTGTAAGGATAAATCTGTGTCCAAATGTAGGCCCCATATCTTATTAAATTATAAATATTGTAGTTTATTTATTGTAGCCTATTTAAAGTTTTTTTTTCACACAAAATTTCAATTGAAGTTATTGTAAGGTGAATTCAACAAGGCATGCTGTGTCTTTGAAGCAACAATTAAAGGCTAAATATTTTTTTCGTGATTTGTATGGCTGACACGCAGCGACATATACAGTATTATCAGCTGTATGATGTGTTTTTACATGTTTTTAAATGTTTAATTTCGAGAGAGACCCGGCGGGTGCAGCGAGGGAGACTAAATAAACTTGCTAAAAAGAGATCCAGCGCGAGAGAGGCAAAGAAAAACGCATGTTTTTAATTTAATTAGGCTATGTTGCTTTGGACAATTTTCGTTTTGTACTGTTTTAATTGTTTAATTTAGCTGTAATTTCTTTGGCAATACAAATTTAAAATGTCGCAAGAATAAGATTAGCCTAGTGTTTCTTATTTTGCATCGCAAAAGAAATAAACTCTAAACTCGATGCAATCCTGTTTAAAAAAAAAAAAAAAAAACTGTCCCGACACTTTATTTAAACCTTGAAATGTTCGAACTTGGTTTCAAACTTAAGTAATTTAAGTGTTCTTTTACATTACACAATAATTTAGCAGACTAAAGACGAGCTTCTTCAGTTTCATTTTCTGATGCAATCGGCTGACAATCTTCCTTCATCAGTTTTTGTCGTTTGTGCAGCGGCTGCGGTTCTACGGGAATGTAGCAAATGTATGTTGTAATGATAATTAAACAAAACTCTTGACTTTAAATAAGTAAACAGTTATAAACAGTTACCTATTTAAGCATCAAGGTGGTAAAATATAAACACTGTCGGCCAACATCGGTTAAAAACATGTATGCTACACTGAGATTCGATCTCGGGTCGCTTGAAGCTCCTTGAATCTCGAGTTGTTGCGTTAACCACTGAGCTACCGTCTGTATGCTGTTTAAAGGCCTCATTGATGTAGGCTAAATGTTTTTTATTGCAATGTTTTTGCAATTGTTTTCATTATTTATTCAATTTAATTTTAGTAGCCTAATTTCAGCATTGTGATTATTAATTATTTTAACTACGTTTCACTTGAACTCATATGCTACCAGCTTTCAATCCCTCTGAATGCGCGGCAGCAGATTACGCAATAGAGAGAATAAACGAACACTTTTCAGAGTCTATGATTGTAGCGCCTCTTAGCGGTAAAAGGCAGCAAATACACCACACATTTTACCGCCGCGGTGGAACGGCTGATGTGGGCGTTGTCATGGCTTGCCTCAACATTTGCGTTTGAATAGCGCGCGTCCTCCGTGGGCGTGTCAGATTAACGCGTAATGAAGTGTAATGAGCTGGGGGAAAAAATACTGAAATCACTCTCTTTTCATACAGATTACATAAACTGAGAATATTTGTTTTTTTATATAAATTACTTCATTGAAAAGAAGAGAATTCAAGCTTCATAAAGAAAAATCTCTCGTGCCTGTATGACAAGTATTTGCGGAGTTATAGTTAATCTTAGGACGCGTTTCAGAATGGACTTCACCGACAGAGAGAAGGCAGAACTTGCATCATGTTTATTTTTCTTTATTTGTCGAAAAGCACAACACTTTGTTTTTATTGTGAGTATACAGAAAAATAATAGACACTTAACATGATCGAGTGATGTATCACACTTATATTTAAGATCAAAATCAACAGAGTATTTTGAGTCTCTTTTGCACTGATAAGAAAAAAAGCGAGACAATCGCGCCGGCGCGATAGCCGACCTCAGAGGGTTAATGCTAACGATTAATCGATTCATTGATCGTTAATTTAAACGACGATCGATCATGGGAATTCGTGAAAATTGACATCCCTATTGAAAACCTTTTTCTTAGAAATAAATATATTTTTTTCACAAAGGAAAAACAATGGTACTTTATGCTTGATGTTTACGCTACTTGAAATTGATTAAAGTCACCATGACATCCTTACACAACCTGTCACTCACATGGCACTGCAGACTGATCTCATGAAATGGCGTATGTATGACACGCCAATTCGTATTTCCATTTTTGGCGTGCTATCGACACGCATAATCGCTTTTCAGCGTGTTTATGAACGCCGTTGACTTAACGTTACATTACTGTATATATAAATATATGACCTACCCCAACCCCGTCCCTAAACCTACCCGTCACTGGGGTTAATACCATTTATGTGTCTTCCCCTACCATCCTAGGGAAAAAATATCGCTCCCCAGATGTAGATCTACATTTTGTTTCGTTTCGCTCGGACATTTAACGGCGTGTACATGCACGCGGAATCACTCGGACGTTTATCGGCGTAGACATACACGCATACACGCCAGGGATGGAAATTAACTTTTTTGGCCACCGGCCACTGTGGCTGGTGGATTTCAAAATCTACCAGCCACTCAATGTTTTTACCAGCCACTTTCTTGTTTTTAACTGACAATGTGTAACTGCATGTGAAAATTAATACTACAAGATCTACAATACTTAACCAGTTTATTTAATCTCAAGTGTCAATGAAATACTGACATTTTCTTTTTCTCTCTTATACACACACAAACCATGAACTGATATACATTTCGTTAAATGAGTGGGGCAGATTAAACAAAAAACTGAACCGATGCTAAACCGCACTCTATGCTGGAGGTTGCTCTCTCCGCGAGAGTACCGTAAAACTTAAAATAATAGCCAAGTCCCAAAAAGACGCCTGTCTCTTTTACACGCCTGCTGTGGCGACAGGCTTGGGTAAATAAAGGCTTTTTTAGTTTCGGGTTGTATTTAATCTTAATTTAAAGCCTTTAAATTTAAATTTGTATTTAAAGCCTTTTTTGATCGGTGAGTGATGTAGAATAAAATGACTGCTGCGCTTGACAGGGCGCAAACGAGCAGAGCAAGAGAGAGAGCGAGAGAGAGTCCCGGCCGCGCGCGCGCACTCTCACGTTTTCAAACAACACGAGCGCTGTCTTGCTCTCTCTCTCGCACATTTTAATCAAAATCAATGGACACGATAGTAAAAGGTCGGAAGACCGCAGTTTCACGTGGAGCATTTGGGGATTTTTAGTGATTAGAGACTCTATGAACAACATCTCAATACTAAATTATAAAGGCCTGTCTCAAATACAAGCCGGTGCAGTTCGACGATTTGGGAAAATAAAAGCCCGGGCTATTATTTGAAGTTTTACGGTATGCCTGTTCTGTCATATTTACATCATGCGCTCGCGGCTAGCTCCCACCTCTCACACTCAAGCATCGACGGAAGAAGCGCGCGGGTAGATGTTCGCGCGGCTAGCTCTTTACGACACAAGAGAGCCAACCCGCCCTAAAAATACACCAAGCGCTCGCGGCTAGCTCTCCCTTTGGTCGGCAAACCGCCTCTCGCGCTCCCACATTTTCTTCCCTCGTCGGGCCCATAGTCGAGCCTCGACGGAAGCGGGTGTGCCTCCTCTAAAAGTGTCCGCCGTCCGGGTGAAACAGTATGCTATTTTTATTTGCCCGCCACGGTGGCCGGTAGGTGAAGCGAGTTTACCCGCCACAACACAAAATCACCCGCATTGGGCTGGTGGCGGGTGCTAATTTCCATCCCTGATACACGCGGATAGCTCAAAATACGTATAGATAATACGCCACTTGACTTGAAAGTGCCGTGTATGTTTACGCAAAAGTCATGATGCCATGTTGCACATGGGATCACAACTATAGCAAACCACAGTGATCCAATCAATTTCAGATGGAACGAGTACCTGCCAACTCCCCATCCCCCACCCCTTTACATTTAGTCTTGTTTGGGAAAGCCATTTCACTCGGATATATGGATATGTACAGGGAAGAAAACACTATTGTATCGGAACTTTTGTTTCATGCCGACTTTAGCCAAATTGTTTTTTGAAAACATAATCAGTGTTTTTGAAAAAATGTATGAAACCATCTCTAGTGTAACTGATTACATTTCTAAGAACTTTGCATTACCCCGGATTGTCTTGTTTGACATTGAACCATGTGTGTTTTGGACAGAAACCGCTGGTCATGGTCTGTTTTGTAGGCTACTGAAAGTGAAATGTTCATCTGGTTCACATAACTTGTTAGACAGGAATGATCCAGGTGTTTGTGTTTGAAGCAGTTGCCTATAGGAAATCTAGCTCAATGTGTTTGGGAACGAAGAGGCCACATTTCAGCAGGAATTTTTGAGCTATTCTCTCTGAAACAGACCACCTCCTCCATGTAAGGATAGTGTTTACATCCCAAAGGCCATGGCTCAAAACATACTGAGCTACCTAGACAGAATCTTTGGGCTTACTAAGGACTTTAACATTCGCTTGTTTAATGTTTTTTTTTTTAAATCTGATGATGAGTGTGACTGTGATAAACTGATGCAGAAAAAGAGTGGAGGGTCTGAAGAGCATCGGTCTCACCTGATAAGAATGTCTGAGTGTGCCAGTCATGCTAGTAGGGACTAGTAGGAAGGCTGCGTCTGTTGTGCCACCTCAGCAGTGCCAACAGGTGTGGGCTCACCGCCATACTTCTCTCTGTGTATAAGAGGTGCAGGTCGATATGGGTCATTATTCAGCTTGCTGTTCGAATATCAAAGTGAGGCACACTGGTTTGATTCGGAAGCAGTCTTTAGTGCTTTAGTGGGCACATTTGTGATGCAAACTCTGCTAAAAGAAATTGTAAAATAATCAAAACAGAACTGACATTTTATCTGTAAATGAATTATTAAATGTGTTTACTGAGCATTGACGAACAGGGAGGTTTGTTTGTTTGCCTTTATCTTACATAAGCAGAATGTTTTTGAGGGTGGTTTCCTGCATGCTAAAAACAAGTAGATGTCCTGGAGGACTGTCTGTATGCTGTTGTGTCCTCTGGGCTGTTTTCTCCTCCTGTGGTATCACACACTTATGGAGTAGAGGAACGCTTTGATCCACCAGCAAGGACACCGATTTGATAGAAGTGTGAGGTCTGTCTTGCCCTCAGTGGCTGCAGGTGATGTCAAAATATTCAACAACAACAACAACAAAAACTACCTGTCAAGGATGCATTAAATTGACCAAGAGTGACATTAAAGACATTTATAATCTTGCAAAGCATTTCTATTTGAAATAAATGCTGTAGCTTTTAAATGGTTTCCACAAAAATATTAAGAAGCACAAACGTTTCCAACTGTCACAATAATTAGAAAATGCTTCTTCAACATCAAATTCAGCCATCATACGAATTAATATTATTGAATAAAAAAAGCAGTTGGTTAAACTGTACTATATTGAATGGTTCAAAAAATAGTACAGTTTAATGCTTGTCCCAAACTTTTGACAGTACTTTTGAAATATTTTGACATCACAATGACGGAGACAGATCTCACACCTCTAACTAACAAATCGGTGTCCTTGCTTGTGGATCCAAGTGTTCCTCTGCTTCAAGTGTCTGATTACTAATGCTACATTTAATGCTCAAAATGAAATGCTGTCTTGTGGGCAACATTGCGTTTCGGATGACCCAAGTTTGACTCTCAGCTCATTGTCCTTTCTGATCCCATCCCCCTCTGGGTTCCCTGCTCCGTCTCTTTAACCACCAAGCGTTCCTAAATAAGTGTCCTAAATAAGTTTAAAAACCCTTGATCTAACAGAGGTCAGCATCAGTACACCTGGATTCCCAAGTGTTTTTCTGCTGAAAAAGGAAAGCCGATCCTTTATACTGGAAAAAAAAGTATTGAATGATTTAATTTTTTACGACACTGCTGGTAAAAAATAGAGAGCGAACATGTCCAAACTAGCAGCCTCTACCTTTTCGCTCACTTTCTGACTGCTCAAAGATCAGTTTGTAGTGTGCAATGTCACTGAATTTGAGTGGTTGTGCATGGGAAGCTGTTTTCAGGTCAGTGTGAGCCATCTGGGCTGCAGTCCATTTAGTCTTCGATGACGACCTGATCATGTGAGAAAGAGGGACAAAAAAATATGAGGAGGAGGAAGAGAGGACGGTTTTTAATTAAGAAGCAGAAGTGTCTGACCTACTTGAATGTTTCTCCTCTCCATATCACCCTCTCTAGGAACAAGAACAAACATTCAAGTAGGTCAGACACTTCTGCTTCTTCTGTCCTTAGCTTAGAAAAATCTGTCCATTAGTTCATTTTGCTAGGGTGACTCTCGTTCCTTCCGTCTTTCGTTCGTTCATTGCTTCATTCCTGACTGAATGAAAGTTGAAATCAGAGGCACTCGCCACTTAGAAATGCTTAGTCTTTATTTACAGTGTAACATCATTGTTTCTTTCTATAGGCCTTAACTTAAGCGTAAGAACTTTAATTAAAGTTGTGCTATATTTGTTTCAGATTTTCCACCTTAATGTGTGTGATACACTGGAAGTGTTTCCTCTCTCAGTATGATAAGGAAGCCAAACACTAGTGAGGCCTTTAAATTAGAGTTTAATCTTCTGTGCTCGTCTCTGTTCTTCCGTGTGGAGAATCTGATCTAAATGTCCGCTGCTGCTCAGAAGCATGAGGCTGTTATGTTCTTGTGTCTGCCATTTGCTTTTGATTGGCTGCCTGTCACCCTTGGGGTCAATGAATCCTGTAATATAAGTGTTGCTGTAGCAATCTGACAATCTGCAGCAAGTGGCACTGGGATTGTGCTTAAGAAAGTTGTTGTCATTTGGCTTTCATCTCACACTGGTGATAAGACATTACTACACATATTGGTGGAGATTTAGTTTTTCACCAGGAATTCCAATGTTAAACACAATTATTTAAAAAGTTAGGCCTAGTTGAAATCATGCAGGCTGATGGCTTCAACAAAAGCATATACCATCGATTAACAACTTCATAGCTCACAGTAGGTCTAAAGGTTTAAGTTAGTTAAAAATCTATTCCCCCATTTACTACCTGACTGTACCGTTAAGTAACTTAACGTTAACGTTACCTACATTTGCACTAGGCCTAACTTTTCCCTTTCCCTCAAAACAGTAACGTTAAGGTAACTTGCATTAAAAACGTCCCCTCAGTGAAAATAAGTTCAAAAGGACTACTAACTGTTACTCAATGCCATTTTAGTTCAAAATGTTAATTACCTTCAGACTGTTGCTTTCCACCACGATAACTTGCAGCTTGCACCTTCCAAAGCGAGAGAGAAAATGGCGGACGGGCGAGTGTGTCGAGCAGAGCGGTTAACTAAATTTCCTTTGCCTGTTCCCATGGGGGCGGAGTTTCCAGAGAAAACATAACTGGGTAATTCCAGCGTTATGGATGTGACATTTGAACTCATAATGACAGGTGAAATGTCTCAGAAAAAAAAAAACTTCTTACAATATTTAAATTGGAAATGCATATTCTCAGAGCACCCAATCTGGGGAATTTACAGGCAAAATATGTTTTTCTAAAATATATTTAAGCACCCCCAAAAAAGGAAAATATGCATGCGTTATGGATGTGACGGGAAATGACAGAGTTTTTGGTATACTGATCGATTTCCTTTAAAGTCTGTGAACTTTTAAATCCAATGTATAAATATTGCTATCCACATGATGAAGGTGTCTTAGCTTAACATAAAAATATCAATGTTTAAAATATATATATTTTTATGAAGTGTATTATGAGGAAAAACCAGCGTTATGGATGTGACAAAAACCCTGTTATGGATGTGATGTGTCTGAAATACATAGAATCTGTTTGGAAAATCAACAATCAAACCATCATGGCCCTTTTGTTGACGCATAATGGCTGTGTTTTCACATTAAGAAGACTGTCTGAAATGATTCTGAAGAGTTATTTTTTTAGCTTGTATCTTACTGTACATCTTAATTCAATATGTAAAATAATTGACAATAAGAGAAGATGAGGGTGAAGGTATTTATTTGATTTATGTATTTCATTCGTTCATGCTTAACACTTTCATCTTAATAATTGTAATTCATGAAAATTCTTCTTAACTAATGAATATTTTTCATTAATTCATTCTGCCAGTACAGCCTCTTTGAAATTATAACGGCCTCTGTTGTCAACGAAAGGATTGAGATGGTGGATAATTTGTCTACTAGGATGTGAATAGGCTACTATAAACACAGACGGAACATTAAAGCAGAGACTATTACGGAAGACATTCAAAATTAAAATACATAAACAATTAATGTTTGTCATATAGGAGTTCAAATCACAGGTTTCCTCCACAGTCAGGTGAACCGATGGATATTATTGTCCGTAGATGTGAGTCACTAATCATGTAACGTACGTTTTTTTGTGTCTAAATGATCGCACGGTTTTCGGCCAGTTTATGGATTTTAATGCACAGTCGCGAGTCAAAATCATCACATTTTATTTCCTATAAAATTGATTTGACAAAATAATTGACACGCAATATTATTAGCCTATTATTATTATTTTGTCAGCGCGATCGTGCCGAGCCTAAAGGGACGTGTTGGTGGAAAAAGCACATACAGATTACACAATCAGAGAGTTGCCTATTTCTTTTCGTTTTGATCTTTGCAATCTTTCTATAGATAGGCTATATTTCTGAGAGGCATACGTTGAGTTTCTGTTCAGTTATGAGACGCGCTCAAGTTTACGTGTTGCAAGTGATCGCACCTCCATGCTATATTTGCTTATTAAATCCAGGCAAATGGTTGATGAAACTTTGATTTAAAATTAAGATACAATTTATACAAAACGAAATTCACTTTAAATAAAGTCTTTCTAAAAAACAAAACTTGAAATGAAGTGGCCAAAATCATTTCTGTCTTGAAACAGATCAGTCATATGCATGATTTAATATGAAGCGTCCGTAACGGTCACGTCCATAACGCATTATTATGGTTGTTAAGAGCAAAGTAGCGAGATGAATTGTCTATCCTAATAAGCATAAACATAATATAGCTTTGTAAATAAAGTTTCAAGTTATTTGCATTTATAATTGTCATATTAAATAAACTAAACCTTTAAAACGTTATGGACGTGACAGTGCACTGAAGCATCAAGACCTTTTTATTACAATCCTTATAAATTCAACAGGCAGTGCTGTTATGACCAAATTAGTATATTTATTTCTCAGGCATGCCTCCATCTTTCTGCAAAATGCTTACTGTTAAAATAAAATTTAAAAAGATGGGTCTTTGATTCCTTTTTTTGAAAGCATGAAATATGGCTAGTTGAAAATGTAATTTAAGCATTGTTGCTCACCTCATATCTGGTGGATAAACAAGGCAATTTTCTTAAAATTTTTGTTAAAGCACATTAATACAGTATATTACAGACCTAAATGGACAACTTAAAAGGGGTTTTGTTCTTTTGGTTAAAACTTTATTTTTTCATGGTAAAGATGACCTTTGCATGGAATTGCCCAACTAATGTATATAATTTCAACATGATTCATTTTAAAAGGTTGAACATCCTTCAACATTAAATGAATCGCACAAGACTAAAATGTTTAGATGAGAAACATAAAATAATCATGTAGGAAATACGAAATGCATTTAGGCAAATTCAACAATCTCCCCAATGCCATTTTTTCAGTGCACTCTAAGTGATACAGATGTCTGCAGCTGGACTACGGTTCCCAGTGTACAGTAAATTACTGCTTTACTGTACACCGTTTTACTTGAGGTTGAGTGTTATTTTTATAGTTTTCTTTATTGTAGATATACGGTAGTAGAATATTTTTTGTAGCAGAAGTATCCCACACACTTGAATCATAAACTCGGGTTTTAATCTCTGTTTATCTTTTGTTCTACAGAGACTTCGTACTCTTAAATTCTAAGACCAGGCTTTGTTTGCCAGGCAAATTACATGCACTAAAAGCACAACCAATGACAAACACCAAAACACCAACCAACAATATCCGTGATATCCGTTTCCTCTGTGTAATATGTAAAGAATAATTGACGTCAAGTTGTTGAATTATTATAAAACTATAAATTATTAGTGTGCATTATTATTTTTTTTTTAAGAATGAAATACCCCAGTCAATAATTCTGTTTATGCTATGGTTACCACACCTCAAAACATTGTTCAAGAACAAAAACATTTCAAGAATTTTTTTCAGGTTTTTGTCCTTAAAACGCTCTTGTGTGTAGGACTAATTTCTTATTCATCTAATCCCAAGCCTCCGTTGCTAATTCCAAGACGTCCTTTTAGAGCTAGGAACGGAGGCTTGAGCCACTGATAGCAGATTAATGCAGTTATTAGAGAGAGAGAGCTAAAGCGTGTGTAAATTACCAGCAGAGTCTATGGCTGCATTTACACTGCAAGTCTCAATACACAGATCCGATCTTTTGACCAGATCCGATTTTTTTTTGGCCCTACTGTTTAGTGTTTACACTCACTTTAGACAGGACTTGTGTCCGATATCGGTGTTTACATTAATTTCCTGCCCAATATGATTTTCGGTGATCGTTTTGCATGGTAGACCCTGCTTTTGAATGATGGCCGTGATAGTCAAGTCAAGTCAAGTCACCTTTATTTATATAGCGCTTTTTACAATACAGATTGTATCAAAGCGCTTCACAGTGATAACATGAAAACAATATAACAAAGTTTGTTTCTAAAAGATATTGCGTCAACGTCCACCTTAAGTAAGGCAGATCAATGATAGTAAAATTATTTAGGCTACATAATTCATGTCGGGTGGTCATGATTATTTGCCAGCATGGACAAGCTAACAGCTGTCATGACTCATGAATGTTTTGCAGAGCAAAATCTGACGGAACAGATAGTCCGAAGAATTTTTTAGTTTATCTACAACTCGGATCTAGAATTCTGAACAGAAATAAAGTAGTCCAATATATATATATATATATATATATATATATATATATATATATATATATATATATATATATATATATATATTTTTTTTTTTAATGATTTCTAATTAATTAACCAGAGAGAGACAGCGAGCGCTCGCACATACGTGAGTGAGTATAATAGTGAAACTTGTTAATTACAGCAAAGTTATCACCTCATTGCTGAGAAATATAATGTAGCTTTCAGTAGTGAAGCTGTTTTTGTCATAGGCAGAGGTTGAAAACCAGCTCTTAAATGTTTTGGCGTTCGCGCAATTTATTTTCTTTACAAAGATAAATATAAAGTTCCCACCTCAATAAAACGCTGTGAGTGAACGCATACAGGCACATCTGCCTCATAATACAACATTAAAAGCTATCTTTGTGAATAAATGTGTCGTCCTCGCCTTGTGGTGGCTTGGAATTCAAAGGGGAATCGGATATGCGTGTTTAGGCGTAGGTCGGATGTCCAGATATCGGATATGTATCTGATTTAAAACCACATTTGGAAGTGGCTCGAATCGGATGTGAAAAAATCGAATCTCATGCGGATTTTTGTGTTTACACGTGGGCAACCAATTCCGATCTGTGTCAGATGTGAGTAAAATATGGGATTTGTTGTGCCAGTGTAACACAGCCTATATGTGGACAGCGTGATGTGATCATTTAAATAGTGTCCCAAAAGACTTGAAAAAGTAGTCCCGTTCCCCAAATCACACCATTGGCCAGAGGATTACATGCTGAAATCAATATGAATGACTTATTTTAAAAGGAGGAAGTATTTTAGCAAATAATTTTTAATTAGAGAATAATGTTTGTTACATGTTGAACACAAAACCAAGCCCTAGCAAAAGTTTTTAAACGTAGCACCAGCCCCCCCCCCAAACACACACACATTCTCAAAGGTTCATGCTTTTAGTTAAGCTGAAACAGTTAAGCTGAAACATTCTTAACCTGCCCAGCATGTGTGCAGATTCCAGATTCCTCACAGTCCAGCAGACACCTCACAGCCTTCATACACTAACCTCAGGTCCACACATCACATTATGAAATAAATGTTTTTCTCCAAAACACGTTGACCACAATTATTGGTACCCCTAGAATTTTTTACGAGTAAAATATCTCTGAAGTATATTCCCATTAATGTTTACTTTTCTTTTTTTTTTAGCACACCAGGGTGACTAGGAACATGGAATTGTCTAGCTATGACTTTGTGTTTCCTCACATTTAAACTCCTGTGAAACAAGAAGGCCAAATTCTCTTAATCATCCATTACAATGAGTAAAACCAAAGAATATAGTTCTGATGTGCATCAAAAGATTGTTGTGCATCACAAAATAGAAAGTGGCTGTAAGAAAATATCCAAAGAATTGAAAATCCCCATTTTGACCATCAGGGCAATAATTAAGAAGTTCCAATCAACTAAAGATGTTACGAATCTGCCAGGAAGAGGACGTGTGTCTATATTGCCTTAATGCACGGTGAGGATGAAAGTTTGAGTGGCCAAAGACTCTTCAAGGATCATAGATGAAGAATTGCAGAGATTATTTGAGTCTTGGGGTCAGAAAGGCTATTTAAAAAAAATCAAACAACCCCTACATCACACCACATGTTGTTTGGGAGGGTTCAAAAAAAGAGAGCTTTTTGGCAGCAAAGTAAATGGGTTTGGTGCACACGAGGATAAAAAGTATGTGTGTATAATTTAATATACCGTTGGATCTTATGTGCATATTTTTCTGCTGGAGGTCCTGGACATCTTGTTCAGATACACGGCATCATGGATTCTATCAAATATCAACAGATAAAAAATCAAAACCTGACGCCTTCTGCTAGAAATCTTATAATGATCTTCCATCAGGACAACGATCCAAAACAAATATCAAAATCAACACACAATTTTGTTACGGAGCATAAAATGAAGCTTCTGCCATGACCATCCCAGTTCCCTGACCTGATGAGTGGAGTGAACTGAAGAGAAGCACCACCAACATGGATCTGGGAATCTGCAGGATCTGGAGAGATTCTGTATGGAGGAATTGTCTCTGATTTCTTGTCAGGTGTTCTTTAAACTCATCAGGCATTATGGGAGAAAACTCAAAGCTGTTATCTTGTCAAAAGGAGATTGCAAAAAGTATTTAATAAAAGGGTGCCAATAATTGTGGCCAATGTGTTTTGGAGAAAAACATTTATTTCATAATGTGATTTTTCTCTTTCAATTCTTTTACTTCAATAAAGGTTCGATTTTTGGCAATTTTTTGAATGAAAGATCAAAAGAATAAACGATGCAGATTTATTTTTTACAGCCAGTTTTGATCATATTTACCAGGAGTGACATTAATTCTGATCACGACTGTCCATCGCAATAGGGAAGAAAAGACTATTGCAACTGTGTCATGCTGACTTTAAGGTCTGCCTGACAGTATCAGACATATTCTGTAGTCTTGCTGTGGGTTCAGTGTCAGTGGCACACAGGCATGAACGGTTACACAGTGTGTTTATGCAGGTGTTATCACTAATAGATTTTTAGGATTCTAGAAGCTTCCTTATGATGATGTGATTCATGTTTAAGGTTATGAAGAGGAGGAATAATGACACTGTAGGGCAGGGGTCTCCAACACGTCGCTCGCGAGCTACCAGTAGCTCGTGGCCTGATTGGAGGTAGCTCGCCAAGGGTCCGTTCACATTAACTGTTCGTTATTTCAAATGTAGGCGCGTGGGCAAGCGCGCTCATAATTGAAGCGACACGCTCATTTTTTCCAGGCGCAGCGAGATGAGAAAATCTCAATCTCACTCCCAAACACTACGGGTGTTTTTCTCTTCTCCGTAAATAAATCTTACAGCAAGCGTTTTTCGGTCGTGGAAATCCATTAGCTACTAAAACTTCTTTGTCGTTGTGGAGAGCGCAGTGCAACGACAGACGCCACGGGAAAAGCGGACCGAATTTTACTATTAATAATAAAAGATAAGCTAATGTGCATTGTAAATGTCAGTAATTTATCTTTTTTGACTCATTCTTTGTATAAAACTGATTTAAAGGCTAAAATATGTGAGGTTTATCTTTTTATAAAACATTTTTTGTCAACTTTATTTGAACTTGTACATGTTAGTAGATAACATGTTGCAAGACACTCCTTTAAAATCTGGCCATCATTTTTAATGTTATTATTTTAATATTTATGCAAACAAAAAGTGCATATTGATACTATTTTTTTGTTATTTGCTGGTTTTCGACATAAAACTTGGTGAATTGATTTTATTTAGTAGTATTAGTACTTTTTGAACAGGATTCTGTGATAACCGTGATCATTTTGGTCACTATAATCATGAAATGACATTTTCATGCCATTTCATCTCTAGTTATGATCCACTATAAAATCAACTATAATTATGTGTTTACAGTACAATTTTCTATAAAAAAAATAATCTCTGATTCTGTTCTTTTCTCTGACATTTAAGGGTGACATATATAGGCCTACAAAAACTCTTTTAGGTCTAAAACAGTTTGGATAGCTGTTAATATGAGAGTTATGAGACATTATTTAAGAGATTTAAGTATTGTATTGCATGAGTAGCTCTCGGCCACTTTCATTTTTAAAAAGTAGCTCTCAATTGAATAAAGGTTGGAGACCCCTGCTGTAGGGTCTCCATTTTTAGATCTTAAGGTGGGCGAAATGGCAAAAATATATCACGTTTTTTTATGTTGGTTAAATTCATACAGGTTTGAAACAACTTGAGGGTGAGTAAATTATGACAAAATTTCTTATTTTTGGGTGAACTATCCCTTTAAGACAACTGATATGATCTGATATCATCATAACGCACACCCCTAGGTTGACCCCCTCTCAGGAATATTGAAGACACACAACACAAAGCCCTTCTGGTTCAATTCAGTTTTGCCTACACGTTTCTGATATAAAACTGTCTAGCGTTCCAGTGGGAAAAGAATAAGTGTGCGTTTCTGTGAGGTGTCTCAGTTTTAAAGACCTACAGACCCCCTGATGATCTCTGCGGGTCATTAATTGTGAGATTAGCTGTGAATTGATGGCAGAGCTTCACCTTATTAAATGAATACTTATACCCCATTAAATATTTCTAATGTGCTCCAGTGGGTTTAAGTATATTGAAGCTCCAGTCAGATTTCCTGGAGAGAGAGATTCATCATCTTTACCTGTTCATACAGACGCATACAGCGAGTGCAGTGAGATTCCTGCTGAAAATAATTGGTCGGTATTGGTCATCATGGTTCGTTTTGAGGCTAATACATCTAGTATTAAAGGTGCAATCATGTAAAAACACAATTCTGAACATTGCTTTGTGTGTGTGTGTGTGTGTGTACTCACTCAGTAATAGAACTTTGTTTTAATACATTTTGAAATATATATATATATATTTCGGTGCTTCTCTACTTTATAGTTATCATTCTTGGTGTGAACGGGCCTAAATTATACGGGATTAGGTGTGTCGTGTCACAATATGCTGGTATTGACGATAATCATGATACAATTTTGTTTATTGAATTTTTTTATATTTATATATAATACTGCACTTATGATAATATCATAAATTCAGTTCCAGTAACTCTGGTTGACAGCCATAGTAGGTGGCAGGCAGTATTGCTCTTTAAAACTGGTTACCACCCATCCTAAAACGGCAAAAAGAAGGCTGCGATGACGCCAGGGGCGATTCTAGGATTTTCCTTTTAGGGGGGCTAAGCCCCCAATGAGGGTATGATTAAAAAAAAATGTAAAAAAAACAAGGTAAAAGTTTAATTTAGGGTCTAATGCTCACTTTCATTACCATGCAATTGCAGGGTTTTATAATCACTGTACCGTAGTCCTGAATTCGAGTTGTGTTAGTTAGGGGGGTTCGGGGTTTCCCCGAGAAAATGTTTAATTCTCTGAACTATTATGTGCATTTTAAGATGTTTTGAAAGCAATTTTTTTGGGATAAAACTAGGGCTGTCGCGGTGAAGGAATTTCCCTTGCGGTAATTTTGAGTGGCTCAATAGCGCGATATGCGGTATTACCGCCATTTATTTATTTATATTTATTTATATTTATTTGTTGCTATATAAATACGTGTTATGATGTCGTCAGCATACACAAAAACAATGTAACCGAAACTAAGCGGCGTTTCTGCGCATTGAAAGGCTGTCACTCAGCGCGCACATTGTTACGCCAACGGACTGTCTTTGAGTGAGTCATTAAACCGTTCATTCAACAAAAACGTTCAAAAAGCTGATTCCTTAAATGAAAGATGTAATGAAACAAGGTGTTAATTATTTTTTTAACTTTGAGCTCCACTTTTCAAGGCTCAGCTGGCCAGCAATGCTTCACTTTTGGGCAAAGCTGAAGCAATGCTTCACTTAATAAACCAATGGCATTGATTCAATGCGTGACTCGGCTTTATAATCAAAGAGGTCCTGCATTTGAGGTGGAGGTTTGGGGGTTACATTTTTTTAATCTCTGAAATGTGCATTTCAAGACGTTTGAAGACCAAAAAAAGGATAAGAAATAGCTTTAAAACTATGTCAGTAGACTATTTGTCAATACCTGCTCTCTCCTCATCTCCATCTTCCTTTCTTTTTTTTCAGTCTCCTCATCGTGCCCTTTCTCTTCCCCTCCTAAAGCTGAGCTTTTTTTTTATTTACTAAAGGCTACAATTTGTATTAGGTATATTTTCAATATGTACACATTCATTATTAATCCTTTTTTAATGTTTTTTTGTCCACTCACAATGACAGTAAACGAATGATTACATTAGGCTGACGTTACATGGCTAATTTCAGTTCAAAAGGGCGAAATTAGACAATAAAAACTATATTAGTTTTCCTGATTATTTTTTGTCATTCGTTTAACTTTAATGACCTCAAAAAACTGTCAAATATATAACGTTATAAGTTTAGCTACTTACATCTTATCTCGCACTTGCCCGTGCACTGAAGCGTCGAGTTGTGCTGCTAAAATTCGCGCTCAGCGTCTGTGAATGTAAAGCCCGCCTACTTTGATTTGATTGGTCATCTCAAATATTCTGACATTGACGAGCAATGACAGACCAATGGGCTCAGATGAACACACACACACACTTTCCTCTCTTTTTGACGCGCTCTCTGCTCGGCGCCACTGCGGATTTAAGATGAAGAACGCGCTGAATCTGATTAAAACAAGACTGAAGCTAACACGCATTTGTTCGCTGAAGCCCCCCTAAAAAGGGCCTAGTGACGCCCCTGGATGACGCTGTGTGTAGCTACTACTGCCACACAAAATCGTTTCACAGCGACAGGCGAAAGCTCTACCGAAACACTACCGAAAAACAGTTAAGTCAGCTCGCTATTGTGGGAGTTTTTTTCTTTTCTTTTTCTTTTTTGAAAAATAGGGTGTTGGACTCCCCACACTACAGGAAGGGCCAGTCAAAATGCTTTTTTACACATATGGTTACAACAAAAAGTTTGACAAAAGTGCACACATCCAGTAGGCAAAAAGCTACAAATAGAAAAATTCTGTATTGCATGTTCTCTATTTATGGAGCTGTGGTGTGCCAACTTTTTCCTTTTTGTGATTTAGTTATGGCAAAAACTCCCCCTCCACCTCCGTACACTAGTTTTTTAGTTTTTTTTTTTTTTTTATGAGCATGATTCATTTCTCAGAAAATCAAAAAACACAATCAAACAAAAATACTCGACTGATGGCATTATTATTAACATTCAATATTATTCTATAGTTATAGCAATAATATCGTTATCGTGATTTCTTTTGGCCAAAATAATAACATAGTGGTCACTGCTTATCCCAACTAGTGATGTAATTTTCTCATCCCTAACTGTATTCGTGCAAACAGTTGGTTTGAGCTTCAGGCAGAGACAGAATGCGTGATTTTACAGCTTGCCTGTGAGGTTCAGACACACGTTTCACAGAGCTCTGTGCTGCGGCTCCTACTGCAGGCATTATATATTCACATCGTCCACAAGACACAATCTCACCAGTGCTCACATCGTCCGTTACTTCCTGGAGACTCACAGGAACCAGGCCAGTGGGCATCACTCAGCACCATTAAATTTTTTTTTTTTTTCATGTACCCTACCTTTCTGAGGTCTTTGTGGGAATGAGACCGAGAGCGAGTTACTTGGTTCAAACAATTCAGTGAACAGGCAGTCTGACAGATGAGTGCAGACTTTACAGTGGAGACGCTTCACGCACCCTCACACTGGGCGTATAGCCTTTTAACAATAAAAAAATAAAAAACAGCTGTTATTGTTCAAGGCAAGGAAAATAAAGTTACAAATAATCAAGGCGTGTTTTCCTCAATGTATATATACACACTACCAGGTCAGTATGGACTTTTTCTTTCCGTCCATACATGCATACGGATACATGCATACATACAAGTGACTGTAAACAGGCTACTTATATAATGTTACAAAAGATTGCTGCTTCAAATAAATGCTGTCTTTTTTACTTTCTTTTCATCAAAGAATCCTGAAAAAAAGTATCAGTTTCCATAAAAATATTAAACAGCACAACTTGAGCAGCAAATCAGAATGATATATATATATATATGAGAGAGAGAGAGAGAGAGAGAGAGAGAGAGAGAGAGAGAGAGAGAGAGAGAGAGAGAGAGAAATAATACTGAATAAAAATGATTCAGTTTCAAACTTCCATTTAAAATGATACTCACATTCCCGTGAGACTAAGAGGGAACTGGAAACTAGTTTGACACATGGTCTTTAGGAAGCTTGATGGCCAAATTAAAAGCACATTAAGATAGTTGCGTTGTTCACGGTGTTGCCTAATTTCATATCACCAGTGAAATTGTCACACATTTATCATGAATGTTCAATATGCAATCCAGCCAATATAGAGGCCCATCAGTCCACAGCTGCTGTGGCTCAAGGTCAATCGAAAGCGTTTAAAGTGTCCACACTCGTCCACTGCGGACCCTTAAAGCTACACTGTGTGATTTTTACCCCCATCTAGCGATTAAAAGGTATATGACCATCCAGTGAATATTAGTTTCTGTTCCTCTCAATTCCGATTTTGTTTTAACTCCTACGGTGGTCAATGTAGTCCAAGATTAACATGGCTTCCAGTTCGACCTCGTCCATGAGTGTTCCTTCAAGTGATGAGGTTATTTTAGAAAACTATTATAATTTGCAGTAATTTAATTTGTCAGGTAACATTTAGGTTATGACATCTATGTAAAATGAATAATAGTTTTGTTTTCGTAATTTTTTTTACCATTTCATTGCTAACATCAGTTATCAGGTTCCCAGACGAATGCAAGCTAATCTTAGTAAAGTAACTTTTAATTGTAACTTTTAACTCTTTTTCGCTTCCTTGGCGACTCTGATATGTATCCTCGAGAACAAGAGTGATCCTCCATCAGCAACAGACTTTCAAAAAGGCTTTCAGGTTTTTATATCAGTCTCAAGCAATCCCTCTCTTCACATTCGACACGGTGCCATCGAGTGTTAAAACGTGAAAGGCGAAGCTTGAATTAACGGGTATGTCTCTCTTTGGCTAATGTACTTTCAAGATGGAGGGGCAACATGGCGACCTACATTAGAACCCCTTACCCGTATGTATTTTCAATGGCATATTATACACTCACGAGAATACTTTATTACTTGAACGAAGTAAATATACATTAATGAGCACATATATTTTTGAAAGAACTAAGTGTTTTTAGCTAAGAATAAACTAAAAAAGTTACACAGTGTAGCTTTAAAATGCTCTCCTGGTCCCCGTTTGGTCTGTGTGTGTCAATTCTGTGGTGGGTTTGGAGGGAAGAAGGCTGCCGTGATGGACTTGACTCAATTGTCCTATGCTCCCTTATGGAAATCTTTGAAGCAGAAATTCTAAACCCCCTCCTGAATCCAATTTCAATCTCATTCACTTTCCATATCCAGGTTGTATTGTGTTTTAGATTCTTATCAATCATAATGAAACCTGCTTTTTCTCATTTTCTTTTGATTAACTACTGGTGATTCAGTCAGTGCTTGACTCAACTGGTCTTTGATTCTGTGGATGTTAGGGATGTACAGAACTACAGATTTTCTCAATTGACTAGACGTAGAATGTCTGAAGAACTAGTTGAGTTGTCAGCCTTAAAGGGATTTATTTATTTTTTTTCCCAAAAATGAAAATTGTCATCATTATTCACCCTCAAGATGTTCCAGAACTGTATGAATTTATTCTGCTGAACACAAAAGAAGATATTTTGGAACAACTTGAGGGCGAGTAAATGATGACAGAATTTAAATGTTTGGGTGAACTATCCCATTAAGGAAGCCGTGTATAATTGAATGTTTACTTGTCTTGTCTACTCTACTCTATAAGTAAGTTTATGTCTAAGGTCAACAAATGACTAAAATAAATTAAAGCTAAATAATGCACATAACAAAATTAAAAAAAATTTAAATAAAAACTATAAAATATAATCTAAAATAATTAATTAATATTACTAAAAAATAACACTACTCCGGTTTGACAGTGATTTATACCCAGAAGCGGCTGTGGGATTTATGAAGGCTTAAATCTTTTTTAAATTTCACCAGATACAATGTTTTTAGGAGCCTGCATTTGAACAGGAAGGGAGTTGTCAGAACAGGAAGTGAGCTCTTTCTCTTCTTGCCACCAGAGGCCGAGGAAATGTTTCCACATTGTGCCTTCAGAGATGTGACAGAATTCTCAGAGCAAGCACTGTGGGACATTCCCAGTGTGACATATCACAGATTTTCTCATCTATACTAAAAAAAACGAATTTCCTCATTATTTCAGTTTCAGTGAATTGATAGGTCAGCTTTGTAAATTTTCGAGTTCTTCTCAACTGTTTTAAAAAGCCAGTGGTGTTCGGGAATGTGTGTTTGAAGGGCTTGAGATAATGGCAACAGAGATTAATGTCTGTGCATGTGAGAATATAGGCTGCCGTCACCAAGAACACCTTTCTCTCTCCAGGGAGGTACGTTTAAGAATAGCACTGACCTGCTTCGGTTCTTTTCTCTCTCTCAGAACTTGTCCGCTGTGATTTTTCAAGTTCAATGTGTGGGTGTGTCTCTGTTTCAGGATAAGCTGACAACTTCCAATCCAAATGTCTGATTATGAAACTGCAGTCCTAACTACCTTCTAAAGCACTATGGTGCCCTGCGTGACTCGTCATGTACATAAACAGAGACAAGGATCTCCAGTTACAATGTTCTTCCGCGAGACGCATGCAGTTTTGTTTATTAACCGCTAGAGCACCAAAAGTTACACAGCGTACCTTTTAATGTTTGTCCCTCAAACACTCTTTCCTTACTAAAGATAGTATTTTAAAGGTACATGCACAACTGTTCCAAAGTTTGGGGTTAGCAAGTTTTTTTTTTACGTGTTTGAAAGAAGTCTCTTCTGCTCACCAAAGACTGCATTTATTTGATCAAAAATACAGTAGAAACAGTTTTATGGACTTATTACAATTTAAAAAGTGTTTTCTATTTTAATATTAATTAAATGTCTTCAGTGTCACATGATTGTTCAGAAATCATTCTAATATGCTGATTTGGTGCTCAAGAAAAAAAATTATTATAATCAACATTGAAAACAGTTGCACTGCTTAATATTTTTGTGGAAACTGTGATACTTTTGTCAGGTTTCTTTGATTTAATAGAATGTTCAGCATTTATTTGAAATTTCATTCAATTGAATGCATTTTGCTAGACTCAAGTAATTTCATTAAAAAAATCTTTACAATGGTAGTTAAGATAATATGGTATATACATTCACCTAAAGGATTATTAGGAACACCTGTTCAATTTCTCATTAATGCAATTATCTAATCAACCAATCACATGGCAGTTGCTTCAATGCATTTAGGGGTGTGGTCCTGGTCAAGACAATCTCCTGAACTCCAAACTGAATGTCAGAATGGGAAAGAAAGGTGATTTAAGCAATTTTGAGCGTGGCATGGTTGTTGGTGCCAGACGGGCCGGTCTGAGTATTTCACAATCTGCTCAGTTACTGGTATTTTCACGCACAACCATTTCTAGGGTTTACAAAGAATGGTGTGAAAAGGGAAAAACATCCAGTATGCGGCAGTCCTGTGGGCGAAAATGCTTCGTTGATGCTAGAGGTCAGAGGAGAATGGGCCGACTGATTCAAGCTGATAGAAGAGCGACTGAAATAACCACTCGTTACAACCGATGTATGCAGCAAAGCAGTTTGAAAGCCACAACACGCACAACCTTGAGGTGGATGGGCTACAACAGCAGAAGACCTCACCGGGTACCACTCATCTCCACTACAAAAAGGAAAAAAGAGGCTACAATTTGCAAGAGCTCACCAAAATTGAACAGTTGAAGACTGGAAAAATGTTGCCTGGTCTGATGAGTCTCGATTTCTGTTGAGACATTCAGATGGTAGAGTCAGAATTTGGCGTAAACAGAATGAGAACATGGATCCATCATGCCTTGTTACCACTGTGCAGGCTGGTGGTGGTGGTGTAATGGTGTGGGGGATGTTTTCTTGGCACACTTTAGGCCCCTTAGTGCCAATTGGGCATCGTTTAAATGCCAAGGCCTACATGAGCATTGTTTCTGACCATCCCATCCCTTTATGGCCACCATGTACCCATCCTCTGATGGCTACTTCCAGCAGGATAATTCACCATGTCACAAAACTCGAATCATTTCAAATTAGTTTCTTGAACATGACAATGAGTTCACTGTACTAAAATGGCCCTCACAGTCACCAGATCTCAACCCAATAGAGCAGTGGTTCTCAACTCCAGTCCTCGGGACCCACTGCTCTGCACATTTTGTATGTCTCTCTTATCTGACACACTCAGTTCAGTTCATAGAGCCTAACGAGCTGAGGATCTGAATCAGGTGTGTTAAATAAGGGAGACCTACACAATATGCAGAGCAGTGGGTCCCAAGGACTAGAGTTGAGAACCACTGCAATAGAGCATCTTTGGGATGTGGTGGAACGGGAGTTTCGTGCCCTGGATATGCATCCCACAAATCTCCATCAACTGCAAGATGCTATCCTATCAATATGGGCC
Source organism: Tiaroga cobitis (assembly GCA_030578255.1). Classification (NCBI taxonomy): domain Eukaryota; kingdom Metazoa; phylum Chordata; class Actinopteri; order Cypriniformes; family Leuciscidae; genus Tiaroga; species Tiaroga cobitis. Next base: position 28,184,838 of record CM060598.1, on the reverse strand, counting down.
AACATTTCTAAAGAATGCTTTCATCACCTTGTTGAATCAATGCCACGTATAATTAAGGCAGTTCTGAAGGCGAAAGGGGGTCAAACACAGTATTAGTATGGTGTTCCTAATAATCCTTTAGGTGAGTGTATGTATATGTGCTACACTAAGGTTCAATGAATACCATGGTACATGTCCAAATATGGTATTTCCACACTACGTGTCTAAAATTGCCATAATACTTGTCCAAAATAATGTTGTACCATCGCAAAATGTCTAAAAAAACATGGTTTTACCATGGCAAGTGTCCAAAATAACAGTAGGCTATTACTGTGATATTACCATGATTTTTGTTTTGTACTTGCTAGCCTGCTGATGTGTTGGAAAATGGCATGTGTGTTTATTAGTCTAAATTTCTACATAACCTACATCTTTCTCACACACATGAATCATGCAAGCCCAAAATCTTCTGTTGGAGTGTGTCCGCTTTCACTGGGCTACTGTACGGGGGTGTGTGTGCTTAAATGGTGTGGACAGCTGGTTAGATTGGCACTATTTAAAGAAAATGTGTGTCTGTGAGTGTGTGTTCTTTGGCTGTGACATTTTTGGGCCATCGTGTCCTTATTTTTTTTTCTCCAATATGCGGGAAAGAGAGGAAAAGGGTGGGACAGGAAAGTCTTTCTTACTGTATTTTTCCATACTCTTCATGCTCTCACTTTGTGTGGATGCAAGAACTTCTCCCAAATAAGGCCTTAAACAAAATGTACTTTTTTCATTCCAGTGTGATGTTCATTTTGCGGTTGAGTTTGGGTCTTGATCAGCATTTTGGCCTCCTGATTCTGCATAAATGCAGGATGGATCGTGGACCTGCTACACTCTATTATATTGCGTTTCTCATACAGGGGTTCACTCACTCAATTATTATGATGATTTTTTTGGACATATTTTGTGGCTCTCTGAAATACTTGATTCTGATTTGTTAAATGTTTGTTTACAATTACTGCGAAACTGGATATTTCACCGCTGCACGCAGTCAATGACAATGTACTTGCTACTTTCACGTCTCGTATCATTCTTCAGTCTCTATCTTTTAATTTCATTGCATTTCTATGATATTTAAAATGGCTAATTGGCTCTTACTTCTCCGAACAGTTACAATTACCAGCTGTAATTAAAAAAAAATTATAGCTAATTATAGCTTTGTAGCTAAACATGTTAGCTAACCAGTCTCTAGAAAAAGTAAATTGGATTGGGAATAATATTATGACTTAATATTGTTGCAGTCATTGTTGTTAGAGTTTTTTTTTTTTTAATCTTTCTTAGCAGATGCTTTAATCCTATCCATCTATTCCTCTATCCTCTATCATCTATCTTTAAGGTAATCTACACAATTTAAGCTAATATATACAATTTTCATGCAATTTTAATTTTATTTGCTCAATAGCTATGTAATAAATGGGATAATCAAATCTACAGCCAGTGGGTCATCGTCACAAAATATTAATATTGTAGCCTATTTGTTTTGTGAATTTAATTTTAACCATGGCTCATGGTAGTATTATTTCTTTTTCTTAAGTGATGGCAGCTATTCGTAAGAAGCTCGTGATTGTGGGAGATGGAGCCTGTGGAAAAACATGTTTGCTCATTGTGTTCAGCAAAGACCAGTTCCCAGAGGTCTACGTGCCCACAGTGTTCGAAAACTACATTGCTGACATAGAGGTGGACGGCAAACAGGTCAGTTATCCTAAAATAGTGTTGTTCACAGTCCTTCTTCCTTTGTGGACAGAAGCACTGAGAATATGGTGTGTCTGTGTATGCTTGTTTGAGAGAGGGAATTGGGTGTTCCTGCAACCTTTTAACACAAATTTCAGGCCATCCTGATCAGACATGCTGGATATAATATGAGAAAAGTTCAGCAAGAGGGAGTGCTCCTCTGATCTGAACTTACTACTACAGGAAATGGTTTAAGATTTTTGTTCATGTTTGGACTTGTAAGCTTCTTTGAAATAGAGGACAACGATATTGACATGAACCTATAAGTTAAGGAAAAATATGATTTCAGGAGTTAAATTTGCCCAGGCCAGCGTTCCAGAACTTTTGATTAAAAGATTTGCAGTTTGTTGATTTACATTTTTTCTATTTCCTGTATGCTCCAGTACACTCATTTCAAAAAAAAAAAAAAAAACCCTCTCTTTTAACCCTTGAATGTTTTTGTATTGTCTTTGAAGACCTCTAGACCAGTTTGAACTGCAGTTATCTCTTTAAATAGCTTTAGGTTTATAAATTTTTTTTTATATTTATGACCACTGACATTGACAACAAGACCACTCAAAGTCCAGTGACATACCTTCAGCTGACAAACAATACTGAAGTATCTGCCTCTCTCTCTCTCTCTCTCTCTCTCTCTCTCTCTCTTCTCTCTTCTCTCTTCTCTCTTCTCTCTTCTCTCTCTCTCTCTCTCTCTCTCTCTCTCTCTCTCTCTCTCTCTCTCTCTCTCTCTCTCTCTCTCTCTCTCTCTCTCTCTCTCTCTCTCTCTTCTCTCTTCTCTCTTCTCTCTTCTCTCTCTCTCTCTCTCTCTCTCTCTCTCTCAGGTGGAGTTGGCTCTGTGGGACACAGCTGGTCAGGAAGACTATGATCGGCTGAGGCCATTGTCGTATCCAGACACAGATGTTATTCTGATGTGTTTCTCTATAGACAGTCCAGATAGTTTAGGTACCTAACCACACACACACACACACACACACACACACACACACACACACACACACTATTGTTCTGAAGTTTTGAGTCAGTAAGCATTTCAATCATGACCGTAAAGACATTCATGCTAAGCTGTTCTTTTGAACTTTCTATTTACCTTTCTATTTTTCTATTAAGAATTCTGAAAAAATAACAATGCATCAAAATTTTCCACAAAAATAAGCTGTGTTAATAGTAAGAAATTTTTCGTGACAACCAAATCAGCATATTAGAATGATCACGTGACACTGAAGACTGGAGGGATGATGCTGAAAATTCAGCTTTGACATCACAGGAATACAATATATTTTTAAATTACATTAGAATAGAAAACAATTATTTTAAACTAATTTACTGTATTTTTAATCAAATAAATGCAGCCTTGTTGAGCATAAGAAACAAAAAAAAATCTTAAAGACCCCAAACTTTTGAATGGTAGTGTAAATTACTACTTTTTTTATTTTATTTTTTAATTCCTGCTTCACAGCAAATACAGTTTTAACTAAGTGCAAGTAATTCATATTGCACATATTACATTAGGGTAAAATTGAAGGTGATTTATTAAATACTGAAATTTCATTAAATAATGAAATGCACTATAAATCTCCTGCAGTTATTAATATTTATAATTTACTGTATTCAATTATTTCTAAAAATATCTTAACATTGGCATCAGGTTTCATAACTTCTGTTCTGGCCTCTTCCAGAGAATATTCCAGAGAAATGGACGCCAGAGGTAAAACATTTTTGTCCCAACGTTCCCATCATCCTAGTGGGCAATAAAAAGGACCTGCGGAATGATGAACACACCCGCAGGGAGCTGATCAAGATGAAACAGGTATGGCAGGTGTGTGTGTGTGTGTGTGTTTAGCAGATGTTGCCATAGTAACATGAAGTAGAGGTTTATAAGACACAGCAGTGGCCTTTTGTTGGCCTTTGCCTTAACAAACAGGACACTTCCTGTCTCTGAAAGCCACAAAGGAAAATGGAAATGCAGCTGTTTCCTGTGGGGAAAAAGCTGCCCTCAGGGATTACATCATGCTGAAGGTTTGTTTGTAAGAGTAAGGCAAAAAAAAAAACAGTAGTGAAACTTCCATGCTAGTCGTCATAATACTTTTATATTTATACATGTAGCATTTTTAAGTTATTTTCTAATGAGGAAAATTTTAGTATACACAATTTGTACAGTAATGATCCATCATATTCTCCCAAATTGTTCGGCTACTTTTAACCACAATGCTTTGTGTTGAAAGGGACTGTTGTGGGGACCATTTAAGGTAGCTAAGACACATTGGTGTTAGTGTCTAGGAATGCTCATTGAGCTCAAACCCTGATTTTATCTCTTCAGGAATGTGGCAGATTGTAAGTCATGTGACATTCAGCATACTACAGTTCTACAGTATGAAATGTTTATTGACGTTCATTGTATGTTGTAGAGTTGTAAGCTTCTTCGCTTTGAATCAGTATGCAATTACAAAAAAATTACATTTTAATATTAATCTAGCTACATTATTTGTTTCGGTGCCTAAATATAAATATTACGAATCTGTGATTTGTTCATTCTATTTAACCTTTTATTAGCTGACAAAAGTACAAAGAAACGTTTTCCAATGTTTTCACTGACCAACAGAGGCGGACAGAGTACACAGCTTTATTACTTGAGTAAAAGTACAGATACCCCTTGCTAAATTTTACTCAAGTACAAGTAAAAGTACTACAGTCAGATGTCTACTTAAGTAAAAGTACTGAAGTACTTGTTTTTAAAAGTACTTGAGTATCAAGAGTACATTTTCTAAATTTTGCATTACTACTGCCACAGTGCTTACATTTATGTACAGAAACGTCCTACATGGAGTTATGAAAAATGTTAATGTTAATACCTTGGAGAATGTAAAAGGAATTGAAAGTAAAATCAAGTCATTTTCATCTTTTTACCATGTTGCTTTATTTAACAATTCAAAACAATTCGGGTTGGCACATTCACGGGATGGACCTGCTGCGTCTTCATCCATTGTTTCGTCCATGTCTCTTATCTAAATCTGACAATGGAGTTGACTTTGGCGGAAAGCTGAAGGTGATTGCTGATAGGCTGTGCCAATCAGTGGCGCCTGCACAATCCAATCAAGTTTGAGAGGGAAACAACACATTGAGGGTTTCCGAGATTTTTATTTTTTCCATTTTTTTTTTTTTTTTTAGAAGTAGTAACGGGTACTCACGGTTATGGATAGAAATGTAGTGGAGTAAAGAGTACAATATTTGCCTCTCAAATGTACTTGAGTAAAGTCATGAGTACTCCCCAAAAATGATACTCGAGTAAAGTACAGATCCCTCAAAATTGTACTTAAGTACTGTACTCAAGTAAACGTACTCCGTTAATGTCCGGCTCTGCTGACCAACATAATTGTATTTTGTAAATATGAACAAATTTTGATTTTGATGGCTGCAACACACCCCAAAAAAGTTGGGACAGAGACCAAATAAAAGTGAAAAGATTATCCAAATTAGATTATCCAACTATTTTGAAACAGTCCTACAATGAGCAGGTGAATTGGTAATAGTTGAGTGTATCATGTTTGGGTGTAAAAGTGCTTATCGGTCTTTTTAAGCAAAGATGGGTCATGGCTCATCACTTTGTGCCAAATATCTTGAGAGAATTGTCAAACAATTAAAAAATCACATTTCTCAATGCAAGATTGCAAAGCATTTATGCCTTTCATCATCTTCCATACATAATATTGTCACAAGATTCAGGGAATCCAGAGAAATCTCAGTCTGTGTTGGGTAAGGCAGTAGACCTCTGTTGAATGTGCGTGACCTTTGAGCCCTCAGATGGCATTGCACAAGATACCATTATACTACTCTGTCAAATACAGCCACATGTGCTCAGGAGTAATTTGGAAAACCATTTTCACTGAACAGTCTGACGCTGCATCAAGAAATGCCACTTGAATCTCTATTACGCAAGGAGAACGCTTTACATCGGTTCTATGTGGAGATGCCGGCGAGTTCTCTGGGCCTGAGCTCATCTCAGATGGTCTAGAAGAAAGTGGAAATGTCTGATGTGGTCAGATTAATCCATGCTTCAGCTTGTTTTTGGGAGAAAATGGAATCGAGTTCGCAGTCCCAAAGATGAAAGGGACCAACCAGACTTTCAGCAGCGACGGGTTCAAAAGCAAACATCTGTCCTGGTATTGAGGTGCATCATTGCAAACGGTAGGGGTAACTTGCATTATTGTGAAGGTACCATTGACATGGAGGCATATATTTGGATTGTACAGAGACATAAACTGCCATCAAGATGACATCTTTCCTGGGAAGCAAGACAATGCCAGGCCTCATTCTGCACATGCTACAACTGAGTGGTTTCTAGACACTCTAAACTATAGAAGGGATGTGCCGGCCTGTTTACTGCAGTCCAGATATGTCTCTTATGGAAAATGTATGACCCATCATGAAAAGGAGAATCAGGCAACGATGACCACAGACTGCTGAGCGGCTGTCTTCAGACAAGATTGTGCAAATATTTCACTAGCAAAACTCCAACAATTAGTATCCTCAACTTCAAAATGATTAAAAAGTGTAATTAAAAGGAAAGGTGATGTGAGACAGTGGTATACATGTCTCTATCCCAACTTTTTTGGGGTGTGTTGCAGCCATCAAAATCAAAATTTGTTCATATTTACAAAATACAATGATCTGTACTTTTACTCAAGTAATGAAGCTGTGTACTCTGTCCACCTCTGTTGGTCAGTGAAAACATTGGAAAACTTTTCTTTGTACTTTTGTCAGTTAAAAAAAGATTAAAAAGAATGAACAAATAACAGATTCTTGGTTTTATTGCATTTTACAAAATGTCCCAACTTTTTCTGATTTGGGGTTGTATAAGAGGGCAGCTGAAATGGAGGTTTGCCTTTTATGAAAACATTTGGGTGAAATGGGTGGGGGGTGGTGTCACATGATCATTCTAATATGCTGATTTACTGCTAAACATGTCTTACTATTCTGCCCTACAAAGCAAAAAGGCAGTAAACTGCATTTTTTGTCAAAAATGAGTTGTTATCATTTTCATGACATTCAAGGCGTCCTTTGTTATGTGACAAAACATCTTATCTCAAATGTGTGTCGTTTTGGAGGAAAATGGTAGTCGTTTGTACAGTAACTGCAAAAAGCCCTAGTGAAACAAAGCAAGAGTACAGTAACATCCATTACTGTGTTCTTGTTATGTTTTACCTAACAAAAAATAACCGTGTTTCTGCGCAGTGTAGTTACTGTTGCCATGGTGAACACACAGCTGATTTTCGGGCATCCTCACGGGACGATTTTAACATTTGCGATTTCACCCTTCTAACTTCCCCAAATTGTTCCCCTACCAAACTACCCCCCTCCCCTGAAAGAATGAAAAAAATATTCCAGAAAGAAAAAAAAAGGTGCAAGCTCCATGTAGTTTAGCGGTTACTATGATTTTCGCGATATAGCAGTTCAGTACAAATTAAATCGTGATAGACTACTGTGTGAATATTAAACCGCAATAATAGTACAATTTAAATACAAATCCTACATGTTCTGTGAATAAATGGGGCAGTCGACGCGCAGTTTCATTTAACACACACACACACGCGCGCGCTGAAGCACGTGTGACGCTCAAGCTGTTTTTTTGCATATGAGGACACGACTGCATGAACTTACTCTCCAGACTCTAGATCCGCTCTTAAAGTCACTTTGTGAGCATTTAACCGCTTAATTTGAGAAAAACTATCGTCATGACATAAACACAGAAACAAAGGTCTACACGGCAACCCGTCAAAATAAAAGTTCGGTTTTACGTGACAGAAATATAGGCCTATTACTGTTGTACAGTAGAATTGAGAAACGTCTCAATGTAATAATAATACTAACACTAATACAAATAAATTAAGATTAAAAATACATTTTTATTCAATGTTTTAATTTTAACAGTAAAGCTCATTGTGCAGCATGTTGTTTGACAACAAATGTTTGTTTAATTTCATATGATTAAAAGAAATGTAGGCTAATTAATAAAATATTAGAATTTTAATATATTTTATTTGTAATATTCATAGAATATTTTTAAAATATTGTATTAGTTTAATAATAGTTTATAATAAAAGTTTTACGATTTCAATTAATTAGACATGATTTTTGATTACTAAAAATTTACGCCACGTATCCGCAACACTAGTTTCACAACACAAAAATGTTTAAAAAAATTGTCCAAATGGTTCCAATTATTTTAAATACAGTGTATCTAACACACCCAGAGCCCAAGTTGTGGCAAAATAGTCTTTGGAGAATCTGTAGTTACTGCATTTTTCCTTGGTTTGGTGCCACGTTTTTGGTAAGTAATACAAAGCAAGAATACAGTAACTGCAAAATAGGGGTAAAATATCAAATTAAATATGAGGATTGATATGTACAAAGAATAAGCTAATATAAAGTCACAAAACAGCCACATGTCCAATAATCTACCTACAACTACTTAGGCTGGATGACAGGATAACTTTAAAGTCATTTTTCTCTGTTCTGCACTCTGCGTAGTTACTGCCTTTTTGCTTTGTAGGGCAGTATTATCAATGTTGACAGTTATGCTCTATTAGCTGAAATAGAAATCTTTAGCATTTATTTGAAATGGAAACCTTTTGTAACATCTATAAATGTCTTTACTGGCACTTTTGATAAATTGAATGCAGTGTTCACAATTAGACATTGTGTTCACTATTAGATATTGTTAGTGTACAAATGAATCTAGTGAGAGGGTGAATAGTTTATTTTCTTAAAGAATGCTTCCTTTAATCGTGTACGTGTGTTTTTAGGAACCTGTAAAACCAGAGGAGGGCCGTGACATGGCTAATAGGATCAGTGCATTTGGATATTTGGAGTGTTCGGCTAAAACTAAGGATGGAGTGCGTGAGGTGTTTGAGATGGCCACCAGGGCAGCGCTGCAGGTGCGCAAGCGGAAGAAGAGAAGCGGTTGCCTACTGTTATGAGCCCCCCCCCCCCACACACACACCTCCATGTTCCTTTCTGCAACTGACCCCAGGAAAAATCTACAGTACCTGCTGCGCCCCACATGTCTCGCAATCCAGGAGTGGATGACCGAAAAATATTTATAAAGAAACCAAAGTGTGTGTCAGTACCCAATGCCTCCTCCTTGCCATCTTTCTGTCTCTTTTTTTTTCTTCTTTTCTTTTCACCAGCATACTTTCCTTCCTTTCTTCCTTCTCTGGAAGAAAGACTGATATTAATTTTGTATTTGTACATAAATCTCGGTATCTTTCGTTTCTGGTTTACAGTTATTCTATGCCTCTGTATATGACGCTCAGTGATTTAAGTTTGAAAAGAAGCAAAAATACATTTATCATTCATTTAAACTGCCACCCTGTACTCTGTGTGTCTGTTTTTTGACTGCTGATTTTGGGACTGTTCAACTGCCAAACTTTCTTTATATTTGTCCAATGGAGTTGACCTTAGTAAGTATAGATGGCATATTTATTTTACTTGAATGAAAATTAGGCTCTAAGGAATAGATGTAGTGTGATCAATTAGGTTTACTGTTGTACATATGTGTTTGCTTTGCAACAGAAAAAAATATTTGGACAAAAATGCTCAAGTTTATAATTTTGTGCCAAGTAAACCATTTTTAATGGTTAGCAGGCTAAAACTGAATTAGCATTAAGTGCTAACTAAATTAGCTGGTCTAATGTGTGTGTGTGTGTGTGTGAGGGAGAGAGAGATGAATTTTGAGGAAACAGTCAGAATTGTGAGATAAAGTCATAGACTACCTCACAACTCTTGAGGGGAGAAAAAGTCAGAATTGTGAGTTATAAACTTGAAATTGTGAGAAATAAAGTCAGAACTACGAGATTTAAACTCGCAATTCTGAGGGAAAAAAGTCCAAGTCGTGAAGTCCAAGGCTATAAACACTAAATTGCGGTAGAATTGAGATAAAAAGTCACAATTACCTTTTTTAAATTTTTTTATTCCGTGGTGGAAACGAGCTTCCATAGCTGGCGGCACAATTATGGGTTAATTGCAGGTAGAGGTGACTGAGTTACTAAAATCTATTTTTGTGTCCTTGGCTTGAATAAAAAAGTACCCAGTGGGAATGCCCTTATAATTGATGTCCAGCATGTTACTTTAAAAATGAGAGGTCAAGAGAAGAAAAGCCCTGGTTGTTTAAACGTGGGGTAAGCAGTTTATTTTTAATGGCAGTCAGAAAATATGCCCGTTTACCTGACAGATCGCACTAGATCAGGTGTGCTGATGTTGCAGACCTGTCTCTATGACTGATCTAGACTATAAATTGCTATAGAAAAAATAACCCAGAGGTGATTAGGATAGGATTGTGAACCTGTAGGTGTTGCTATGAGTTTCTTTGTTCTGTTGAACACAAAAAAGATATTCTGAAGAATGTTGGTAACCAAACAGCTGATGGACCCCATTGACTTCCTTAGTATTTTTTTTTTCCTACTGTGGAAGTCAATAGTGTCCATCAACGGTCTGGTTACCAACATTCTTTAAAATATCTTCTTTTGTGTTCAACAGAAGAAAGAAACTCATAGAGGTTTGGAACAACTTGAGGGTAAGTAAAAGATGACAGAATTTTCATGTTTGGGTGAACTATCCCTTTAATCCGCTCGACAGAGGAGATGTTTTCGTTTCACAATCATTTAAAGGTGCAGTAAGCAATTCTGAGAAACGCTGTTGAAAGTGGCTAACACCAAAACACACTTTGCAAATCAGCAATAAGGGACGTGTCCACTCATGAGGGGGGAGCTGCCTGTGCTGCATAGCGTCAAATAGTATAGATATAGAAAGACGGTTTACTCCTATTACTTATGAATGGGAGAAACTGCAACGTAATACAGCAGAATATGTTCCGCCTAAAAGAGTAAAAGTAAAAGAGCCTGTTGCTAATTGATAAAGTAATTGCATCACTGCAGAGACTCACACTTAACTGCACATGTGCATTGGATGGTCTATCCTGAAAAAAAAACACGTATGCTATTTGAACATAAGAAACAACATTTATGGGGAAAGTTAATGTCAGATTTTGTTCCTGATTTGAAATATGTTATTTAAATGTGAGTTTGGCAAGCAGTTTTTTTATATATTTCAGGATTCCCCCATTCAAATAGATATGACTTGGTCTTGGGTGCCCGAAATAGCTGCCCGGAGGCATTGCAAATATGGCCGCCGAGAGAACATACTTTCTTTGAAAGGGACTTTGATAGCGTGTTTGTGAATTTTGGGGCGGAGCTATTCAGATAGGGGTGTGATCCTTTTGGGTAGGGGCTTGTTTGTTTTGGTGATTTCAAATATCAGAACATGTATTTTCTCAAAAATTCTGAAAAATCGCTTACTGCACCTTTAATGGACATCATTTGAGAATATATTATGTCTGATTGTCTGTGGTTTAATAATGAAAGCACAGCTAAAATCCAAAGAACACAGGATTTATTAATAAAGGGACTGACAATGTTCAGATGTTAAAAATAAACAATTTTAAAGGTCACATTTTATGCAGAGTGAAACAAAAAATGTTTGAATTGATTTATCAAGTCAAGTCATCTTTATTTATATAGCGCTTTTAACAATGTAGATTGTTTCAAAGCAGCTTTACAGAGATAAACATACAATTTACGGTAACAGAGAATTGATTTGGCTTTATAGCGATTTTTGAATAATGTTATTTCCAGCTAAAGTTAGTTTTGATTTGATTCACTTCAAGCAAAATTATCATTTGTTATTACATTTATCTTACAATCATGAACAAATTAAGAAAAACGATTTAATGTAGAAATCCGAAAGGCACTTTATCAGCAAAAAAATGGTTTATGTATCAGTCCATGTGCTCATATATTTTCAAGGTAGATTAAAATATTTTCTGTCATCAGTTTATATATATATATATATATATATATATATATATATATATATATATCCTATTTCAAGCCTGAAATTTACACATTTAAATTCACAGAAATTTAAGCCAAGTTAATACTGTACAATGTTTTGGGTACAATGTGTATCGTACAGTCTGACTTAAAATGGTTGATGTTGTTGTTAATGTAGAAATAAAAAAAGGCACTTTATCATAAAAAAACAGTGGTTTATAAATCAGTCCACGTGCTCTTTTTTCAGGGTAGATTAAAGTATTTTTGTACAGTAAAAATCTTAGTGTGCACCCAGCTTTAAAGAATGGGAAGATCCAGGATTTCAATGCTAGCTTCAAAAGAAGGTGTAGAACAGATGTGGCTAGTGAAGACTGGCTCTTTCTTAGTAATCATGTCTCCATTCAGGATTCAGATATTGTTGGACCGCACTCTCCTCAGTTTCCACTAGGGGGAGAAAGAACAGAACAGTCAGTTTTTTCACATCATGCCTTCTTGAAACCATTATTATTATTAATATACTATTGTTATTTAGGCTATATTATTAGTGGTAATATTTAAATTACCATTGTAGCTATTATTACTATGTATCACTTACTATTATTAAACTATAAATCACCATAGAACAAGACTGCTGGTAACTTTTCAAATTGAGCAGAAGCTAATTATTTATAGAACAATATTACCGGTAAGTGATATATTTATTTGAGATTTAATTTTTTAACTGTGATTGAATTCAGCTAGACTAGTTCTTTAAAGTCTTAAAAGCCCTACAAGATCTTCCTTTATGGAAGTGGGAAGCATTATAATCAGGTGTATATGTTTTTGTTTGCTGACAACCGGTTCTGAAAAAATGGAGGAAAGAGGACAGCCTCCTGGTTGCAATGCATTTGCATTCAGGCAAAACCTTGAAATTTGACACAATGTGATGTTTTTGGCAGAACATCAACAGACATGAATGTTCTTTTTTTGAAATGAAGACTTCCCATGTATTTTGAGGACATTACACTAAATCAAGTTGAATTTTTCACCCCCAGAAAGATTATTTCTGAAATCTACAGTAGCCAGTAAAGTTGTGGCATAAAAAAACAGGTTTAAGTCAAACGATGTGTTGTGACTGCCAGAGGTTTAAAATTAAAGCCTGTCTCACCACTCTCATCGTCAAAGTTGAGAGCAAGAAGACGCTTTTCAACCTCCTCTATGCCCTCTACACTGGTAAAGGGAAGCCCGGTGTAACCTCCCTGCTCGGAGCAGAAGTCAATAAACCTATAAAAATACAAAAGAGACAAGTCATTTAGTCAGTTTCTCATCAGGGTTTGCATTTCATCCATGTGTAAGTTGCAAGTGTACAGTATATACCGGCCCCAGATTTCATCTGTCCGCAGAATGAAGGGGTTTCCCACCATGATGAACAGGGATTTTGCTCTTGTCACGGCAACATTGAATCTCTAAAGAACAAGACATGAATTGAGCAAATTCAAGACTAAAGTGTGTTTTAGCACGTTGTTACAGAAAGAGCATATTCACAATATAGCACACAACTTAGTTCAAGTTCACATCATGTTGTGATATTACACTACCCTTTTAAAGTTTGGCGTCTGTACCTTCTCATTCTTGAGAAACCCAATGCTAAATGTTTCATCGAAAGTGATGTGTTGCTCGCTGCTGCGAACAGCTGACACCATGATGACTTTCCTCTCTTGGCCTTGAAACTCCTCCACGGAACCAACCTACACAACACACCGAACACACAAAGGGAGACGGATATCATTTTCTCTTCACCAGTCCTAATTTAAGATAAAAAGCCATACCAGAGTGTCTACTAACTTTAAGGTCATTAATGCACATGCACTTTTGGAGGTCCTCTTCTGATTTGATGGCCTGTCTGATCTTCTCCACCTATGAAATCAACCCCCAGAGAAAGTAAAGTGATGGTACAGACCATCAGAGATTTACGAGAAGTGTCATGATGTTTTAACTGCTATTTTTTGGTGACAGAATAGGGCTGTCCAAGAGCAGGCTCCACCTGTTTCCTGTAGGGGGCGATAATGCCAATTTCTCTTGGGGAGATTCTAGAGATTCCCCTCTTGGCCTGTGTCAGGAGCAGCTTCTTCAGGTAATCTATGATGATGTCGATTTCAAAGGTGTTAAAGAATGAGGGGCTGTTCGACTCTCTTTCATCCTTCCCAGGAACTCCATGGAAAATCACAGGAAATCCCTGGGGGGTAAAAAAAAACAACAACAAAAAAACAATACACAAATGGGTAATCTTCAGGAAACTGATTTAACTATAGTGACTAAAGTGCTGTTTAATATGTCTCATACTCTTTTGGGCAGGTACTCCCAAGTGCAGTACTGGTTAGAGCTGATCTCATTTGCACATGCCTTCAACTCCCCATCATAGAACAACTCATTAGGAACCTTCAGAATGGATGGGTGAGACCTGAAGAGAGAGAGAGAGAGAGAATAAAATAAGTGCACACTATGGCATCTATGTAATTTTAAAATTGGTCCTATAAATGCATAATATTAAAATTGTCATGGTATGTCTGAAAACTAATGTGGAATAAATGTTATCTTTAAGATGTGTGTGACCATCATATGACAGTAAGAGAGCACACACAAACCTTATTCTAATATGGAATTGTATTGGAATGTTAAAGAGTGTTGGTATGTGATCTCCACTCAATGATAAAATATGATGAACAAGTCTAAGAATGTTCCGCATAAGGTTGAAAATACCATCATTGGCCTAGAAAGATAACATTCTGAGAGTTAAGACTATAAAAAAGGAAGGATGCCCTGTCCTCACTGTTACACATTGACACAATTGGAAATGTTTGTCTCTTATTCAGTAATATAATGTTATTTGCCACAACACTAACAAATAGACAATATTAAAAATCTTTACTATTTATTTAATTATATACCATACTATTCTAAAACCTGTATTATTATTCTTTTTTTGTATTTATTTATCTTGGTCTTGACACCTAGTAGGTAATACTAGGTCTAAATAATTGAAAATTTGTCTAAATAAACAAAAAAGCTTGTTTCCACCATGGATTAAAAAAGACAGGTAATTGCAACTTTTTATCTAACAATTTTGACTCTTTTTCTTGCAATTGCATGCGATTGACAGGTGGTCCCGCTCTCCTGCCATTTCATCATTCAACACATTAGTGAAGAGATGTCGTTACAAGAGGAAGTTATTTTGATTAAATATTACAAGAGCACATGCATTTTATAAAAAGAATAATAATGATGTACATGGGTAAATATTTTTTTAATAAATACTGCCATACTCCATAAAAATAAGAATTGTCAATTTTGATTTCATGGTGACTTTAAGAACTAAGCACACCGGTGTGTCCTACCTGTAGTTCAGAAGAAGTTTGGTAACGTAGCGTTTGTCAAACTCAATGTCATCTTTCTTATAAAGATCATTCTGTGTCATCAGCCTCTCCAGCAAAGAGACATCTAAAGGAAAGACACACAACTCCAGATTACAAAACAAAACGATAAAACACACCACTTTGCTTATCCCTCCATTTTTCTCATTTACAACAGTCATGATTTAGCGATTGTTAAAGCTTAGATGGTAAACAATAACAATACTATTTTTTGGGAACATAATTTTAACATGAATTGAATTAGCTTATAGGTCGAGTGTGTGATGTGTCTGTATATACGTATGTGCATCTCACCAAACCCATGATTAATGGCAAGAGGAGATCTCAGGATTGGTCCCAGTTGCTTGGGATCTCCAGCCAAAACAAGCTGCCCGGTCTCTGCATTCAGCAGTCCTAAACACACCCAATGAGACAATGCAATGATTCCAAAAATGGATCTGACTACTATAAGACTTTTACTACAGTACATATTGGAGGCAAACAGAGCAAACACGCATCTGAACAAGAGTGGTTGCCCACCTGCCACACTGATGATGGTCTCTGACTCTACAGCATGTCCTGCCTCATCCACAAAGATGTGAGAAAAATGATCCACAGGAACACCCCCACTGACCAGCCTACCAACAGAGACACAGTGATTACTGACTGCTGTAAATCATATCTGTGAGAGAAATTTGAGTTTATAGCATTTGTATAAGATGACACCCTTCACCTGCCAGCGGTGACTATAGTGCTGACCAGGATCTTGTAGGACATTAGATCCTCTTTACATGGGAAAATAATCATCTCTCCCTCCGCATTGCAGTTGTTCTAAACACACACACACACACACACACACACACACACACACACACACGGAGTGAATGGTGGCCTTATCTGGTGGATTAGAGACTTTCTTTTAAATCATCCACAAAGAGTTCTCCTTAATGATAAAGTTTCAAAAACAATTGTTTTAAACACAGGAGTACCACAGGGAACTATATTATCTCCTCTATTATTCTCATTGTACATAAATGAATTTAAAATTCACAACTCTTATTTTAGTCTACTTAAATATGCTGATGATTTGGCACTTGTCGGCCTTTTGTACAAAGGTGGAACTGAAAGAGATAAATTGTATCATAATTATATAAATTCCATACAAAAATGTTGCAAACTCAGTGCACTTAAGATAAATTTGCACAAAACTAAGGAGTTAGTGATTAGTAGAAATAAATGTGAAATCTCTGAACAATTGCAACCCTTGACACTCAATGGATACCAGGTAGAAATAGTTAATAGTTTTAAATACCTGGGAACATTCATAGATAGTAGCTTGAGTTTTGCTGGAAATGTGGATTATGTTCTTAAAAAGGCAATGCAGAGATTGCATCTTATTCGGAGGCTAAAACACTTTGGTGTGAGCAAAAATATTTTAGAAATGGTTTATAAGAATCTTGTAGAGAGTATTATGTCTTTTAATATGACTATGTGGTATGGAGTTCTGACTGTTAAATCCAGGCAGAAATTGTCTAGGGTGGTTAACGTAGCTAGCGCAATTGTAGGTAAGACACAACGACAATTGAATGAGATATATTTATTGAAAGTTAAAGAAAAGGCATGGGTTGTTATAGAGGATTCCTCTCATCCCTTACACTCTAGCTTTCAGTTACAACCTAGGGCGAGTAAAAATGTGTACCAGATGTCATTTGTGCCAACTTATTCGAATTTTAAATGCTGAGAAGATATGAATATGAGTAGGGGTGGATATGTAGGCTATGTATAGCTGCATGGGAATGTTACTGTTTTTATTTTATGTATATTTTTATGTTTGTGTTGGTGTCCTTGTGTGTGGTGTATAGTGAAGCCAAAGACAAATTTCTATTTGTGGACAATAAAGGAACTAAACTAAACTAAACAATCAAATTAAAAACTAAAAGCAAACTCGCAAATAGTAACTCCATATAGCATTTGATCACTTAAAGTCCCCATGAATTCAAAATTGACCATACTTACTTTGTTTGCCTAAATTGATCGTTTTGTGGTGAACAATTCATCCATGCAAGTCAATCCACACAAAAAAAATTTTTGGCTTCGTATTTAATCAAAATCTGAAATTTCCCCTCCCCTCTGCATTGGAGGACCTTCCCTGATGACGTAGGTTTGACGGTTTGGGTGTCTGCTTAACATCCGTAATCACGCCCTTCCAACTGACAGTAGACAGGCTGAATGAAAACACCTACTTTTCTAGATCCAATCAGGTGCTAGTTGGAAAAAAAGCCACGCCCACTATTTTGCCTCATTTAGTATTCCGTTTCTCTTGGAAATACGTCACAACACTGGAGAAAAGTCGTTTGCAACTTCCGGTTCACGGGGACTTTAATAATACATGAATTTCACTGCATTACATAAAGTGTGACTAAAAAATATTTTGTCTTTATTAAAAAATATTTTTTTTTGTTTTATATATATATATATATATATATATATATATATATATATTTTTTTTTTTTTTTTTTTTTTTTTTTTTTTTTTTTTCTGTATTCACTAACCTTTAAAATTTCAGGGATTTCTTTTGGATTGCGTGAACTAGCGTAGAGTCGGTATATTTTACGTGCATCAACATGCTGACTAGTGATCAACTTTTCACACAGTTGATCAGCTGCACTGTTAGAAGGAGCGCAAGCTAGGATATAGGCATCGGGTATATTCTTCTCCACCTGAGAGATGTTGAGAAACAGAGAAACAAACAGAAAGAGTGACTGAATGCATTAGCTTTTACACTAAAATCTTTCATGCAGGCAAGTATAATACCATAGAACATTTTCATGCAGAGCCGGTGGGGGTGTGTTTACTTTGGTGTGTATGATAACCAGTTTTACCTGTTTGATGGCCTCCACTATTGTCACAGTTTTACCAGTGCCAGGAGGTCCAAAAACCAGGTACGGTGCCGGCTTGGACGTACCGGCCACGATGTTACATACAGCGCTGTACTGTTCAGGGTTCCTCTCAAGCTGTTGATCAAAGAATCTAGAGACACACACATTTTGCTGAAACACTCAATGTTTCCCATTGAAGGTTTAACAGCATAATAATAATAATAGCATATTAATAGCACTTCTGGGTCTTACTGACCTCAGTGCAGGTGGAGACACAGGGGTCACATTCCTTGAGCCCACGGGGAACAGCACATCTCTGAGGTTGTGCTGGACCGCCATGTGTACAGCTCTGTGTTGCAGTCTCAATGGGAGACGATTCACCGTGAACTCCACACGGAACTTCATCTTATCTATGTATACATGGTCAATGAACCTTAACACACACACAACAAACACATTTTTAATGAATAGACATCTCTTGATGAATTGACTGATTACACTGCCCTGCTTCTTCTGAAAAAAAATTTATGGTTATTTTCAAAAAAGACCTAATATTACCTAATTTGATGATGATGAATATCAATAAAAACTTTCCATCATGTACAGTTTAAAAAAAAGAAAAAGAAATGAAGATTATCTATATCTATATCTAGAGAGAGATTATATATGTCTCAGCTTTAATGCAGTACAAAAGCAGTGAAATGTCAAGTTTCGACAAAAAGAAGTATATAAAATGTATCATTTCACATACAATCTGCAAAAGAATGAAAACATATATGCCCAAATACTCCATTTAATGCTCAAGAACGTTACATAAACACAAGTTTATAAATAAATAAGTAAAACACCCACAGATGTAACAGATAACATCTGGGCCATGTTTGCATTAAACTTGAATTTTAAACTTGAAATCAGGATTAGGCATAAAATATGTCATACATGTAAAAAATTGGCTGAGAATTTAACAAATAGTTCTAACCTGGCTCAGGGGAAGATAGGAATCATTTCTTTGTGGCAGTTTTTCTGGTGTTTAAGTGATTATGCAAGAATTCTTCACCTTACAAATGGTTGTCGAAAGCAAAAATGCTTCGAAATGCATATCATATTTTGTGAGGAAGTGTGTGTGCTAGGGCAAAACAGGCATCATTTTTGGAATCAGCACCCCAAAGTTAGTTTAAAAACAAAACAAAAAAACACCAACAACAACCAAGTATTGAATTTCATTCAGCAAATATGATACGGGGTGGTGTTATGCCACAAACAACATGTATTGTATGAAATCTCACTCATACTTCATACCTTCTGGAGAAGCCCAGTTTGACTTGATCCAGTTCCACTCTGTGGACGTAGCCCTTGTATTTGGTCACAGTTGAGAAATTGACCTCCTCACTCTTGGTGAGAAGCAGGTGATCTCCCCTCAGGACTGATGGCCTGTTCTCTGATACACCAGGGAGCTTTAACACAAGAGATACACAAACATACCTCAAAAACCTTACAAAATCCAACACAGGAAGTGCTTTAAAAAGACATTTCCACTCACGTTTAAGACCAGTAGTCTTTTGTCAGAGTCCCTGAGTAAGTTGACTTGCTCTCTGTTGTATCTCTTGATGTCCACATGCATCTGACATTCCTCCAGGTGCAGCAGTAAATCAAAGCGTTCGGCATAATTATGGAAGCTCAGCGGACTCTGCAGTAATGACCTAGACATCACCAAACACATTAAGGAATATTAATAACTATATACTACATCACACCAAGGAACACAAAAAATAAGTATGGAACATATGAAACACACAGAGAGTATATATATATATTCCACAAGTTTGCTCAAGGAATTTGTGGGCAAACATGACACAATGCCAAGGTCACAGGTTAAATTCCCAGGGAATTCATGAACTGCTACATTTTATTTTAAGTCTCATCAAATGCATACAGTATATAAATGCATATACTCATATGTAAATCCATATTCACCAACAAATGGGAAGATGCACCCCTGATGACATGCCTAAAACTGATCTCAAACCAGTTCTACATGGCATAATTGGACATTTGAAGGACACTAACTGAAGTCTATCAACATATTAGGCAAGGCAAGGTAAGTTTATTTATATAGCACATATGGCAATTCAAAGTGCTTTACATAGAGAGGAAATAATCACAAAATAAAAGCAAGGAAAATTCAAAAAGTTATTAAAAAGCTTTACATAGAAAGGAATTATAATAATCACACTATAGCAATTCATAGAGATTTGCATAGAAAATAGACACAAAATAAAAGTAGGGGGAATTAAAGCAGTTATAAAAGGAATTAAAGGAGATAAATGATACAGTTATAAAATGAATTAGAGTCAAATGAATTAAAATAGTAAAAAGATACATTGAATAAACTTCTCATCTGGCAAAACACCGGTGTATCTTATTTTGACTCTGAGATTTCCCATGACGCTCAGTATTCTTCTGTGGATTTTCGGTAGTACCCTGGATTTTCTGAGCCCACCAGACTAGTAATCTGTACTAGTCACCACAGTGTTCCCTTGACCGTCATGAGTCAATCCACTCAAACTCCACCACAGCATTCAGTGCAAAACACTGGTTCATCTTATCAATCAGTGCCATTTAATTTCAGTTTAGAATTAAAAAGAAGAATACAGTAGTTTAGAATCAAACGTAGCATGCAGAAATAAAATTTGGTGTAATCAGTCGGACGAACAGTGGCACAGTGCTCATTCAGTAAATGCATAGCTAAACAGATGTGTTTTGAGTCTGGATTTGAATGTGACTACTGTAGGAGCACATCTGATCTCCTCTGGAAGCTGGTTCCAGCTGCGGCTGGCATAATAGCTAAAAGCGGACTCACCATGGTTTGAGTGAACCCTTGGTATTTCTAGCTGATGTGATCCTAATGATCTGAGTGATCTGTTGGGTTTATATTCAGTGAGCAAATCTGCAATGTATTGAGGTCCTAGGCCATTGCATGATTTATACTAGTAATAATACTTTAAAGTCAATCCTAAATTTAACTGGGAGCCAGTGTAAAGACCTGAGGACTGGTGTGATGTGTTCATATTTTCTGGTCCTGCTCAGAATCCTTCAAGAGATTTCCACGACGCATGCGTAGTAGTTGAAGTAGTTGAAGGAGATCGCAATTCTCGCGCATGCGTCGTGGAAATCTCTTGAAGTCTCGTTTCAGGCCTACAAGGAAGAAAAGGAATAGTCGAATAAAGTCGTTATTTTTGTTTTATTTCCGCACAAAAAGTATTCTCGTCGCTTGATAAACTTATAGTTGAGCCACTGTTGCGACATGGAATATTTAAACATTTTCTTTAATGACTCTCTGGGCCGTCAGGATTCAATCCCTTAGGGAGCCTATGTATGTAGCAGTCATAAACCTCTCAGATTTAATCATAAATATCTTCATTTGTGTTCCGAAGACGAACGAAGGCCTTACGGGGTTGGTACAGCATGGGGGTGAGTAATTAATGACTTAATTTTCATTTTTGGGTGAACTAACCCTTTAAGTTGCTGTTTATAATATTCGAGAAGAAAGTCTGTCTAGCTTTGCCTAGTTCCATATTGAAAGCATGGATGCTGTCTTTGTAGATGTTATAATGGACTACAAGTTTTGTCTTCCGCCACATGCGCTCTGCTTTTCTGCATTGTCTTTTCATATTTTGCACAGCTGTTGAGTTTCTCCAAGGTGCTTTTAGTCTGCCATTCTTCTTCCTGACTTTCACAGGAGCAATATCATCAATTACACTTTTAACTTTTGAGTTAAAATAATCAAGGGGAAAATCAACAGAGTCAGCAGATATGCTTGGTGTTAAAGGTATAGCCTTCATAAATAAGTACACTAGTGTTCTCATTTAAGCATCTCTTCTTGACAGACACAGATCTAGCTTCAATGGCAGGAGAGATCAATATATCAAAGAAAATACAGAAATGATCAGACAGTGCTACATCCTAATAAAAATCGATGAAATGTTTAGACCCTTAGTGATAATTAAATCTAGAATGTGTCCACGATTGTGTGTGGGTCCATGTACATGCTGAGTCAGATTAGAATGATTTCTGAAGGATCATGTGACATTCCTGCCATCACAGGAATAAATTACATTCAACATAAAAATAGAAAACAGTTATTTTAAATGGCAATAATATTTCACTTGAATGACACTTACTGAAGTTCCTGCAACTCTCCTCTGAGGATCCGGTCATCTTTCATGAGTTTGGCCAGCACTGGGACGTCAAGAGGAGGAGTGTATTGCCCCAGTGGCAGAACATTTTCAAGATAGTTCTGAACATAACTACAGGATTGAAAAACACATGGAGATACTCACATATAAATAAAAGCATAAATACAGCTAAAATATCTATTTACATTTCTATAACTTTAAGGAGCAGGACTAAATATGTCAATGTATTGTTATTTTTATTTATTATTTATTTAATTTTCATTATTATTATTTTAAAAGAATAACTTTCATAATATCTGATCTTTTATTTACAATTAAACAGTCATCATATAATACAGTGTGAGATGTTTCTCTTACCCTTCAGGTGGAACACCCTCATCCACTCTACAGTTTTCGGGTTCAGAGATGTTGAGTCTCAGGGGTTTGAATGGTTCAGTAGGACCCAGTAGTGCTGCAAGCTTACTCCTGTACTCGGTCCTAATGAAGCGCACAATGTGGAAGGGACGGGTGGTGGGCTGAGTGTTCTGCTTAAACTCAAATGCCAGAGTAACTGAATAAACTCCAATATGACTGCATTTGAATCTCACGGTCACCTCATACTTTTCACCTATTTAAAAAAAACTAAGAGTTAACCATCACTTCTGATAGATCACATTTAAGGAGTCAAACCAGAATATATATATCCAAATGTAACCTCCAAACAACATGGTGCAATTGGATCAGTACGTCAAGTGTCGGCCACACTCACATGGTTCCAGACGGAGTGGATTGTTGCGTGTGACTTTCTTGCTGTCTTCCAGAGTGAAACACTGCAGCCAGTGAAGAGCAGTGTAGTAAGTGAAATACACGGCCTCTTGACCCGTGTTCTCCACAAACAGCTTTAGCTCATAAACTTCTGCCCGTTCCACAGAGATCTGGATCTTTCCATCCTTCATAAACAGCTCTGAGGACACCTGCACCCCATGCTTATCAGCTATAAAATGGGACCTGTTAAAGAGAAGAGCCGCATTATGGATTCGTGATGTTATTATTTAAATAAGCACTTGCAAGATCCAATTGCAATTTTCACATTGTGATATAATAATAAAAGAAATTCTAATTATTATTTGCCAATGTGTTACATCCAGTCTGGGTAAAGGATCAAATGTATGAAGTGTACCAGCTCACCTGTCTGTACTGTTCAATCGCTGTAGGATGTCTTTCGCCAATCTTCTCCTTCCTCTGACTCCACTCTCTGGGCCTGGACCGGAAGCCTCCTGGCCACTAGGAGGCGGCGGTGAGCTAGCATTACTCGGAGCGGGAGTAGCTTGGTTTTGCTGTCTCCGACAGCGTCTGAACCATTGATCATGCAGCCTCACCCGGACCTGGATGGACTTTTTTCATGAGTGCACTACATCTAAGCTGCATCATATTTTTTGCTAAATCTCAAACCACATTAACCCTCTGGGCTTCTTCGTTTAGGGGTTACACTTAGCTTTAGACCGAAGCCTTAAAATTTAACTTTTTTTCCCCCAGAAAAACCAATCAAATATATTCTTGTTCAATAATTTTTGTATTATTATTATTTCGAATTTTTAAAGATTTTTATGATATTTTGCATTAATTATATAATTTTTTATGAGCTATTTTTCCATTAGAATTAATATATATTTTTTCTTATTATTATATAAAAAAAAAAATCAATAAATGCAACATTTCACATTAAAATAGAGTGCAGGCTGCAGGCAAAAAAAAAAAATCAAGTTAGAAGACCGCCATCCAGTGGCTTCAAAAATATATAAATGTGTGAAATGTCCTGTAACCGCCTGTAGGCTGCCTATAGCTTCCTATATAAATACATAGAAATGCTTGTTGATTCATATTGTTTTAGACATGATTTCTCTATCTTATTCGTTTTTAGATCTCCTAAAATACTTTTTTTATTTATTTTTTTTAGATAAGTATCAGGTTTTGCATTACGATTACAATCAAACAATAACATTTGGTTAGAAAGGGAACACAATGCAAACATTTTTGTTACTCAGTATTTGATCATTAAAAAATCAAACAAAATTAGTGTGCGTGTGTGTGTGCGTGCATTTGAGTGAGAGTTTTTTTTCATTTATTGATTTTATTTTGCATATTCTAAAAATTTGCTGTTGCAATCTTGACAGTTTATCTCTGTGTGTGTGTGTGTGTGTATGTTTGTGTGCGTGGGGGGGAGGTGTCTTATTTGCACTCTTGATGTTTTAGAGTGTCACCACGGAGCCCCCCTAGTCCCACTTTGTCAAAAAAATTAATTATAACTATCTCGTGGCCTCAAGATAAGTATCTCGTGGCCTCAAGATAAGTATCTCGTGGCCTCAAGATAGTAACTCGTGGCCTTAAGATAGTATCTTGTGTATCCCCTTCATTGCTGTACACTTTTTTCTGCACAGTGGCTGATCTGTAGTTTGTACCACCAAAAGTTTCTCTGAGTTTTCCTATTTTTTCGTATTTCCCATTTATTTCCTATGGTCGGTCATTTTTGACCGGGAGGAAGCTAAGTGTGACTATTTTTTTTGTACGACCCTTTAACATATCCGAATAATCTCCTTGTTTTTTTTTGTGTGTTCACATAGGTAATACAACAAAAGTCACCAAGTTTCATCCCATTCCGATGAAGCAAAAAAATTAAACATTTCAAAAGTAACAGTTTTCGGTAATTTTTGACCGAAGAAAAACAATAAAAGCCAGTCTTTACATAAGTAATACATCTTAAACTGAGCAAAGAAAAATGTATGTTCTTCAACTCTCACATAAAACTTCAGGCAGTGAGAAACAGTAGCCTTTCTGTTAAGTAGTTAAACTAGGATTGTGTTCTAAGGTGGTTCTAATGTCTCTAAGCCTTCCTCTCGGTGTGTCGATCAAAACACAAAAATGGATCAGGACGGTCTGATTCAATCAAAGGGGTTTACACTGAGAATGCGTTGGTCTGTGTGAGGTGTGTGGTTCTACAATAAAACATAAATAAAGAAATAATCAGCATAACATGACTTGACTGTTATATCAAAATAAATCACCCTATACATCACATTGCATTACACTATATAATGTTATAATATACATAACTCAACTTTACATTTACAACTTTACAATGCAATTTGGCGCTGTCATTGTTTAAGTAAACATAATCGGGACGAATATCACACAGCGCACTATACAGTTACTCCCATATAAACCTAACAAAGAATTAAGTATAATATCTAGTAAATAAGCAGGTATGGAAAAGGCTGAAGATATCCTCAATTGCGGTATTCAGCTCGTGAATACACCGAACGCGCGAGTTTAGTTCTCACACTGTTCATTCTGACTAACTAGCGGCCAAATACCAGATTGGCATTGAAAATAAATAATATGATTAACAAGGATTGTCTGCTGATCAAAACGGGTACTCACAATCAGTAATAGACGCACACTATAGCACACAAATAACGGTTATTTCTCCCGGTCCCGTGCGTCTCTCTCTCTCGCGCTTCATTCGGCTGCGTCAGGGCGATGATTGACAGGTGCACTAAGCCCCGCCTTTCCAACACTTTCCTTGTATTCTATGCCAAGGTGTGTTGTTAAACTATATTGTCATATGGGGAATCGGCAAATAAATAGCCTAATATAGGCTTTTCAGCTAATTCCTTTTAGGTAATTTTGGTAACACTCCACAATCATTAGTTACCATGTCTACAGCATTTATTCATCTTAGTTAATTAATTTCAACATTTACTAATACATGATTAAAATCAAAGGTTATACTTGTTAACATTAGTTAATGCACTGTGAGCTAATATGAACAAACAATCAACAGATGATGTAGCCTCTTTTATTAACTAACATTAACAAAGAATAATAACAAATGTAGGCTATACTGCTCATTGTTAGTTCTAATAGGTCAACTAATGTTAACTAATGAACCTTATTGTAAAGTGTTACCAGAATTTTTTAATTAATCATAACTATCATTTATGTTCCTTGCAGGATTTACATTTATGCTTCTGAAAACTACATGCCCCCAACACTTGGGCCAAAGTGTGTCTGAATCATGCCTGAACATAACAAAAAGTGAAACGAAATTAGACAGCTGTCTAAATATAAACTCATGACTTTTACCTAGTAACAGACAGGTTAGCTGAATTACACAAAATGAAGAACCAATAATATTATAAAAATGATGTAATGAATCATGTCACCTTTGCCATGCTCCTATTTTTCCTAAAAATGAAATATTTTTTTTTTATTAATACAAGGCATTATCGGGAGTCTGTCTAATTATTGCTGCGCAGGCTAGACACTAGAGATCTTACTTCTATTCTCAAGTGATAGTGTTTAGTGGAGCACTAGAGACCTTATTCCTGAGTGATAGTGTTCAAAAACGAGGAGACATTGTCCGACTCGAACAGGTACTGAAGTATGCTTAGGTGTTAGAGCATAAATTCATAGGTGTCAGGGACACTGGGTTAATTTAAGTCAGAAGAGTAGAGGAATTTCTACCACAAAGTAATAAAATAAAAAGTAAAATAAAAGATAAAATAATTATGAAACACTAAACGATAAACCAATCAATATCCAACCATTTTTGGTCAAGTTTTAATAAATAAATACATTTATAAAAAATGTAAACTTGTGACATTTATGAAAAATACTCTTGTCCTGAGAACACATTTAAACTTTTTTGGTCAAAATCTACCTTCTAATTTGCAAGTGAGGTTATATTTTGATCACTTCTTTAGCCAAAAAGCTACAGCAAAAAATATGATTGGAATTTTGGAATTTTAATTCTAATTTTCAAAAACAAATGTTATTGTAATTTATGAGGGTTTTGAACTGGGTGTTTGAAACCAGCATTTAAAACCTCTGCTAGAGGAAACTATATCTGTGTAATTGGACTATTCATGAGTTCACCCTTACATCGGATATAGAAAAATATGCATATTTGGTGTGCTGTCTGAGAGGAGGGTTTCAAGCACAGAATTTGGCCCGATCCCAGAGTATTCCTCCATCCCAGGTTGGGATAGGTAATAGTTCCAGATGACCCAGAATTCAGCCTTAAAAATGTCCTGCTGATTAGAGTATTTACATGACTTGACACATGATCTCCCCTGGTGAAAAATAAACAAATTCTTTGTTGATTATGTTGGTCTAGCTAGTGTATCGGCACATTAATGCTGTTCTCAAGCAAAACTGAGCACCTGGTCCAGGCAGGCACCCCCACTTCCCATGCTGGTGGTGACCACCCTTACAAAAAAATAAGTATGCCTAAAGCCTACTTCAAATTTTTATTAAGTATACTTAAGTAAAGTTCATGTATATTTTTAAGTATAGGCTACTTTATAAGTATACTAATACCAATGTACTATACTTGGGACTAAACTGGCCCACTTTTTAGAGTATAAAAGTATACTTTTAAGTATACTTTAAGTGTAACAGTAGTCTTTGAGAACACAACTAGTTTAAAACTTAGTTTGTACTTAGTTGTACGTGCAGTACAAACAAAGTTTTTAGTTTGTACTGCGAATAGCCTATAAAGTGAACTTATAGGTACTGATAGTTTAGTCATAGCCTATCCTTCTAGCACATTTTTTTAGTTCATGCTAGCACACTCTTTAACGTCCATGTCTGATCTCTGTGTTTGTGTCATGATTCTATTCTTGTGTTCCCCTTTTCTTGTGTGGACCTTTTGGTATTTCCTGTATTGTGCCATGGTTTGTAGTTCTTTGTAGTTTTTCACGTTGATTAGTCTTCCCCAGGTGTATCCATAGACAGTAAAAGAAATGGACACAGCGACCCCATTGATTTCAACGGGGAAGACTGAAGCCCGATTATTGCACTTCCTGTCTGATGTCTGAGCGACTGCGCAGGCTCAAACTGAGCGTGACGACAGTCTGATTGTTGAAAATCTTCTAGTAGCTGTGCCAAGACAAATCTGAATCCCCTAATTCCTCAAAAACGTTGTTGAAATATTTTGTCCCGTTGCTTTTATGGACTCTCTATTTATGGGCTTCTCCCTTGACTCTGTCTCTCCATGTCCCCCCGATTGCCTCATAGACAGTAAAAGATTGCCTGCGTGCTTCTCCTCCTGTCTGTACAGTAATGTCATTGTGCGACAGAAAGTCCCATGGTTATGACGCAATCTTTAGCCTATTTTTACAAAAACGGCTTCTACGGGGCCGTAACGTAAGATACAAAGTAATAAAGCATTTTCTACATTGTCGTGTTTCTTTAGAAATAAATAATGGACAAATTAAGTCTTTGGACGCCTCAGATGTAAAGTTATTTGCTGTCAAAGTGACGCCAAAATGAATGGGAGTCAATGGGATGCTAACAGCAGGTGAAGTTCTGCTACAATGGCGGCTCCCGCGAGGCTTCAACTTCCGGCTGATGGATTACCCCCTTGGTTGTTAACTTGTTAAGATTTGTTTGCATCCTGTGTATTTAAACCCCTGTCTCATGTGTTCTTTGTTCGCGTGAATGTGAAAGCAGCATGGACTCAGGTGCGCACTTGTTCAGGAAGTAAAGTGACCTGCACATGCGCTTTAGCTTAATGTGATGTATTCAGTTAAATAAAACACTTGTAAGGGATGATAGTGTAAGACTGGAAAAACTGGTAGAAGAGATAGACCAGACCATTGGTCTATGAGACAATGGACCTTGCTGGAAATGAACATTTTAACATTTGACCAAATTTGGAAATCCACTGTCTCCTCAAAAGAGTCCGTTTGCAAGCAGCAGAAGGCCACCTTATGTGATACACGCACAGTAAACCTGTATTGTTCACTCAAATGCGCATAATAATAGCAGCGTAAGAAACAGCCAATCTGGCAACACCAGCCACCAGTGTCGCACTCGCACCGCCGCATGCGTCATCAAAACAGTCGACAAAGCAGCGGCGTCGTATGATCATTTAAACGAGTTTTATGACAAGGTCGGTGAGGATGAGAAAAATCTTACATTTCTGTGCAAACTTTTCCCGCCGATAAAATAATTGCTGTCTGTGGTTGTACGTATATGGGCTGTGGCAATAATAATAATAGCCTAATAATAATAAAAAATAGCTCGCAGCAACATTATGGGAAAAAAGAACAATACATTAGTTCATTTTTGGAACTGTGAACTTAGTTCAAAATTTTGAAGTATGACCTGAACTAGTTCATTTTAAAATTTGTGACCTGAACTTTGAACTAGTTCATGTAGAATAGATATTGAACTTTCCCAACACTGTAGCCTAGGGTTTACCAGGACCTTTACATGACTAATCTGATACTGGAAATACATAGCCTATAGTCCAAGCTACTTCAAACGGGCATAAATCATGTGGCTGACTGGTAGCCAGTGGTAAATAATAAGGTTTCTTACATTGTTGTTAAAGAAAACGTGACCAGTTCTGGAAAGACGCGCTTTGTTGCCGTTTCTCAATGCAAAGATGACTCTAGAGAAGTTTGGATCTTTGACACGACCGTCCCTGTTAAGACAAATGTTAATGATGCACTTGTTCATTTAACTGACAATTAATAAAAACGTCCACTGATGTGCATTTTTCATTGTTTTACCTGTCTCGAAACTCTTCGTTGTAGATGTCTCTGAGTGTGTTTCTGTCAGTAATGGATCTCCTGTTTGTTTCCTCTATGAACTCTATGAAATCCAATCCAATTGCGCGCACAGCGGCTATAGAGAGATAATTACTCCTGTTTCTTCTGTTCATTCTGTTTAATACCTAAAGCTCTTAGGTCACTTACTATCACAGAAACAGAATGAACGGTTTACAACCACACTCCCTCATATGAACCAGGCACAGGATTTTTTTTGCGGAAGAGTTATTTCCAGGCAAAACGAAACTTAAGCTTGTTAACAGGATACTTATGATATACGCATCCATCCCACACGTGTAAGGAAAATATGATATGAAGTGTATAAGACGATAGTAGCCTACTCCCAAAACAAAAGTTGCAGAATTATTTAAATAAAAACTTTTTTTTTTTTTTTTTTTAGTAGGCTTCAGACGGACCCGCGCCACCTGTCGACCAGAGAACAGCACTACAGATAGATAACAGATACAGATAGCACAATGTCACACGACAGCCCTGCTGAAAAACAAAAACACTTAACAAGACAGGCTAGTTTTAGGGACACCTGTCAGCTCAGGTTGGGAGACCAAAAACTGGCTTGGCCAAGAAAGGCAGACCAGCTTTTCTTCCCATATGCAAATGTAATATATGTACATGTATAAAATATAAACATATATGACATTTATGCACATATAGTAAAAACATAGGCCTATGTATATGCACAGCTATTATATAGCAAACCTATTCGAAATTTGAACAATTCCATTAATATATCAATGTATCCCATTCAAATATGTGTTTATGTATGTTTATTTTGACATATATGTCTCATATGAAGTATATATTAATATAAAAACATTATTGTACATATATGCACAACTTTATATGAAACCTATTAGAAATTTGAACAATTCAATATTGACATATACATTTATCCCATACAAATGTGTTTATGTATGTATATTTTGACATATGTCTCATATATAAAATATCCATATAAACTATTCATAAACTATTAAGTGTAAAATCATAAATGTACATATATGGACAGATATATATGAAACCCGTTAGAAGTTAAAACAATTCCATATACTGACAAATTTATCCCATGCAAATATGTGTTTATGTATATTTTGACATGTCTCATATTTAAATATACATATATGCTCTTATAGAGTAAAAACATAAATGTACATACAGTATGCACAGCCATATTTGAAACCTATTAGAAATTGGAACAATTAAATATATTGACATACATTTATCCCATATAAATATAAATCTTCATGTATGTATAATATACATTTTGACATGTGTCTCATAATCAATACACATAACAAACTCACCTAAAGGATTATTAACACCTGTTCAATTTCTCATTAATGCAATTATCTAATCAACCAATCACATGGCAGTTGCTTCAATGCATTTAGGGGTGTGGTTCTGGTCAAGACAATCTCCTGAACTCCAAACTGAATGTCAGAATGGGAAAGAAAGGTAATTTAAGCAATTTTGAGCGTGGCATGGTTGTTGGTGCCAGACGGGCCGGTCTGAGTATTTCACAATCTGCTCAGTTAATGCGATTTTCATGCACAACCATTTCTAGGGTTTACAAAGAATGGTGTGAAAAGGGAAAAACATCCAGTATGCGGCAGTCCTGTGGGCGAAAATGCCTTGTTGATGCTAGAGGTCAGAGGAGAATGGGCCGACTGATTCAAGTTGATAGAAGAGCAACTTTGACTGAAATAGCCACTCGTTACAACCGAGGTATGCAGCAAAGCATTTATGAAGCCACAACACGCACAACCTTGAGGCGGATGGGCTACAACAGCAGAAGACCCCACCGGGTACCACTCATCTCCACTACAAATAGGAAAAAGAGGCTACAATTAGCAAGAGCTCACCAAAATTGGACAGTTGAAGACTGGTAAAATGTTGCCTGGTCTGATGAGTCTCGATTTCTGTTGAGACATTCAGATGGTATAGTCAGAATTTGGCGTAAACAGAATGAGAACATGGATCCATCATGCCTTGTTACCACTGTGCAGGCTGGTGGTGGTGGTGTAAGGGATGTTTTCTTGGCACACTTTAGGCCCCTTAGTGCCAATTGGACATCGTTTAAATGCCACAGCCTCTGAGCATTGTTTCTGACCATGTCCATCCCTTTATGGCCACCATGTACCCATCCTCTGACGGCTACTTCCAGCAGGATAATGCACCATGTCACAAAGCTCGAATCATTTCAAATTGGTTTCTTGAACATGACAATGAGTTCACTGTACTAAAATGGCCCCCACAGTCACCAGATCTCAACCCAATAGAGCATATTTGGGATGTGGTGGAACGGGAGCTTCGTGTCCTGGATGTGCATCCCACAAATCAGCTGCAAGATGCTATCCTATCAATATGGGCCAACATTTCTAAAGAATGCTTTCAGCACCTTGTTGAATCAATGCCACGTAGAATTAAGGCAGTTCTGAAGGCGAAAGGGGGTCAAACACAGTATTAGTATGGTGTTCCTAATAATCCTTTAGGTGAGTGTATGTACACAGTAACACCTACTAGGAAAACATCCACAACCTGAAACAACCACATGACTGATACAGAAAAACACAAGGAGAATAAATAGGGAAGGATATGAGTAAGGAGGGAGAGCAGGTGAGGCAAATAAACCAACTTTGAATGCTTTTGAACACCATAAATTTGTTACATATCTTTTAATACAAGTTATGGACATGTACCTACAGTGGGGCTAAAATTCAGCCCTGGACAAATCCAGCCCATCTGGCCCATGAGTTCAACTCTGAATATTTTGCTGGGGTTAGGGCCTTAAATTAAAATAAATTAATTAATAAATTAAATAGGGAAAAAACAAATAATGATAGATGTTATTGCATTTACTGCAAATGCAGGTAACAAACTTAATATTTAATTTCGAGCTATAGGATGCCGTAAAGTAAATTTACTGCTATTCAATTATTTTAAATGCTCTTGAGTTCCATTGTGTGGACAAAAATAAATAAATAAATAAAAAAGTTTTTCAAATTATCTTCTTTTATGCTCCACAGAAGTCATACAGGTTTGGAATGACATTCGGGTGAGTAAATGATGACACTTTGGGGTGAACTTTAACAATAACATTTGTAATGAGTTAACACTTTATTAATGTAAGACATTGATATTTATCTTTCATCAGGCTCTCATTAAATTGATTTTATTTAAATTAAAATTCATTAGAACTATTAAACATCTCATAAAACATATTTAAAGAGAAGAAAGCTTCATGCTTAATTCATTAGAGGCTTTAAAGCGGTTTCTTATGCTTCAATTATGCTTTGTAATTGCCCCAATGAAATGAACAATAGTTATTGCGTACAATCCAGAGTTTAACTGTAGTAGGCATATATCATGCTATAAAACCATGCTCCTCATTACAGGTATGGTTTCCAAAATAAATAATAATAAACTGTAGATTTTTTAGTAAAAAAAAAAAATGTGTAAACACAAGAAACTACGGAAAAAACACACGAGATCCTCCATTGTATTTACTTCATTCAAAAGTCTTTGAAATGAAGTACATGATTTTTTAATGATGTGATTGACTTCATTTGCAAATTTCCAAACAAACCAACAGGAACAGAATCAAAACCATTATCACCAAGAATTATTAAGCATTATTAAATGAATGCTGCTATGTGTTGTCTGAAGGTTTTATGAAATAAAGCACTTCATTTTTAGTAATCAGTGATTTATCAATCATGTGCTCATATTTATTTAGCCTAATGTACCTAAACATATAGACAAAATTGCATACAAAGCCCTGAGATGAAAGGACAAGTTTGCAGATTTTCAACCATATTTTAAATTGTATGTCGATATGTAAATGAACAATGTTTACTTTTTTAATTTGACCTGCACCCAGATCTCCCCGTTTATTTGTCAGCAAACATTTGACAGCTCTAAGGCTTTTGTTAAAACTACAGTCCATTATGGGTGTTGAAGTTTCCCTATCTTTCTAGGCAAAAGGCTACCGCTACGGCTCCTTTTCTCGGTTTTCTCTAATCATAATGTATAAATTTAAAAAAAGTTCCTTTCTAGTTTCTATTGCATAGACAGACAAGTTTTATTAAAAGCATATCTTGAGAACAATGAATTACCAATTTAATGCAATGTTTATATATCATAGTACTGTTTTAGCTTTAAAATTAAGCTTCTAAGTTTAAGACTTTTCCAGTGTAACTTCACAAAGGGGTGTGGCTATGCTAATGCAGACCTGAGTGGGAGGGGCTTTAATAATGACACTTCATTTTAATGTTCATGTCTCCATGCAGGATTCTCATATTGCTGGACCACACTCTCCTCTGTTTCCACTAGGGGGAGAAAGAATATGATAGTGAGCACTTGGCTTACATGATTTACAGTACATTCAATCCCAACAAAGAACAGAAATTGTCCTGAAAAAAGAAGGCTATAAACAAAACAGGAGAGTTGTGCAGGTTCAAATGCACCACTGTTTAAAAGTTTGATCCTTGACATGATCCTTCATTCAAATATGCTGAGTTGCTGCTGAAGAAACATTTATTATTATTATTTCCAGTCGTGCTGCTGGATATTTTTGTGGAAACAGTGATACATCTTTTTTCCACAACTCTTTGATTAATATAAAGATCAAAAGAAAAACATTTATTTGAAATAGAAATATTTTGTAATATTATAAATGCCTTTACTGTCTCTTTCAATCGATTTCACGTGTATTATTTAAAGTATTAAATTTGATATTATTAGAATTATTAGACCCCCAAACATGAACAGTAGTGTATTTGTAAAACCAGTCAATATATGGTGAGTTATGAATATGCGGTCACACTAGGCCTCAGGTACACAAAATCACTTCAGACACTGAATAAACATTGGAAACAGGATGTGATGTCACAATCGTGGGCCATTTAAATAAATAATCAATTATAAATACAATACATTTAAAATATTAAAATATATCTCTTTGCAAATTCACAGATAAAAGTTCACGACACTTGAACTTAAGCGAAAGACTGCCTTGATGGAAGCAAAAGAAGTGCAAAGTCAAGTGTGACTATGACCGCACTTTACTTAAGGCCATCTCTTACCTGTGATCTCCTGGTGGATGTTTAGAGCGATCAGACGCTTAACAACCTCCTCCGTTTCCTCCAAGTTGGAAATATCATATCCAGTATAACCTTTCTGCTCAATGCAGTAATTAATAAACCTACAAATACAATTGTGAAAAAATAAATAAAAATAAAAATGAACTCGCAAGTCCAGAATTCAAATTAAATTTCATTTCATGTTAGTCGGAAATTTACATACCTGGCCCAGGTTGTGTCTGTTTGTAGAATGATGGGGTTTCCCACCATGATCAGCAGGGCTTTTGCTCTCGTCACCGCAACATTGAATCTCTGGAGGAGAGAGTTGTGAGCCAGCTTTGTTTTCAAGGTTCGCTGTGTTGTATTGTCTACTGTGTGTGTAAGATACTACCTTCTCATTCTTGAGAAACCCAATATTGAATGTTTCGTCCAAAGTGAAGTGTTCCTTGCTGCTGCGAACAGTTGACACCATGATCACTTTCCTCTCTTGGCCTTGAAACTCCTCCACGGAACCAACCTACACAACACAACAAGTACAGCAGTCATTTTTTGCTCAAGTGTCCTGATAAAGGTTGAGAACCGATAACAGAGTGCTCAGACTCGCACTGACCTTCAACTCTTCAATGCCAATGCAGGATCTAAGTTCCCTGTCAATCTTGATGCCTTTCCTGATTTTCTCTACCTGTACAATTAAAACAATGTTGAAAAATGGTATACAATGATAAAAAAAAAAAATCTGTAAGACAATGATAATGATCTGCATGAATCAAAGTCGTTTGAATTCAAAACTTGTTTGAATAATGGGCAGCAATCTATGTGGAAAGAAAACAGCAGAAAAAGTGTGTAGATATTTCTGATTGTCGAAATGTAGTGAAGACTAGTTACAAAATATATATATATACATATTTTAAACTAATGCTGTTATTTTGTCACCGTTATATTATCATGGTTTCCACAAAAAATGTTTGCAGCACAATTGTTTTTAACATTGATAATAAGAAATGTTTCTTGGGCACCAAATCAGCATATTACAATGATTTCTGAAGGATCATGTGACACTGAAGACATTTAAATAATATTAAAATAGAAATTACATTTTTTGGATCAAATAAATGCAGCCTTGGTGAGCAGAAGAGACTTATTTCAAACACGTAAAAAAAACCTTGTAAACTTGTTCAGTAATGAAGCTGAAAATTCAGCTGTGCCCTCACAGGAATAAATTACAATTTAAAATATATTTAAATAAAAAAGTTATTTTAAATTGTACTGTAATATCTCACAACATTATAGATTTTACGGTCGCATAAGAGACTTCTATCAAAGTCATTTTAAAAAAACGTACTGACCGCAAACTTTTCAATGGTAGTGTATCTCTGCAAACATTTTTCGAGGGTTTACTTGCTACTACATTAGCTGCATTTTGTGTGTGGTACGCATCAGGTTTGCTGTGGCTGAGCTGTTAAAAATGTATTTTTACCTGTTTCCTGTAGGGGGCGATAATACCAATCTCTTTGGGGGAAATTTTTGCAATGCCCTTCTTGGCCTGTGTCAGGAGCAGCTTCTTAAGGTAGTCTAAGATGATGTTGATCTCAGAGATGTTGAAAAAGGAGGGGCTGTTTGACTCTCTGTCATCCTTTCCAATCACTCCATGGAAAATCACTGGAAATCCCTAAAAAAGCAGCAGACCAGAGCAGTGTCATCTCTAGAAGGTACAAAAATCGGAGAAAGGGAAAACCGTACTAAAATTATAAGTGAAACCCAACATAAAGATTAAAAAGGGACCTTGGTTTTGAACTTGGAATGAAAACATCCTGAAGCGGCAAATGTAGCCATGAAATACAACCAAGTTCAAGAAGACCGTTATCTCAGTTTGTGACCTTCACATTCCATGCAGGCACGTGTGGCCGCATAATCTATGTGGACTACATGTAAAAAAGTGAATGGGAGAAATTGAAATGCTCAAAACGACACATTTATAATAGTTTGTTTAATCTAGAACACGCATGCACATTAACTCGATTCAATTGGGGATTAGTCTTTCCTCGTTCATGTGTGCCCAGAAAAGAGATTTGTGTGACTGACAAATAATCATGCTTTGTGTCCCTGAGTTTCAGAATGAAGCAAAGACACAACAAATAGACAAAAGCAAGATATATGTTTACTAAAAATATACTTGAACCAAACAGTTGATGGACCCCATTGACTTCCATAGTATTTTTTCCCGTCCTATAGATGTCAAAAAAATATAGTCAGTGGGGACTCATCAACTGCTTGGTTATTAATATTATTCAAAATATCTTCTTATGTTTTCAGCAGAAGAAAAATTCATACAGGTTTGAAACAACTTGAGGGTGAGTAAATGACAGAATTTTCATTTTCGGGTGAACTATCCCTTTGAGTGAACATAAACAGTTGGGAAAGAAATCACATATGCATCAATATTTTGGATCAGTGCATTAGCTTTTAAAGTGACAGC
The DNA here is from genome assembly GCA_030578255.1 of Tiaroga cobitis. Classification (NCBI taxonomy): domain Eukaryota; kingdom Metazoa; phylum Chordata; class Actinopteri; order Cypriniformes; family Leuciscidae; genus Tiaroga; species Tiaroga cobitis. Next base: position 28,147,568 of record CM060598.1, on the reverse strand, counting down.
AGACTATAAAGTACTTGCTGTTGGTAATGTGAATCAAATTATTCAGCAGAAGACATAAATTCATACAGGTTTGGAACAACTTAAGGGTGAGTAAATGATGACAGAATTTAACATTTTTGGGTGAACTGTCCCTTTAATGACGCCACAACCATAGATCAGTGAAGTTAAAAATTTGTTTGCTTCTTCATTAGTGGATGTCCTAACATAGCGTCTGTGCCCCACTCACTTGCCGCAAAATTATGTGATGTCAAGGAAAACTATCATTTAAATTAATTAGATATTACATATACACTGAACAAAATTATAAATGCAACACTTTTGTTTTTGCCCCCATTTTTCATGAGCTGAACTCAAACATGTTGTGAATCGAGTGGCCCATGGTGGCGGTGGGGTTATGGTATGGACAACGAACACAGGTGCATTTTATTGATGGCATTTTGACGAGATCCTGAGTCCCATTGTAGTGCCATTCATCCACGACCATCACCTCATGTTGCAGCATGATAATGCACGCCCCCATGTTGTCTGTACACAATTCCTGGAAGCTGAAAACATCCCAGTTCTTGGATGGCCAGCATACTCACCAGACATGTCACCCACTGAGCATGTTTGGGATGCTCTGGATCGGCGTATACGACAGTGTGTCCCAGGTCCTGCCAATATCCAGCAACTTCGCACAGCCATTGAAGAGGAATGGACCAACATTCCACAGGCCGCCACAGTCAACAACCTGATCAACTCTATGCGAAGGAGATGTGTTGCACTGTGTGAGGCAAATGGTGGTCACACCAGATACTGACTGGTTTTTGGACCAGTTTTGGGGATGTTTTCTTGGCACACTTTAGGCCCCTTAGAGCCAATTGGGCATCGTTTAAATGCCACTGCCTACCTGAGCATTTGTTTCTGACCATGTCCATCCCTTTATGGCCACCATGTACCCATCCTCTGATGGCTACTTCCAGCAGGATAATGCACCTTGTCACAAAGCTCGAATCATTTCAAATTGGTTTCTTGAACATGACAATGAGTTCACTGTACTAAAATGGCCCCCACAGTCACCAGATCTCAGCCCAATAGAGCATCTTTGGGATGTGGTGGAACGGGAGCTTCGTGCCCTGGATGTGCATCCCACAAATCTCAATCAACTGCAAGATGCTATCCTATCAATATGGGCCAACATTTCTAAAGAATGCTTGAATCAATGCACGTAGAATTAAGAACGTTCTGAAGGTGAAAGGGGGTCAAACACAGTAATAGTATGGTGTTCCTAATAATCCTTTAGGTGAGTGTATATCCTCTACACTGTAAAAAAAAACAATTTCATGATTTATCATCACAACTTTTTATCTTTTGTCAAATAAATTCAGATAATTAATGTGGTTCAGATAACACAATATTTTGAGTTCCTATTTATTAAACCAATCTCCTTTATTGTATTAACTCAACTATTTGTTTTTATTTCAATGAACTCAAAATTTTAAGAAAACCAGGTAACTTACTTTTTAAAGTTAAACCAACAATATATATTTTTTACAGTGAAATCAGCTACATAAAACCATGGTGACCAGCAGCCAATCAAATTTCTAGCTAAAAATAATAATAATAATAGCTTTTTGCTATTAATGTTAAATCTGATTACAAAAAAAAAAATCTTTGTTCTAAAGATGTCAAAACCACAACACATCTATTTTTGTCTATCTATTTCTGCAGCTGTAGCCTTTGACCAGGTTATACCGACCCAGCTGTTGCACAACCGTATGACATAATGGATAGTTGACTTGACATTCTTTATCTGACTTAAACACTGGTATGTATGCTCTTGCCCTTGTTCACTTCTTCTTCTTGCTCTTTGCTTCAAGGGCGCTTCAGTTCTCTCTCTTTAAAAGATTATTATACTAAGATCTCAGATCCTAGATCTCAGACTTAGGCTTTAAATTTACTTCATTTATTTTGAAGTAAGATTTCTTTTATTTCAATATTGTACTCAAATATTAAAAGTTTGACTTGTATTTATTCTTCATTTGTTATTACTTTATTTTTTATTAAAAATTTCATCATCTCACCACATCATAACCTAATCAAAATATATTGTCTTGAAATTGTTGAAATGCTTTTTATCAGGCTTGAGTGTCTGGGATGTCTTACTCTTTTGGGCAGGTACTCCCAGCTGCAGTACTGGTTAGAGCTGATCACATCTGCACATGACAGCAACTCTCCATCATAGAACAACTCATTAGGAACCCTCAGAATGGATGGATGAGACCTGAAGAGAGAGAGAGAGAGAGAGAGAGAGAGAGAGAGAGAGAGAGAGAGAGAGAGAGAGAGAGAGAGAGAGAGAGAGAGAAAAATGGTAAATAGAGAGTTAAAAAAAATAGACTTATTACAGTGGCCCTAAAATGTAATTCGGATTTCTCATTTTAAGTCTCATTTTAAATGTACATACAAAATATATTTGAAAAAACTATCCCAACCTATTTTACTCAGATTGGCCCTTTCCCAAAGTTTTCATATGGCATCCTGTCCTCCAAAGATTTGTGACTAAAAGTTTACTAGTGCCTTTTTCCGTTCTACATAGCAAAAACCCAGACACACAGCAGCTTTCTCCATTTCCCATGTTCATTCATGGTCGGGAGTGAAATTTATGTTCAAGGTCTTTTGTTTTCTTCCTAGTAATGGGTTGTGCCTCTATCTTTGCTGAGCATAGCTCTCTGTTACTAAGCAGATAAGGTCTTCTACTACTGGCTACAAGTCAAAACTACTAAATCAAAAAGACAAATGGCTCTAGGTGGTATGTGTGCCTCATTCATAACCATCTGTACTATAAAGCTAATAAATGCTTTAGAAGTCACATTGTTAGTTCATGTAAACTAGTAATGTAGTTCACTAATGTTAACAATTGAAACCTTATTGTAAAATGTTACCGTTTTATTTAACACATATTGTGTGAACATGTTTCCTCCGATGGACCCCAATTATTAGTGCTTCCTTGAGACCAGCTAGTCAACTAGTCGGTCAGACAACTAGTCAATTCGTAGTTTTTTAGATGAGGTCTCTGGATTATTCAGACTTTACCTGTAGTTCCGCAGCAGTTTCGTGACATAACGGTTGTCGTATCCTGTAGTACCTTTCTGATAAAGTTCATTTTGTGTCATCAGCCTCTCCAGAAAAGAAAGACCTAAAAACACATTTATTGTTGTGAAGGAAATTTAAAATTTTAAACATACCTAACATTTCTTTTATTGCTATTACTTTTTATTTTATTGCTTTTATTTATAACATTTATATGCTTATGCGTTTTTATGCTTACACTTGGGCCAAAGTTAGTGTATCTGAATATAACAAAAGGGGAAACAAAAGCTGTCTAGTTATATATATATATATATATATACACTCACCTAAAGGATTATTAGGAACACCATACTAATACTGTGTTTGACCCACTTTCGCCTTCAGAACTGCCTTAATTCTACGTGGCATTGATTCAACAAGGTGCTGAAAGCATTCTTTAGAAATGTTGGCCCATATTGATAGGATAGCATCTTGCAGTTGATGTAGATTTGTGGGATGCACATCCAGGGCACGAAGCTCCCGTTCCACCACATCCCAAAGATGCTCTATTGGGTTGAGATCTGGTGACTGTGGGGGCCATTTTAGTACAGTGAACTCATTGTCATGTTCAAGAAACCAATTTGAAATGATTCGAGCTTTGTGACAAGGTGCATTATCCTGCTGTAAGTAGCCATCAGAGGATGGGTACATGGTGGCCATAAAGGGATGGACATGGTCAGAAACAATGCTCAGGTAGGCCGTGGCATTTAAACGATGCCCAATTTGCACTAAGGGGCCTAAAGTGTGCCAAGAAAACATCCCCCACACCATTACACCACCACCACCAGCCTGCACAATGGTAACAAGGCATGATGGATGCATGTTCTCATTCTGTTTACGCCAAATTCTGACTCTCCCATCTGAATGTCTCAACAGAAATCGAGACTCATCAGACCAGGCAACATTTTTCCAGTCTTCAACTGTCCAATTTTGGTGAGCTCTTGCTAATTGTAGCCTCTTTTTCCTATTTGTAGTGGAGATGAGTGGTACCCGGTGGGGTCTTCTGCTGTTGTAGCCCATCCGCCTCAAGGTTGTGCGTGTTGTGGCTTCACAAATGCTTTGCTGCATACCTCGGTTGTAATGAGTGGCTATTTCAGTCAAAGTTGCTCTTCTATCAGTCGGCCCATTCTCCTCTGACCTCTAGCATCAACAAGGCATTTTCGCCCACAGGACTGCCGCATACTGGATGTTTTTCCCTTTTCACACCATTCTTTGTAAACCCTAGAAATGGTTGTGAGTGAAAATCCCAGTAACTGAGCAAATTGTGAAATACTCAGACCGGCCCGTCTGGCACCAACAACCATGCCACGCTCAAAATAGCTTAAATCACCTTTCTTTCCCATTCTGACATTCAGTTTGGAGTTCAGGAGATTGTCTTGACCAGGACCGCACCCCTAAATGCATTGAAGCAACTGCCATGTGATTGGTTGATTAGATAATTGCATTAATGAGAAATTGAACAGGTGTTCCTAATAATCCTTTAGGTGAGTGTATATATATACCTAGTAACAGAGATTTATACATACAGTCATGTGAAAAAGAAAGGACACCCTTTAGAATTTTATGGTTTTACATATCAGAACATAATAAAATAATAAAAATAAGTAAATACAACCTCAGATGAACAACAACAAATGACATATCACACTGTGTCATTATTTATTTAACAAAAATAAAGCCATGGGTGACAAACTGTGATTCAACTGGTTGTAGAGCCACTTTTAGCAGCAATAAGTTGAAGGAACCGTTTTTTGTATGACAGTATCAGTCTCTCGCATTGTTCTGGAGGAATTTTGGCCCGCTCCTTTTTACAGCATTACTTCAGTTCATTGAGGTTTGCAGGCATTCGTTTATGCACAGCTCTCTTAAGTTCCTGTCGCAACATTTCAGTCGGGTTGAGGTCTGAACTTTGACTGGGCCAGTGGAACACCTTGATTCTTTTCTTTTTCAGCTATTCTGTTGTAGATTTGCTGGTGTGCTTGGGATCATTATCCTGTGCCAAGACCCAATTTCGGCCAACTTTTAGCTGTTGGACAGATGGCCTCACATTTGACTCTAGAATACTTTGGTATACAGAGGAGTTCGTGGTCGACTCAGTGACTGCAAGGTGCCCAGGTCCTGTGGCTGTAAAACAAGCCAAAAATCATCAACCCTCCTTCAGCATGATGGACCGTTGGTATGAGGTGTTTGTGCTGATATGCTGTGTTTAGTTTTGGTCTAACTTGGCGCTGTGCGTTATGACCAAACATCTGTCCAAAAGACATTGTTCCAGAAGTCTTGAGGTTTGTTCAGATGCCACTTCGCAAACCTAAGCCGTGCAACCATGTTCTTTTAAGAGAGAAGAAGCTTCCAAACATGCCATACTTGTCCTATCTTTTTACTAATTGTACTGCTATGAACTTTAACATTTAACATGTTAACTGAGGCCTGTAGAGTCTGAGGTATAGTTCTTGGGTGTTTTGTGATTTCTCTGAGCATTGTACAGTCTGACCTTGAAGTGAATTTGCTGGGATGTCCACTCCTGGGAAACTGTCTTGAATGTTTTCCACTTGTGAATAATCTTCCTTACTGTAGAATAATGGAATTCAAATTGTTTGGAAATGGCCTTATAACCCTTTTCAGATTGATGGCAGCAACAATTGCTTCTCTAAGATCATTGCTGATGTCTTTCCTCCTTGGAATTGTGTTAACACACCTGAATGCTCCAGACAAGCGAACTGCCAAAACTTCTTCTATAAAGGCGATCACACTTGCTGACGATCAATTAAACAAAGACATTTGATTTGCAGCGCCTGGCAGCTACTTACTCTTAATTTCTATGGAAGCAGTAAGGGTGTACTTAGTTTGTCATCCATTGCTTTTACCATTTGGCTTTATTTTTGTTAAATAAATGACATGGTGTAATATGTCATGTATAAAATGGAAAAGAGGCCGCACTATGCATATTTTTGTTTATTTTTGCACAGACGCGTTTCGGCGTGTGCCTTCTTTAGTGTGCAACAAAATCACAATGTAACCAGTCTTAAATACCCACACCCATTGCCACACCAGCCTGTAATATAGGATAATGACCAGACCAATAATACATAAATGAGGCTATTATACATTTGCAACAATATTTAAAAAAATAATAATACAATTGCTCCAATTATAAGAAACAACTTAAAGGGTTAGTTCACCCAAAAATGAAAATTAAGTCATTAATTACTCACCCCCATGCTGTACCAACCCCGTAAGACCTTCGTTCGTCTTCGGAACACAAATGAAGATATTTTTGATTAAATGTGACAGCTGGATCACTCCTCCATAGGCTCCCTAAGGGAATGAATCCTGACGGCACAGAAAGTCAATGAAGAAAATGTTTAAATGTTCCATGTCACAACAGTGGCTCAACTATAAGTTTATCAAGCGACGAGAATACTTTTTGTGCGAAAAAACAAACAAAAATAACGACTTTATTCGACTATTCCTTTTCTTCCTTGTAGGCCTGAAACGAGACTTCAAGAGATTTCCACGACGCGCACGCGCGAGAACTTAACTGAAGTAGTTGAAGGAGATCGCAATTCTCGCGCATGCGTCGTGGAAATCTCTTGAAGTCTCGTTTCAGGCCTACAAGGAAGAAAAGGAATAGTCGAATAAAGTCGTTATTTTTGTTTTATTTCCGCACAAAAAGTATTCTCGTCGCTTGATAAACTTATAGTTGAGCCACTGTTGTGACATGGAATATTTAAACATTTTCTTCATTGACTTTCTGGGACGTCAGGATTCATTCCCTTAGGGAGCCTATGGAGGAGTGATCCAGCTGTCACATTTAATCAAAAATATCTTCATTTGTGTTCCGAAGACGAACGAAGGTCTTACGGGGTTGGTACAGCATGGGGGTGAGTAATTAATGACTTAATTTTCATTTTTGGGTGAACTAACCCTTTAATGATAGATCATCATTCATCCCACACGGGATACATGTGTTTAAGTCAAAGATATACCAAGCTTTTCGTTGAAAGAGGTGGTTCTCATGGTCTCCCCCTCTTGGAGCCTGATCAACACATTCTAAGCCCATAAATTTGAGCGTATTGACAGCATGGCCCGCAGCATTGAAGTGCCTTGCAACTGATGATTTTTCATCATTCTTCCAAATAGCACATTTATGCTCAAAAATACGGGTTTTAAGTTGTCACTTCGTTTTGCCCACATAGAGTAACCCACAAGGGCACGTCAATAAATACACAATAAAAGTAGACACGCATGTAATTCTGCCCTTTACTTTGTGTATCCTGCCTGTTTTTGGATGTGTAAATGAATTATCTGTGTGCATAAAGTTGCATGCTGCACAGTTCAGACATCTAAAATTTCCATGTGGAATTTTAAAGGGAAAAGGCAACTGAATAATCATCAATTGCAAGGCACTTCAATGCTGCGGGCCATGCTGTCAATACGCTCAAATTTATGGGCTTAGAATGTGTTGATCAGGCTCCAAGAGGGGGAGACCGTGAGAACCGCCTCTTACAACGAGAAGCTTGGTATATCTTTGACTTAAACACATGTATCCCGTGTGGGATGAATGATGATCCATCATTAAGTTGTTTCTTATAATTGGAACAATTGTATTATTATTTTTTAAAATATTGTTGCAAATGTATAACAGCCTCATTTATGTACTGTTGGTATTATTGGTCTTATCATTATCCTATATTATAGGCTGGTGTTAATATGGGTGTGGCAATGGGTGTGGGTATATAACACTGGTTACATTGTGATTTTGTTGCACACTGAAGAAGGCACACGCCGAAACGCATCTGTGCAAAAATAAACAATATATGGATAATGCGGCTTCTTTTCTATTTTATACGTTATCTTTTAGGCCAGCACTCTTAAAATTCATCAGTATATACATTGAGTGAATCCTGCTCCTATCCTCACTGTAATATGTCATGTGTTGTTGTTCATCTGAGGTTGTATTTACCTAATTTTAAGACCTACCAAGGACCTGCTGATTTTTTATTATGTCCTTCTGATACATAAAACCATATAATTCAATAGGGTGTCTTTTCTTTTTCAGGCGACTGTGTGAAGAACCAATCATATTGGAGAAAAAATGATGTATTAAATTAAGTCAGGTGCGTAGGGGAATTCTACCACAGAGTATACTGTATGTGCGTTCATTTGTATCTCACCCAGTCCGTATTTAATAGCAAAAGGAGATCTCAGGATTGGTCCCAGCTGCTTGGGATCTCCAGCCAAAACAAGCTGCCCGGTCTCTGCATTCAGCAGTCCTAAACACACCCACACAATGATTAGAATAGAGAAATGCTACCACAGACTGATCTCTATTGAAAGGTCTGATGGTTTTCAGTGTTATTCTGTAAAGTGTTCCACCTCCCACACTGATGATGGTCTCTGACTCCACAGCATGTCCTGCCTCATCCACAAAGATGTGAGAAAAATGATCCACAGGAAAACCCCCACTGACCAGCCTACCAACACGGACACACATAAACACTTTTTACCTATTGGCTGCTGTGTGCATGTTAGAGAGTACTGTGTTTGTATAAGATGACACCCTTCACCTGCCAGCGGTGACTAGAGTGCTGACCAGGATCTTGTAGGACATTAGATCCTCTTTGCATGGGAAAATAATCATTCCTCTTTCCACATTACTGTTGTTCTAAACACACAAAAACAGTCAACAACAACAACAAAATTATAAACAACTCCCTCTCTCTGTATTCCCATTACTTACAACTGAAATTATCATAATATAAGGTTATTAAATATAGCACATCATTTGATAGATTTAAATTGGTTGAATATCTAAACTACTTAAATTACATTTTAATGAGTTAAACCAGGGGTCGGGAACCTTTTTTGACCAAAGAGCCATTTTTTCATTTTTGGTTAATGCATTTTTCCAAAAGAGCCACAGCAAAATAATTATATAATATTATTATTAAAGACGTGCTTTTTTTCAATAAAATTTCAACAGCATTATGCTAAAAACAAACAAATATTTAGTAAAGTTTCAATATTAGTGAAGGGCTTTCACTGTGAGGTTGAGTTGTCAACTGATGAGCATAAATCCTCTCTGTCTGCATGAGAGAGAGAGAGAGAGAGAGAGAGAGAGAGAGAGAGAGAGAGAGAGAGAGAGAGAGAGAGAGAGAGAGAGAGAAAACACAGTACTTACATTTACTGTGTTTACGTGAATACTCGACTTGCCATTTTTATGTATTTCTGTATTTATTTGGCCGTTTAGGTGCGCAACCGAAGACAAAGGCTATGCTTTTCCGTGTTGCGCTCGGCGCGCGCACACAGCATCCTGCCAGTAATTCCGTTCTCTTTCGCGACTTATCGTGCTTTTACTATTTCTTTTCAATATAAAGCACATCCTGCTCTTTTTTTCATTCCTTCAATTTTTGTTATTAATAAATTAAAACAGAATCTTTAACTGAAATCTGCGTGGATTATCAAAAATACGACCCATTTATCATGTGTCATAAAGGGTTTGAGCGGCAAAAGTGAAAGTATTAAAGTTTACAGCCTTCTTTTACGTTTTTTTGCTGCTTTTCGCCATTAGGCCTACCTTAAACAAGCTGCAGCTGCTTGAATCCCAGTGCAGGAGCTGTAGGTTATCACAGAGACAAGTTGATTGCTCTGATGACTCGTAACACTCGCGAGCGCGACCAGCACTGAATACGCTCTTTTGCCGGTACAACATGAATATACTTATTATCATAAACGTTTAACTAACTTCGGTAGACTGTGCTACAAGGGAATTTTAACTGGCAGATTTTTCTGCAGAGAGCCGATCTGTATTGATGTGTCTTATTTTTTTGTTTCGCTCGTTTGTTGGTAAAGGGTGAGAGACCTCGCGAGCCACATGATTTTTGCCAAAGAGCCAGGTATGGCTCGCGAGCCATAGGTTCCCGACCGCTGAGTTAAACGATGTCAAACTCATACATTTTGCTGTTATAAAAATTTAAATATCCCTTCATTGTATATTTTTTAATAATGCTGTAGGGGAGAGCGGGGGCGAAAGTACCATTTTTCAGAAAAACATCATTTTAAAAGATGATGGTTTAGACAGAGATATAATTTTGCTGTGGTCAGTCACTCACAAGTGTGGTCTATCAATACCAGGTGGAATTTTGTAAAAATGTAGAACAACTTCAGTATAATTTCACTTTGAACTTAAGACTGCTCATGTTACTTTCGACCCCATCAGTTGGGACGAAAGTAACACACAGGTGGGTCAAAAGTAACACAACAATATACTAGATTTTTTGTGTTACTCTTGTTTTTTTTAGTTTTTTTTTTTAGCCTAAATATACCTGAGTATGACCTTGTTAACATGTAACTGCAAACATATTTTGGCCTTTATCTTTGAAAAAATTGTTAATTTACATTTTTTTATTTTTAATTTCAGTTTCATCAAATGTTTTAAAAGTAACCCAACAGTACAAACTTGAATTGTTTAGAATATTTTTTTATTGTCAATCGATTTTATAAAATGTTTTTTTTTTCAACATGAAAAATATGAAAATTAAATTAAATTAGCATAATATAAATTCTCAACATAATGTAACAATAGTTATGTTTCCATCCAGCTGTTTTTATGCATACATTTAAAATGTGCATAAAAAACATCTGGATAGAAACCCTGCAAATTCATAGGTGGAGGTGTTAAAGCTATAAGGTATGGCTAAAGCCTAAATGTGACTAGGGTAAATGGAAACAGATTGAGTGGGGGAAAAAATGGTGACACAGAAATCAGCTGATTTAAATGTGACTTAATCTTTAAAAGCCCCCTCAGAAACATCTGCCATATTCTGTTGGTATAATATGACATAAACATGTTTTAATAAATGCTGCAACACACAGAAAGTCACCACAGTAGCAGAGGGACAAAAGAAACACTTGTTTTCCCTATAGCGGGACAAAAGTAACAAGTGTTACTTTCGTCCCGACAGGAACTCCTGACATTTAAACCCGATTTACTTTTATACTGAAAAACTCTGACCAGGCAAACTTCAGGATGTGTTACAGCACTAAATAACCTATAGATGGATCATTACTGTGTGACACATGAAACGAAAAACACAACTTGTAATTAAAAAAAATGACCGCTTCAGTAATTTACTTATCATACTCGAAAACTGCTTTCCGGACCTAACCGCGGGAAACGATGATGAAATCACGTGATATTTAGCAGCTCGGTCACTGGCTGCATGCCGAAAGTGCTGTCATAGCTTGAAACGCAAATGTAGTCAGGGCTCAGAGAAAATCACTTTGTTACTTTCGTCCCGTGTTACTTTCGCCCCGGTTCTCCCCTATGCATGTCCCCCCCCCCCCCCCCCCCCCCCCCCCCCCCTTTATAATGATTAGATCTCTCTGACATAATATTTAAAATTGTGACATCAAAGTCTTTTTGAACAAGTGGTTCAAACAGAAGTAATGTTTCTTCAAAATGTTACACATTGAGCCTAGCACAAAGGACAGAAAAAAAAATTGCTAATAACGTGGTGCGGTGCAAAGATAATTCCAAGTTGAGGCTGCTATTATCATATTTGCATTACCATTTGCTTTTTTTTTCAACTTGAAATTCTTTAGCTGAGTTAAACTAGAAACTGAGTGATACAATCATAAAATAATAATATGTGTTTATGTAAAGCTTAAATATTTATATTTGTCACAATCTCAGCCTGTGTTCCCCTGTCTTATGTGAGGACTTTTGGTATTTCCTGTCTTGTGCCAAGTTTTGTAGTTCTTTGTGATTTTTCATGTTGATTCGTCTCCCCAGGTGTATCTTGTTTGAGGTTTTTATTTTAAAAAAAGGAAAAGTAAAAATGTACTACTGTACTGTATTCTATATTTTCCATCATAACTTCCCATTTTTATTGTGTTCATTTAATTAAACCTTTAATTAATAAATCAAGTCACACAAGCACTAACCTGTAAGACTTGAGGGATTTCATTTGGATTGCGTGAACTAGCGTAGAGTCGGTATATTTTACGTGCATCAACATGTTGACTAGTGATCAACTTTTCACACAGTTGATCAGCTGCACTGTTAGAAGGAGCGCAAGCTAGGATATAGGCATCGGGTATATTCTTCTCCACCTGAGAGATAAAAAACAGAGAGAGGGAAAGAAGCAATCACAATAGCTGTACTGCTTATTAAATTTTGCATACAGACACAATGAGATGTGATGATTTGCATGTAGGTGTGTCTGTCAGGTGTGCGTTTAGTTGAACATGATAACCAGTTTTACCTGTTTGATGGCCTCTACTATCGTGACGGTTTTACCAGTGCCAGGAGGTCCAAACACCAGGTACGGAGCCGGCTTGGACGTACCGGCCACGATGTTACATACTGCAGTTTTTTGTTCAGGGTTCCTCTCAAGCTGTTGATCAAAGAGTCTAGAGACACACACACACACATCCAGCTGAAATACTCCATAATGTTTCACTATGATTTAGTAGCACAGATTCAGTCCAGATGGGTCTTACTGACCTCAGTGCAGGTGGAAAAACAGGGATCACATTCCTTGAGCCCACGGGGAACAGCACATCTCTGAGGTTGTGCTGGACCGCCATGTGTACAGCTCTGTGTTGCAGGTTTAATGGGAGACGATTCACCGTGAACTCCACACGGAACTTCATATTATCTATGAAATCGTCAAGCAGCCTTTACGCATAAAACACACACACACACACACACACACACACACACACACACACCCACACACACTGGTTATAAACTGGTCTGTAAACAAATATGCAAAATGAGACAAAATTAACATTCTAAAATGCTGATTTGCTGTTCAGTAAACATTTCTTATTATTATCAATGTTGAAACCAGTTGTGTGGCTTAATGTTTTTTGTTGGAAACTGATACACTTTTTTTAGGATTCTTTTATGAATAGAAAGTTCAAAATAACAGCATCTATCTAAAATAGAAATCTTTTGTAACATTAGAAATGGCTTTACTGCGATCAATTTTATACAACCTTGCTGAACAAAAGTAAAAAAAAAAATAAAAAAAAACCTTTTAGTATTCAAAAATTTGTTTTGTTACCCTAAATGTATATAGGTTGGTCAGTTTTGAATGCTCTGTTTTATATAATTTACAAGACATGGGCAGAATATGATGATATATCTTTCTCATTTTGAGGTTAATTTGGGAAAAACATAGCCTTGAGTCTTGTAATTTATAAGTGTGACCCTTTAAAATGCTCTTTAGCTTAAAGGCTTATATAAACTCATCATACTTCATACCTTCTGGAGAAGCCCAGTTTGACTTGATCCAGTTCTACTCTGTGGACGTAGCCCTTGTATTTGGTCACAGTTGAGAAATTGACCTCCTCACTCTTGGTGAGAAGCAGGTGATCTCCCCTCAGGACTGATGGCCTGTTCTCTGATACACCAGGGAGCTTTAACACAAGAGATACACAAACAGACCTCAAAATGGCATCACTTTCTAACAAATATAAAAGTGCATACTACTTAAAGGGACAGTTCACCCCAATATGACAATGTATCATGTTGTTCCAAAACCATTTGCTGTTATTTATATTTTTTTCTTTGTAGTCCATTTAATATCTTCAGTGGAGTTGAAAATTATCAGCGAAAAACATAATATTTTGAGTAAATACAATTGAGTAAATAATGACAGAATTTTCAATTTTGGATGCACTGTCCCTTAAAGAGCATGATGTACATGTCATCTAGGCGTTTGAGTCTCTGTATGTGCCCAACACTAGTCTCAGCCTCAGACGTCATTCCCATGCCCGTAATGCTCCTTTAAGACACTCTGTCAATTTAGATAAGTTAGTGTTTTCATCTGGTCGTGATGAAATATAATATAATTGAGTGTCATCAGCATAACAGTGGAAATTAATTCCATGTTTTCTTATAATATTACCAAGTGGCAGCATATATATTGAGAATAGCAGAGGGCCTAACACCGATCCTTGCGGCACTCCGTAGTCTACTGACGTTATCTTCGATTTTTTCCCCATTTAAGCAGACAAAATGGTAACGGTCTGGTAAGTACGATCTAAACCAGCTTAATGCCTGTCCCTGAACACCAGTGTAGTTTTGTAGTCGATCCAAGAGTATTTTATGATCTATAGTGTCGAACGCAGCGCTAAGATCGAGTAGAACTAATATTGAGATACAGGCTTGGTCAGAAGCTAAAAGTAAATCATTTGTAATTTTAACTAGCGCAGTGTCTGTGCTATGAAGCGGTCTGAATCCTGACTGAAATTTTTCATAGATCTAATTTTCTTGCAAGAAAGAGCATAATTGAACTTTTTCTAGTATTTTAGACCTAAATGGACGATTTGAAATGGGTCTGTAAATTGCTGGGTTATTTGGATCTAATTGTGGTTTCTTAAGGAAACGTTTTATTACTGCCAGCTTGAATATTCTTGGAACATGACCTAAAAATAAAGACGAGTTAATAATATTGAGAAGAGGCTATTCCACTACAGGTAACACTTCTTTCAGTAGTTTAGTGGGTATTGGATCTAATAAACATGTTGTTGGTTTATATGCAATGATAAGTTTATTTAGCTCTTCCTGTCCTATAGTTGTAAAGCAGTGTAGTTGTTCTTGAGGGGCGATAATTGAGGCTGAATCATAAGACACCATAAAATATTGTACATTTACAATTGTGTTTCTGATACTTTCTATTTTCTCAGTAAAGAAATTCATAAAATCATTACTACTACACTGTAACGGAATATTTTGCTCAGGTGATGTCTGTTTATTTGTTAGTCAAGCCACGGTGTTAAATAAAAACCTTGGATTATTTTGGTTATTTTCTATTAGTTTGCGGAGATGCTCAGCCCTGGCTGCTTTTAGAGCCTTTTTATAACGTGACATACTTTCTTTCCACGCGATTCTAAAGACCTCTAAATAAGCTTGTTTCCATTTACGCTCTAAGTTACTAGTTTCTCTCTTGATAACATGCGTAGCAGTGTTGTACCATGGTGCTTTAGTTTTCTCTCTAACCTTTTTTAATCTAATTGGTGCAACAATTTCTAATGTACAAGAGAAAATGGTGCTCAAACTGCTAGTCATTTCCTCTAGTTTTAGGATTAGGATCACATCAGCTAGAAATACCAAGGGTTCACTCTAAGCATGGAGAGTCTGCTTTTAGCTATTATGCCAGCCGCAGCTGGAACCAGCTTCCAGAGGAGATCAGATGTGCTCCTACAGTAGTCACATTCAAATCCAGACTCAAAACACATCTGTTTAGCTATGCATTTACTGAATGAGCACTGTGCCACTGTTCGTCCGACTGTTTTTACTGTACTTTATTTTATTTTTTATTCTAAACTGTTTTAATTATTCTTATTTGTTTTGATTATTTTAATTTCTTTATTCTAAACTGTTTTAATTATTGTTATTTCTTTTGATTTTTATTATTTCTTCTATGTAAAGCACTTTGAATTACCATTGTGTATGAAATGTGCTTGCCTTGCCTTGCCTTGCCTTGCCTTGCCTTGCCTTGCCTAGTTCATCTGTTTGTTTGGGTTCACTGAGCAGCTGAGATAGATCAGGTAAACTATTTGAGAATCTATCTATAGTGGTTGGAAGAATTGTTTTGTGAGAATCCAGTCTTTTATGTTAGGACATCGACATAACATTTTCACGCCCCTAAACATGACTATGAACAAAACAAACTGTGATTGGTTGCTTAACATGCTTCAGATGGCCTATGAGTGGTCCTTGGCCAATGAAAGCTGCTATGGAGTCCTTCTGCCGTCAGTCTGAGGGTCTAGCAAACACAATCACATGCTTTATTAACAGACAGAAAGAAGCTGCCACTCACTTCTAAGACCAGAAGTCGTCTGTTCTCATGGTCCTTCACCATGGACACATCTTCTTTGTTATATCTCTTAATGTCCAGACGCATTTGATCCTCCTCCAGGTACAAAAGTAAATCAAAGCGCTTATCGTAGTTCAGAAAATCCAGATCACTCTCAAGTAGTGACCTATAAACCACCAAAAGTACAGAGAAAACAGTCACAATGGCTTTTACTATACATGCACATGGAGGGAGATTTTACTTTGATTTAGTAACAGGTCTCAGATCAACTGTAAAAAGCACAATTGGAGCTTAAGACCACTAACTTTTGTTCCTGGAGCTGTGTTCTGAGACTCGAGAAAGAACGGTTAACTTTCAGGACCTCAACTAAGTCAGAGATGTAAGAAGGAAGATGGTAAGGCACCAGTGGCAGCACAAATTTCAAAAAGCTTTGGGTAGAACTGCAAAAGAGAAGAAACAAAAACATGCAAGTGATTGATTTCTGTACAAATAAACACAGGGGAAAACAGAAGTGTATATAATCCCTAAAAAGAGGGATTTTTCTCTCACCTCTCGGGTGGAATACCCTCATCTATGTTGCACCTCATTGGCTCATAGGTCTCAAGCTTTTGACGTCTAAATGGTGCTGTAGGACCCAGTAGTCCTGTAAGCTCAGACCTGTACTCTGCCTCAATGAAGCGCACAATGTGGAAAGGACGGGTGGTGACCTGGGTATTTTCCTTAAACTCAAATGCCAGAATGGCTGAATGAACTCCCATATCATCTGATTTGAATTTCAAGGTCACCTCATACTTTTCACCTTTAAAATTGAGAGTGAGAGAGAGAGAGAAACAGTTTGGGTTCAAACTTGTTCAAACCTCCTTAGCACCACAGCCCAATCCATCATAGGCACATGTGGCACTAACTATTTTAGATTTGTCTCCCTAAGACTAACTATTCTAGTATAACACTTACTCTAATCAGATCAGCCAAGTCCTACTTTATACCCTCAGCGCATCTACTCATCGACATCCGCCGGGTTCTAAAACTATACCCTAGCGCGTCTACTCATCGACGTCTGAAAGGGTTCTAATAATTCTAACTTACTTGTTCTTGCTGCGCAGCTTAAATGAGTGACAGGCTTGAGTAATTGTCCTTTAAATGTTCTTTATTACGGCCGGGAGTCTCGAGCAGTTCTCAGAGTATCTCCCAAAATGTAGCAATAAGCATGGCTGGTGGATCTCAGACAAATCCCATTGAGAATCCCACCGAAAACACGGAAACAACAGTTTTTATACAATAGGGAGGTATGGGATAATGACATTAATTTGATTGGTTATTAATCTACAGTCTCTTCTGTTACTGGGTAGAGAAGAATTTGTTTTAATGATTAGTTCATTGATCACAAGTTCTAACTTAGTCATCTGTCTCATTTCCCATGTTTGTTATTTATACACACAGTCAGGGGTTTGACACATGCACACACACATTCATCTAAAGTACAGAATGTCTTAGAACATTGTTTCAGTCAGAGATTGAGCATGTTAAATAAGGTCAAATGTTAAAACATGTTTAGCTTAATATTCAGTTTAAATTTTCCACCACAACTGTCATGTGACCTATGGCGTCAGTTTAGTTGCTTCACTTCCATTCACAAATCCTCTTCAGTGGCCTTACGGGATAGTAAAGTGCACATTAGATGCACAGTTCAGAATCTCGCTGGACATCAAGGTACTTTTCGCCTACTGTTTTATGAATACTATGAATTGTGACATACTACTCAGCTCACATACAGTTTTTTGCCTACTATATAAAATGGAAGCAGGAAAAGTCACAGAAAAAGTCACTAGCAAGCTATAATACCAAATGTACCCGCTCAAAAAACACCAACACCCGTTTCTCTTGTATTGCTGTACGGTTTGGTTGCACTCACATGGTTCCAGGCGGAGTTCATTGTTGCGTGTGACTTTCTTGCTGTCTTCCAGAGTGAAACACTGCAGCCAGTGAAGAGCAGTGTAGTAAGTGAAATACACGGCCTCTTGGCCCGTGTTCTCCACAAACAGCTTTAGCTCATAAACTTCTGCCTGTTCCACACACAACTGGATCTTGCCATCCTCTATTTGCAGCTCTGAGGACACCCGCACCCCATGCTTATCAGCTATAAACACAGACCTGGGAAGGAAAGAGCAGCAACACTGTTTTGATATTTCTATGTATTTTCAGAGGTTGGTTTCTATCCACTGTTCAAAGAGGCCAGTTCACCTCTCTGTACTGTTCAGTCGGCGTAGGATGTCTTTTGCCAGTTTTCTCCTGCCTCTGACTCCACTCTCTGGCCCTGGCAATGATGGTGGGTCAGGACCATGCAGACTAGCGGATGGCGGTGAGCAACCATTACTCACAGTAGGGGGATTAGCTTGGATTGAATGTCTGCGATGGGGTCTGTCCCATTGATCATGTGGCCTCGTTCGGACCTAGAAATGCCACAATAGGGTTGTCAGTCTTTGGCCATTCTCAGTAACACATTACATTGTAACAGGGCTCAACAGTTATGATATAACAATAACAGTATTTTATTTAAATTTTTTTTGCAGGTCCAGTGTTTCAGATTTTTGATGAGTTTCGGTAATTGAAATAAAGAAATAATATTGAACAACATTATACAAGTTGCTTTGGTAACTAAAAAGTTGAAGCTAAAGTTCTAAAATTAAACTAAAACTGAAATAAAAACAAATTAAATTTAAATGGAAATGACAATATCAAAAATAATAAAAATGACAAAAGCATATCGAAATGACTAAAAAAGTAAAATTAAAATGGAAAATAACTAATTCAATATTATTAAATACTGATAGTATATGATTTCCATTACACGAGAGTAGATGTTAAAACTTCATGCTGATTTGTACTCAGCTTTCGCCAAGATAAGCACAAACTAAGACGTAGCTTTACAGTAACCTATGCTTCGCCATCCATTTACGTTTCTTTCCATATGGTGATGTGAATCTCCTTCTGTCCGGCGTTAACGGCTGCAGTGTACTTGGCGCGTCAGCACACACAACGGCTACAACTACAGTGTCGTCTCCCCAGTGGACCAGCACGACAACCGTCTGGATTGAGCCGAGTAGGGGACATCTCTAGGGTCTTCAAGTGGGCACCTTCCGTCCTCAGTGTTTCGCCGACTAGCCCACGAGACCTCAAGAGGGCTCGATAGTGACTCTGGCGTCCCAGAGTCACCCCCCTCCGTCCCTCACTCAACTCAGCCCAGCTTACTGACCTTTACATCCCTCCTGCTGCTGAGGTTGCTCCTTCCTCGTGCTGAGGTTGACCTAACCACAATCTCACTATCTCTCCGCAAGCAGACTGATCTCATAAAATTGCGTGTGTATGACACGCCAATTCGTATTTCCATTTTTGGCGTGCTATCAACACGCACAATCGCTTTTCAGCGTGTTTATGAACGCAGTTGACTTAACGTTATTACTGTATATATAAATATATGACCTACCTCCACCCCGTCCCTAAACCTACCCGTCACTGGGGTTAATAGCATTTATGAGTCTTCCCCTGCCATCCTAGGGAAAAAAAATATCGCTCCCCAGATGTAGATCTACATTTTGCTTCGTTTCGCTCGGAAATTTAATGGCGTGTACATATACGCGGAATCACTTGGACATTAATGGCGTAGACATACACGCATACACGCGGATATCTCAAAATGCGTATAGATAACACGCCACTTGACTTGAAAGTGGCGTGTCTGTTTACGCAAAAGTCATGATGTCATGTTGCCGCAAGCCAACCATACGCGCCAACCCGTTTGACTAAGGCTGTTGAGTCCCACTGTCTTCGTTAAAGTAGGTTCAGTGGGAACGGTTCTGTATGGCATACTACTTACCGCAAAACACAATATCTGCCCAAACACCAACCCTCATTCACGCAATATACACAGGAACGTAATAACTGTAATTACTTTGCAAACTATACAACTAAACCAACAGACTCTTCGAGTTTTTCAAGAATTCTACGAAACTGTAGCGTGGCGGCCTGTACACAGCCAGCCAGAATATTTCCGTCTCAACCACAGCCAGTTGCTGCTCCTCTCTGCTGCTTCAGATAAGTTCTTTACTGTGCGACGTAACTCTTGGCCACTGAATCCGACTTCTCTGAGGAACCGGTTTGTAGAGTGTGCCACAAATCCTCAACAACCCACTTCCACTGGATAAACCTGGAGGACTCTCCATCCTCGCTGTTCTGCTTCAGTGGCCAGATGAACATCCTCACAGTTTCTTCCTCTCATATGCCTCATCTACAGTATCCTCCCATGGCACTGTTAACTCTATCAGTTGAACAATGCGTGCTGCTCCAGACCACAAAACAATATCTGGTCGGAGGTTAGTGGTGGCAATCTCAGGTGGAAAAATAAGCCGTTGATCAAAATCAGCCAGCATTTTCCAGTCCGTAGCAGATTCCAGTTGTCCTGGGCGAGAATTGGTTTTAACACCTTTTCTTGGTGGTTGCTCGTCTGGGCGGAGGAATATTGTCTTCTGTGTGTAATGTTTTGCTAGAACAGGTGGTAACTTATTGGTCATGTTACGCTTGCCTTCCAATGCTAAAGGAAAACATCGCAGCACTTGGTCCAGGTGCCAAGTAAACCGACCCTGGCTAAGAGCCATCTTACATCCTGTCAAAATGTGCCTTAATGTGGCAGGTGATGAACACAAAGGACAAGAGGGATCCTCTCCTACCCAGAGGTGTAGGTTCTGTGGTGATGGGAGAACATCATATGTTGACCTGATAAGGAAACTGATCCTACTGATCCTACCAAAGGTCTTGCCTTGCCTTGTCCATCTTGCATTGTTCCACACTCTCCCATCTCATCCACTCTCCCTGCTTGGCCTGGGAAATGGCCTTTATACACCTCATCCTCTCCTCCTGCTTTCGCACCTCATTGACTACCAGCTTCCACCTTTGAGATGGGCCTGCCTTGTGCCATTTAGGACGAGCTAAACTGAGCCCAAAACCCCCTCTTCCATGCTGTACCTGTCCCACGATATCACCAATTTGAAAGGCAGCCTTTGCCTCTACCACAGATTTCTTTGCTGACCACTTTCTACCAGTTAACACAGGTGCTGTCTCCCTTACACATTTGTCGCGTGACTCTACTAGGGTCATTTCCAGTCTTACCTTGGCGCACTTAAACTCCTCGGTTAAAGCAGAGACTGGCAGCTGCAATATTCCTTTACTATAAAGTCCTACTCTGCTGAGGCAGCGTGGAACTCCCAACCATTTCCTGATGTATGAACTTATTAACGCTTCCAGCTTATCCACTGTTGTCAAAGAAACCTCGTACACAGTCAATGGCCACAGCAACCTCGGCAGTAGACCAAACTGAAAGCACCAGAGTTTTAGTTTGCCTGGTAGAGAACAGCTGCTTATGCTCTTCAACCCTTCCACTGCTTGTCGTCTAACTTCTCCCACTCAAACTATGTCCTTTAGATCCCCATCGTACCATCTCCCAAGACTCTTCATTGGCTTCTCAGAAACTGTTGGTATTGCCCCACCATTAATGAAGAATGTTTTCTCTACTACCTTTCCTTTAACTATCGAGATGCTCCTTTATTTAGAGGGCTTAAATTGCATTTGTGCCCATTCAATATTATCGGTTAACTTACCAAAATAACCGATTAGTGCAGGTTACTGTTGTAGTCATGGTTGTCATGTAATCCATGTATGCTCTGATTGGTGGTAGTCACATCCCAGAAGCCAAGCGCTCTCCTCCTACTACCCATCTTGATAACCTAATGATTACTTCCATTGCCATGGTAAAAGCCAGTGGAGAAATGGTGCATCCTACCATTATTCCAACCTCTAAGCATTGCCATGCGGTGCTGAATTCTGGAGTTGAGAAACTAAATTGCAAATCTCCAAAATAGGCTTTCACTAAATTTGTTATTGACATTGGTACTCTGAAAAAATCAAATGCTGCCCAAAGAAGCTCATGTGGCACTGAACCATATGCATTAGCCAAATCCAAGAATGTCACATGGAGCTCCTTCCTCTCCTTTTTAGCTGATTGAATTCTTTGCCAAATAACATTGATGTGTTCTTCTAGGCATCCTGAGAACCCTGGAATGCCCGCTTTTTGAACTGAAGTGTCAATGAAGCCATTCTTTAATAGGTAGGTGGACAATCTCTGAGCAATAATGCTGAAGAAAATTTTACCTTCAACGTTTAATAGTGAAATAGGACGAAACTGACTGATGCTTGTAGCATCTTTTTCTTTAGGTATAAAGACCTCTGCGCCATGCTCTAGGTACAACCTGTTTTTCCCATGCCACTTTTATCAATTTCCACAGAATTCGTAGAACTCCTGAAGCACTCTTGTACACTCTGTACGGAACTCCATTAGGCCCTGCAGATGATGAAGCCCTTGTCTTTCTCACAGCTTGCTCTACCTCTTTCCACTTAGGTGCACAGACCTCCATTTGGTATTCTGGTGGATTGATAGGTGGGATGTCTGATGGAATTGACATAGGCTCATGCCTTTTTGCATCTGTATGCGTTTCCTCCAAATATCACTCTAGCTCAACCCTAGATGCTTTTAAAATGCCATTCTTCTCACTGGTGAATAACTTCTTTACGAATTTGAATGGGTCTTTATAGAAATTAGCCCTCGCACGTTCCTTCTTTTTGTAGCGTTTCCGTAGGCGCTCAGCTCTGCGTAATGTTGCCAGCTTATCTTTTATGGCCCTTTGTAAGAGATTGAGTCCCTCCTTCTGACTTTATTCTGCTCTTTTCCATTGCTTCCTCAGCTGTCTCCTTTCTCTAACTAACCCTTCAATTTTCTGCTGCCGTCTAGACATTCCAGGAGTAGTTTGTACTTTTGCCTTCCTTTTTTCCCACACCAAACCTCTCACTTCCATATGCGTAAATGATGTCCCCACATTTATCCAGCTTCTTTTCAACTGTACCAGTTAATCTTTCCAATGCAAAGCATAGATCTGTGTTTACCGTGTCCCATGCATTTTTCTCACAAGCTCTTGGCCATCTAACTCCAGGCCCATGCCCGTTGAGGTTCTTTTCTCTCTTATGCTGGTTAGTCTGACCGGGTTCACAAGTATCAATATGTTCATCACTAACTGTGCAAACCCTCCTCTCCTCTATGACAGGGGTGCTGATATCCTGCGAGCTGTGGTTTGCTTCCTGTCGCTGGATTTCATTCGACTGACTTGGCTGACTTCGTAAGAAGTACTGATCAATGCGAGGCCCTTGTCCCTTCTCCCTCAAGCATTTCATTTTCCCTTGATGAATCTTCAAACCCCTGACCGTTGTCGCCTTGCTCCAGCCACAGACACAAACTTGGAGTTCAATGACTTTACTAACTGCAGATCTTGAACTAGTCTTACTCTCCATACTCATATTCGTTTCCATTCCTAAGTCGTTAACCATGTTGTCCAACATTGAGTCATCTTTCGCCCCCGCTCTTGCAGACTCTAGGGGTATTTTTCTCTTTAATTTTCTCAGGAGATTTCTCCTCTAAACATGGAGCTGGATACTGCCGACAAGGGTAGCTAACCCTTACCAGCCCCATTGGGGTCTCTTTCCTCCTGTCAGCTGTCTGTCCAGGCTGTCACAAGATCTTTCCCTTGTTGCCAGCAGCACTATTCACCGCAGTCACTGGACGTTAGTGGTCGACCGATATCGCAGAGGCCGATATATCGGCCAATATTTGGATTTTTTTAGATATCGGCATCGGCCGATAAATATTTCCGTTTGGCCGATATATTTCAAAACAGTTTGTGACAGTGCATTAGCGCTTTTTTCCACTGGCGCGAGCAGAGCGAGTATGAATGAACTGAATGCGCTCGCTCTGCTCCGCCCAGCACCATAAGACAAGCCACTCAGAAGTAAAGCAGACATCTGACAGACACAGTAAATGACCAATCAGCATTCGCTTTCTAACCTGACGCTACATTGTGTTACACACAAAAACACTCCGGCGTGCAGCGAAGTTTATTCAAACAGTACCGTGATGTGTCAGATCTGCAGCCCAGCGACAGCTCCAGTGGGGGGTCACAGATGTGATATAAACGAATTCAAACAAAACTGAAAACATTTTACCTCACAAACAGTCAAAAATCCTCTGACTGGCTGTTCCCTATACGCGCGCTGTTCTCGGTTACGTTTAAACTAGACGCTGTTTCCTCACGGACTGAAAAGCTGGGTCGCGTGCACTACAGATCAGTGATCGCGTGAGGTGGATGAGAAGAGAACACTGTATGGTATAATACTAATAATAATACGTTTGGGGGAAAAAATCCTTGAAAATGTTATTCACTATCTCTATCTGCTGTATTTAATTATCCACGATTGGCGTAATATTGTGTGTAGTATACCTTTTCATATTAGTTTTGCTTGTTAGTTTCTTTGAAACTTTGCAAGCCATCACATTATGTATATTACTACATTATAAAATATATAAACTAAATATAAACCTATAAAAAAATAAGTGTTTTTAATCACGATTAATCACAGGAAAAAAATATTAATCGAGTTAACTTTTTTAATCGATTGACAGCACTAACTTTTATATTAGCTAGAAATGTCTATTTTTCATTAAAAAAAAATTCACAAAATGTAAAATTATCAGCAGCAACCCAGCAAATGCAAGTGACTGTAGCATCAACTGACTCAAAAATGTCTCACAATTGCCCCACACTAGCAGGCTATCCTTATTGTTGAGCCCTGTATAACCAGCTCATTTATGACAGAACTATCTGATCATATTTAATTGCAGGGTTATAAATTCCCCAGATTCGATAAGCCATTAATCACAGTTTCATGCATGACCAGTTAGTTTCATGACTAATTATTCTACATTGAGATCAAAGAAGTTAACATAGCAGGTATTGTATCTTTTATTATTAAAAACAATAACTCATGCTAGTTGCTTTTCAGTGTGTGTAAATCTTACATTATGGGGAAAAGCTGAGATGAGGAAAGATGAGGAAAACAGCATGAAAATGTAAAAAGGCAGAAGGTTTTCTGTGATGGGTAGGTTTAGGGCAGGGGTCGGGAACCTTTTTTGACCAAAGAGCCATTTTTTCATTTTTGGTTAATGCATTTTTCCAAAAGAGCCACAGTAAAATAATTATATAATATTATTATTAAAGACGTGCTTTTTTTCAATAAAATTTCAACAGCATTAGGCTAAAAACAAACAAATATTTAGCAAAGTTTCAATATTAGTGAAGGGCTTTCACTGTGAGGTTGAGTTGTCAACTGATGAGCATAAATCCTCTCTGTCTGCATGAGAGAGAGAGAGAGAGAGAGAGAGAGAGAGAGAGAGAGAGAGAGAGAGAGAGAGAGAGAGAGAAAACACAGTACTTACATTTACTGTGTTTACGTGAATACTCGACTTGCCATTTTTATGTATTTCTGTATTTATTTGGCCGTTTAGGTGCGCAACCGAAGACAAAGGCTATGCTTTTCCGTGTTGCGCTCGGCGTGCGCACACAGCATCCTGCCAGTAATTCCGTTCTCTTTCGCGACTTATCGCGCTTTTAATATTTCTTTTCAATATTAAGCACATCCTGCTCTTTTTTTCATTCCTTCAATTTTTGTTATTAATAAATTAAAACAGAATCTTTAACTGAAATCTGCGTGGATTATCAAAAATACGACCCATTTATCATGTGTCATAAAGGGTTTGAGCGGCAAAAGTGAAAGTATTAAAGTTTACAGCCTTCTTTTACGTTTTTTTGCTGCTTTTCGCCATTAGGCCTACCTTAAACAAGCTGCAGCTGCTTGAATCCCAGTGCAGGAGCTGTAGGTTATCACAGAGACAAGTTGATTGCTCTGATGACTCGTAACACTCGCGAGCGCGACCAGCACTGAATACGCTCTTTTGCCGGTACAACATGAATATACTTATTATCATAAACGTTTAACTAACTTCGGTAGACTGTGCTACAAGGGAATTTTAACTGGCAGATTTTTCTGCAGAGAGCCGATCTGTATTGATGCGTCTTATTTTTTTGTTTCGCTCGTTTGTTGGTAAAGGGTGAGAGACCTCGCGAGCCACATGATTTTTGCCAAAGAGCCAGGCTCGCGAGCCATAGGTTCCCGACCGCTGGTTTAGGGGATAGAATATACAGTTTGTATAAAATGTCTATGCAAAGTCCCCTTAAAACACAACAGCTGAGTGCATGTTGTATATTTCTCTTTTACTGTGTCCCTCTCCAAAGATTCCTCAAAGACAATTAGCGTGACTCTATTTCTCATGAGGCATCGTTGACCTTGTCTGAAATGGCAGAGTGGAGATTGGTGTGGGTTTTCTCACTTTATTATTAACATTCAGCAGAGAGGTTTATGCCCAGGATGTGCTGTCTTGATTTACTCTTTTTTGTTTGTTTGTCTGTACTACCACCTTTTTTCATAAAAATTCATTAGCGTATGACAGTTGTCTTGAATTGATGCAAGACACTGAAATGATGCTGTTTTATGAAAGTATGGCATAATAATCTACATAAAAATGGCTATTTTAAAACTATTGTATAGTAAGTGGCAAATAAAAATACAGATATAATTTGAGCTAGCTAAAAATGTGTTTTAAAATAAGCTGTGGCATCAATAAATAAAAAATAAAAAATAAAAATCACCAACCAGACAAAGCAAGAATCTGACTAAACTGCATAGAGTTGCATAACATCTGCTGAATGTAGAGAGTCCTGATAATAGCTATCCTATACAGTACTTTGTTCATCAATAGCATCATATTGGTAATTTACATGGTATTGTTACAACTTCTCATATCAGAAATTTGCCAGAACTGATATTTTACTGGTATAATTTTTCACACATATTATCTGAACATAAACACTGCAAGGGTTTATAGATGACTCAGTGTAATGTGCATCTGAAGGAGTGTACCATCAGCTGGTCAAGCAGCCTGTTCTCACGTAAATGCGTCTCTATAACACGCATCGTGTATTGTCGTGTAATTTATACGCGAAAATGAGTTTTTACGTGCATATGAGACGCAGTTTTTAGCGTGCATTTGATACGCAGTTCATTTACGTGTAATACACACGCACCCCACACCACTAATTCTACCCAAACGTATAATACACACGCACCCCACCCCACACCTAAACCTACCCTAACCAACCAATGCGTATCATATGCACGTAAAAACTCACTTTAGCGTATAAATTACACGACAATACACATGCGTGCTATAAAGACGCATTTAGTGTGATCGGGTTGGGTCAAGAGATAATATTGAATCAATTAGGCTAAGTCTGATCAAAGGTTATTGCAGTTTGATGAAAATGAAACTATTCCGACTTCAAATTCAGACACATCTGTTATGCTTTCCAAAAACAATTTATCTTAGCATTGGCCTACCCGCTACAAACAGCATGTAGTGCTAATCACAAGAAGATCTTTATAAAAAAAAAAACGCGTCCACAGACTGTTTAGTTGTAAAAAAACACACACACACACAATTTAGCTACAGAACAGAACTACAAGCATACTGCCATTGACACCATAAATCACTCTTAATGGACATCAACGATAGAATTACAAACTGTCAGCCAGTGGTTAATAAAAAAGAGGTTTCTTACATTTTGGCTAAAGTAAACATCTGTTTTGGTGACGCGCGCTTTTCTGCACATTCTCATAGCAAAGAGAACTGAAGAGAAGTTTGGGTCTCTGACTCCATCCCTGTGGATAAAAATGCGTTAAATAAATAAATATGCTATGTGTGTTTTCATAATTGCCTCATAACATCGTTAATTCTGTCCACTCATCTTAGCCTATTTGTCACTAATTTCGTCATTTTATTTTCACGGTTTTGACTTTGAAAATTCAAAGTGAACATTCAGGGTTGAAACTTTGATTTTACATAAATAAATCAAGAATTTAAACGTGTAATTTAACTTCTGAAGAAAGAAAAAGTTGTCTATGTTTGTTTACACTGTATCTGCACTTCCTCTTTAAACAAATGTTTGAATGTAGGCTATAATGCAAATATCGATTATTTCAGTGTAGCCTACGTAAGAAGAATACGTAATATAAGCAATAAATCAATACAAATAAATAAAACATGTCAAATGATTACCTGTCTCGGAACTCTTCATTGTAGGCTGTTTTGAGAGTGGTTCTATCAGTAATGGCTCTCTTTTTGCTTTCCACCAGCCACTCTATAAAGTCCAATCCAACTGCACGCAAATCAGCTTTAGATAGCTTTTTCTGTACCATGCTTCTTGCCGTTGGTAGCGTGAGCTCTGTGGTAATGTAGCCTACAGTAGGCGAAGCGTCAGTTATGATGGTTATGATCCACACTGGCTTTAAAAATGAAAGCGCAGCTGTTTCAGCGGAAGTAAGACGGAGGAAACGAAACTTATCTACGGTCGGTGGGTTTGTTCTTCTACAATGAAAACGTAACATATACACTTCGTTTACTTCTGTTAAAGAGAGATCCTCCAGGAAATGTCCAAACCGCTAGTAGAAATTAAAGGAGTAAAAAGGCACATTATAGGCTATTATATGAAACTCTATTCAGGTGCTCGGAGAGGTTAAATTGCGCTCTCTGGTGGTCAGAGGGAGCAGGTGCTCCAAATATACACCAATTCTTAGTCTTGCTGATATGTGGTGTTCGTTTCTGATGGGTGTAGGCTATTTCATTTATATTATCCATTTTACTTTTGCTTGTAAAAAGGAATTCAGGCAATTACGTAAAATAGTATAGAGGACAGGGTGTTTCACACATGCGGGCTAACTTGATTAAAAGACAACACCGGTAACTGCGGTCACGCCATCTGCACTAGCATCTAACTGTTAGGCCTACATCGGAGAAACTTAAAGTTAAAGGGGTGGTATAATCAGGAGCGCAACTACCCAGTGTCAGAGGGGTATGCAGCAACATTTTTTGCGCCCCCCGCCCCTCAAAAAATAAATAAATAAATAACTGTGTGCCATGTAATAAGTGAGTAACGAGTGAGAGCTAACAGATAAAATAAGTGCAAAATGTCATTTATGAATACAATTAAACTATAGCTCCATTGTCTAGGGGGGTTCGAGGGCATTGAAAATTTTGTGTTCTTTACTGTTAAATTCATCAGTCTGGTGCACTTTGAGAGTTCAAAATTAAAAGCTCCAACCCATATTCAGTGTGCAAATTAAACAAAGAAAAATTCAAAGTTAACCCCTTTTAGACTCTGTCTACATTAGGCTACACTACTACATAATAATAGTTATAATATTAATCCCATGATAGTAATAGCCATATATTGTAAAACAAATGCACTGAAAAATAAAGGAAACTTTCATAATTAGTTTTGTACTAATTTCTATACTTGAAACATAAGCACATGATGACATGTTTCATGGGTCGGTGTGTCACTAACGCTGACTTTTTTTGACCAATGCATTACAACACCGGCACTAACAGCGCCGGTGTCGTGCCAAGGTACTTACCCCTGAAAGGAAGTGTATCCCCGGTCGCGGGAGCGCGCTCGCATTCAGCAGGAGGTGAGTCATTGCTTTGTCCAAGGTAAATGAAACTATAACACGTGAATTGTTTAAGTTATCGTTTTACTGCTGTTGTTTTATCGACGAGGTTTAGCAAAGACAGCTATCACGTGGCCCATCAAAAACAAATTATTTTATTCTTCTGTGTGCTAACGATCGAACTTCATGCACTGAATTAATCAATTCTCACGAGAATGTCTACGAAAAACCAAGACGACCATATCGTTTCACAAGCAAACAGCCTGTGGATAAAAAATTGTTCTGAACAGAACAAAATCTACAGATGATGGCCTATCATCAAGTGTTTTATTTTGTGAATACTGTACATCATGTAATAACAGCAGTGAATATGGACACATTTCTTGTTTCCTGACAAAACTTATAGTGGGATACAGATTTTTTCAGACCGTATTTTCGACCTGCCAAAATATGTATCCCCCCCCCTCCAAAATCTACAGATGATGGCCTATCATCAAGTGTTTTATTTTGTGAATACTGTACATCATGTGTAATAACAGCAGTGAATATGGATACATTTCCTGTTTCCTGACAAAACTTATAGTGGGATACAGATTTTTTCAGACCGTATTTAAACCTGCTATAAAAGGTATCCCCCTCTCCATATTCCACAGATGATGGCCTATCAACATCTCCACTTCCTTTGGCGCCAAGAAAGCAAGGAAAGCCCCCACACCACCCATCCTCACCACCATCTACAGAGATACTATAGAGAGTGTTTCAGTCAGCTGCATCACTTTCTGGCGTGGGAATTGTAGGGCCTCCGACCGCAGCGGATAGTGCTCAACCTCCAAGATCTCTACACCTCCAGAGTTAATGAAAGGGCTAAGAAAATCACTTTGGACCCCACACACACAGCCCAATTTCTCTATGAACTGTTGCCCTCCAGTCTGAACAGATAAAACTCTAATAACTATACACTCTTTCATAACTGTCATGTTGTACATAACATCTCAAAATTGTTGCCTGCATCTGTAGCCTATAGCATCTTAAACTGGACACCTGTAAATAACATGGGCCTATGTGTACATTCATATGGGGCTACATTTCTATTACTGTACTATATTGCATTATTTAAATGTTATTTTATTTTTAATATTGTTATTGTGTTATTTATATTTTTTTATTGAATTCCTATATGCCTCTATTATCATGTATGTCTGCACTATGTCTGTACTTTCCTTCCTCATTCCTTCACATCTTTTTCTGATTCTAATTCTTCTTTGCGGCACTGTGGTCCAAGTGAAACGAAATTCCGTTCCCTTGTGTACGTACAGTATATGGACTATACTATGCGGAAATTACAATAAAGCTGTCAAGAAGTGACTTCTTTCCAAAAGTTAAGTGTATTTTCACTAGGGTGAGCATTTTCATCCCCTTGTCCTGCACGTCGCATATTGAGATAATGTCCCGCATCAGTCTGTTGGTTTTTAATCAAAATGTGGAGCGGTGATTCGTTCCATGTGTTCCCTGTCAGAAAACAAACTATAATTCGGTCAATTAAATTGAAAATTTTACAGAATTTATCAACTTGTTGCATGCTGTGGTTGTTTTAATTCAGATAAATAAGATAAATATGAACGTTATTCAGATAAATATGAACGTTTTTGGTTTAATAAATTCTTAATGTATAAGACTGTCAATGATCTAAATCTAAATTAATGTTGGTTTATATTTTATTTTGTTCATTATTCATACTATTTGAATTTTAAGTAGGCTATATTTTTAAGATCGTGCCACGGGTAGCTACCAGATTCAGTGTGACATTTGTTTCCGGTGGTTCCACCACATGTGTGTTCAAAGCCCACCAATGAAGGAGGCCTTCCTGTGTACTGCTTGTACTCCTTAATTTTGTGTACATTATTGTTGTACAGGAGGAATTTATTAATTAAATCTTGTTGTATTACATTACACCTTCCAAGTTTGTGTCTTATCATCTTAAAATTATTAAAAACCAACAGACTGATGCGGGACATTATCTCAATATGCGACGTGCAGGACAAGGGTATGAAAATGCTGTGCGGTCCAGCGCAAAGCGGGACAGGTGCTCACCCTAGTGAAAATACACTTAACTTTTGGAAAGAAGTCACTTCTTGACAGCTTTATTGTAATTTCCGCATAGTATAGTCCATATACTGTACGCACACAAGGGAACGGAATTTCGTTTCACTTGGACCACAGTGCCGCAAAGAAGAATTAGAATCAGAAAAAGATGTGAAGGAATGAGGAAGGAAAGTACAGACATAGTGCAGACATATATGATAATCGAGGCATATAGGAATTTAATAAAAAAAAATATATAACACAATAACAATATTAAAAATAAAATAACATTTAAATAATGCAATATAGTACAGTAATAGAAATGTAGCCCCATATGAATGTACAGATAAGCCCATGTTATTTACAGGTGTCCAGTTTAAGATGCTATAGGCTACAGATGCAGGCAACAATTTTGAGATGTTATGTACAACATGACAGTTATGAAAGAGTGTATAGTTATTAGAGTTTTATCTGTTCAGACTGGAGGGCAACAGTTCATAGAGAAATTGGGCTGTGTGTGTGGGGTCCAAAGTGATTTTCTTAGCCCTTTCATTAACTCTGGAGGTGTAGAGATCTTGGAGGTTGAGCACTATCCGCTGCGGTCGAGGCCCTACAATTCCCACGCCAGAAAGTGATGCAGCTGACTGAAACACTCTCTATAGTATCTCTGTAGATGGTGGTGAGGATGGGTGGTGTGGGGGCTTTCCTTGCTTTCTTGGCGCCAAAGGAAGTGGAGATGTTGATAGGCCATCATCTGTGGAATATGGAGAGGGGGATACCTTTTATAGCAGGTTTAAATACGGTCTGAAAAAATCTGTATCCCACTATAAGTTTTGTCAGGAAACAAGAAATGTATCCATATTCACTGCTGTTATTACACATGATGTACAGTATACACAAAATAAAACACTTGATGATAGGCCATCATCTGTAGATTTTGGAGGGGGGGATACATATTTTGGCAGGTCGAAAATACGGTCTGAAAAAATCTGTATCCCACTATAAGTTTTGTCAGGAAACAAGAAATGTGTCCATATTCACTACTGTTATTACACATGATGTACAGTATTCACAAAATAAAACATTTGATGATAGGCCATCATCTGTAGAACAATTCAGAACAATTTTTTATCCACAGGCTGTTTGCTTGTGAAACGATATGGTCGTCTTGGTTTTTCAGTAACTTTAGACATTCTCATGAGAATTGATCAATTCAGTGCATGAAGTTCGATCGTTAGCACACAGAAGAATAAAATAATTTGTTTTTGATGGGCCACGTGATAGCTGTCTTTGCTAAACCTCGTCGATAAAACAACAGCAGTAAAACGATAACTTAAACAATTGACGTGTTATAGTTTCATTTACCTTGGACAAAGCAATGACACACCTCCTGCTGAATGCGAGCGCGCTCCCGCGACCGGGGATACACTTCCTTTCAGGGGTAAGTACCTTGGCACGACACCTGTCGATAAGCAAAAAAAAAAAAAAAAAAAAAAAAAAAACGAATGGGCCACCGATGTAGGCTACGAGTTGTATGGGCCGTTAAGACAAAACAAAAAAAAAAGTATGAGATGTATCGGCCGAAAAAGCACGTCGGCCCACCGGGAATCTCCCGGTAGTCCCGATGATATATCCCAGAGATATAGATAGCATGCCTGGATGTCACACTTTAAATCCTACCTGTTGGCTTTCACCATGCACTTGTTTAGCTGCTGTCGCATCAGTTGACATGCCATCTCCTTTTCCCTGTTTATTTTTCTATTTTTAGCCCCACAGCATTTTGTTTTATCCATCTTTTTCGACGACAACTCACTACTCGTACCCGCTTGCTCAGCCCTCACGGCGCCCCCGCCCGCTCGCCCATCAGTGTTGCCAGATCTCGCGAGACAAATAAGCAACCAGGCCCGTGAAAACAAGCCCAAAACAAGCGACTTTTTCTCATAGACAGTAAAAGAGCTTTTTCTGCGGAGCCTCCCTAGGTTCCGGGAAGAGAAAAATAAATAAACTGTGGGGACGGATAGTTTTATACTGTGGGTACAGATTGTCAATTTACATCCATGGACAGACTGGTAAACTGTGCGCAGTTGTGTAAAACTGTGCACACGGTACAGTTTATTTTTCTTCAGTAATGAAGCTTGGCTGTCCATCTAGTGAAAAATGTTGGTACTGCGCCCAAATAAAATCTAAATGAAAGCTCATTTTTTGAGATATCAACCTAACATTTGGAACACAACTTTTTCAGATTTTTGGCTTACATTTTCTTGCAGTTTTAGAGTAAATTATATTTTGTAATATATATATATATATATATATATATATATATATATATATATATATATATATATATATATATATATATATATTAAATAAAATATAAATAATTATATTTTTACATGGTTCATTTTCATAAACTCAAACTTGTATAACTTTTTTCTGTTTCACTTTCATAATTTCATAATGCTTCACTTCAACAATAATATGGCAAATGTCGTCTTTAAAACAAGACCAACCATAGGTCTATATTCCAAAGCATTCTTGAATTACAACCATTTAAGTTTGGATAGTGATTTTCATGTCTATGCGAAAAAAGGGGGAGTGACAGTTAAAGGGTTAAATAATATTAAACTATAATATCTATATCTAAAATATCTAAAATATAATTAATATATAAAAACTCTCATACAGTCCAGTCACCATCAGTCGCGGCGGTCGCGACTCGCACGTATTTTCATTTAAACGTCACTCACTGACGTTTTCCTAACCAGAAAAAAAACCGATTGCCCTGCTTTGCCTCTGATTGGCTAGTACTCGTTTCCATCTGGGTCAGAGCCAATTAGAAGCAGGATGTGGGTGGGAAAAAACTCTACTGTCTCCTGTGTGTATGGGGAAAGGGGAGGGACAGAGGGAACAGGCAAGACAAACTCCTACGTTTAAATAACATATAGAAAATATCTGCTTGACAACGAGCTGGGAACAAGCCCAAATAAGCAACTACACTTTAGAAACAAGCCCAAAAAAACCGCGACCCGCGACTACCAATATTTGTAAGCGACTTTACAGAAAAACAAGCCCAAAGTCGCTTATAATAAGCGGACTTGGCAACACTGTCGCCCATATTACCCCGCCCCCCTTCTCCATGAGGGCGCCAACTCTAGCCTGTTAGTCCTCTAAAATTTTATATAGCATTGAAGAAATGCAGAAATGATTTTAAAACGCACAACAGCAGCTACATATAGAATATACAATATATATATATATATATATATATATATATATATATATATTTTTTTTTTTTTTTTTTTTATAAAATTTTAATAAAATTTTTAAAAAATTACCATCGCTTTGGCGCCCACCATGGTGCTGTGCCCCTATGCGCCGCATATAGCGCATACCCACGTTTTGCGCCACTGGGTATAATGCCCGTTTCACAAGATGTAAAATAAGTCTTTGATGTCCCCAGAGTGTGTATGTGAAGTTTTAGCTCAAAATAGCCCACAGATATTTTTATATCATGTTAAAATTGTCACTTTTTGAGGGTGAGCAAAAACGCACCGTTTTTGTGTACGTCCCTTTAAATGAAAATTAACTGCTGCTCACCGCGCAGAGGGCGGAGCTACAACACCTCGTTTTTAGCAGCTTAGATTAGACATGCACTGAAAATTTCTAAAACTTTTAGCCTTTTATGTTCAAACCGGAGTCAGACAAAGATGGAGAGACTCAAGAAGAAGTGACAACATGTAGACAACATTTCTGAATGGTTAGTTGATGAATTTATGTAGCTTATGTGTAGTTATCTTCTAGTCATTGATTAGCTTATTCTGTCTTGATAATAAATCGTGTTCCGGGGCAGAGACTATTTATATAGAGACATGCCACTTCCCCAATCCTATAGGGAAAACCCGTAACGCCAAAGATGGCGGTTGTATGCACATGCCCCGCCCCTCCCGCTGGAAAGGCAATCGTCTGCTTTTAACAGTCAAGCCGTAAAACATCTAAGCCTATCGTCTGGTTCCACCGACGCATGCGCACAGTTGAGGTTTGCGACAGCGGAAAATGTTACTGTTTGAAAAGGCGGCAGATTTGATATGTGTTAGTTGTGTAAATATCAGACATCCCAAGTCTCCCGGAAGTTCCGGGAGTCTCCCGCAGATTGATAGCGGCTCCCCGATGACCGCAAATTAGTTCAAATCTCCCGGAATCTAGAGCGAGCGAGCAGTAGCGCGCGCACGACAGAGAGCGAGAGAACCCTTGCGCATGCGCATTAAAAGTATAACCTGTGGGGAAAAAGGCGTTTTAAACCTTATTTTGGGGCAAAGTCATCACACTTTTTCAGCGATTTTTATCATAATTTTATTAGTGTTTGTATACATGCAGTTTTTATGTCCCAGTGACCAGTGAAAGTGCAGTTCTGGGTCTCTGCCCATTCATTTAAATAGGAGCCTGGTCTTGTTAGTCCGAAATATCTGCCCGGAGGCGTTGCCAAGATGGCGGCCGAGTGGCATGACTTGCCTAAAAGGACTTTGTCCGGGGGCAGGGTTTATGTGAATTTTAGGGTTCATGATGTCACTAACCCGGGAGGAAGCTGTGTAGTCACAACCAGCCGTTTGTTGTAGGCTAGTCCTTAAAGAGCAATTTCTTTAAAAGAAAACATCTCCCTTTGTTTTGAAATATGAATTAACTTTGCAGATGTTGTTTATGCTCAAACAGCAATACACACTAACTAAAGTTAGAAAAGTCAAATCATAATCAAACACCCCTTTAAAAATACATTGCACGTCTATGATCTTGCGTGGTATAGGCTTAGAAAACAATTTGATTTTACATTTTTACGAATTTTTAAAATATGTCTGTATAACAAGGTAAATAGTATATGACATTGGCATAATAATAATTAAATAGTTAAACAACAATAAAACCACCACAGTGGTACTTGGGGAGATGTAGAATAAGAATC
Source organism: Tiaroga cobitis (assembly GCA_030578255.1). NCBI lineage: Eukaryota > Metazoa > Chordata > Actinopteri > Cypriniformes > Leuciscidae > Tiaroga > Tiaroga cobitis. The sequence continues at coordinate 28,111,094 of CM060598.1, read as the reverse complement.
CGGTGTAGTTTGCAGAAAACAATTTGATTTAAAATGTTTATGAATTTTTTTAATATGTCTGTATAGTGAGGTAAATCGTATATGACTTTTGCATATTATTATATAAATAAAATTTATTTTTAAGCGCAGCTGGCGTGAACGCAGTCATGTGGCATGGGGAGTTCTTAGGTCCCGTTTCACAGACAAGGCTTAGATTAAGCCAGGATTAGGCCTTAGTTTAGTTAGGACATTAAGTATATTTTATTAATGTGCCTTAGAATAAAACATTACTGTGGTCAGCATCTTGAGACAAAACAATGGCATTGATTTAAGATATGCCAGAGCAAGTGTTTTTCAGTAAAAACTGCTAAAACATGCATTTAGGCTAGGACTAGCTTAGGCCTTGTCTGTAAAACCGGCCATTAGAGTTTTTGTCCTTCTTGTTCTTCGAGTGAACGAAGCTTCAACTGATACCCTTTAGCTTAAATTGTACTGTAGGTTTGAGCACAGGACACCATACTTTATACACTATATCTGATACCAAATCAGCTGATTTATAAGCTCAAAACCAAAGCTACCAGAATTAACATATATTGCATCTCACATATTTGAAGTGTATGAATTTCACGTTGACTTAAACACGTCACGGCTAGACTTATAATTATTATTTATTATTTTATTTACCTAAAACCACATATTTTGGATTGAGGGTAACAGTTTGTTTGTAATGTCACTGCAAATGTTGAGCATGTTTTAATGAGGGGTAAAAAAAAAAAAAATTCAGAGAGGAATATATTGCGAAATAAAATGTATGAGCTGGAGAGAGAATAGAGTTTGCCAGTGATGTTAGGGACAGGTGAGAGGAATAGTGAGGAGTGAAGTGTATATGTGTATATGAGGAGTGAAGTGTAATTAGAGTATAAAATATAAATATACCCCCCCCCCCCCCCCCCCAAATGGTTCAGTACTCCATTTTTTTTTTGTTTTTTTTACATGTAATACTCAGTTACCATATGTAAAAGCTGTTTAAGGAAAAGTTCACCTTTAACCGCTAAATGTATTTTTATTTTGCCTTGAAAATGTATGTAGGGATGTGTTGCTCATATCAAACACTAGATGTCAGTCTTAACCTTAAAAAAAGTATATATATATATATATATATATATATATATATATATATATATATATATATATAGCCAAAAGTCTTGTAAATCATAAAAGTTTTCCCATTAACTGCACTTGATTTAACATTTATGCTATATAGTCAATTCTACATTTACCATGTCTAATATAAATGTTTAAAACCTGACCAGTTAAAAATGAGTAAGTTTTTTTATTATCTACCCCCTATACACACTCTCTCTGCCTCTCACTGTGATAAAGGGTGATATGGGTGATTAGATGTTAAGAGTATGTCTGTCTGTGGTAAAGAGGATGCTTGAGGTTCTTATCAGTTCCTGCTTTTGCCTCTTATGACCCAGACACACTGGAGAGCCCCTCTTCAGCTGCCTGCCCTCCCCAGGATGAGTGCACCCTGCCGGGCCAACACTCCATCGTTACACCCTTATCTCCACCTGTGGAGGAATTCTCCAGCCATATATGCCGCTCTCCTACTACTGTGTGCACGACAGACGAGGCCAAGTGTGCTGTAGCCAGCATCTGAGAGTGCGTGTGTAGGCATAAAAAAGTCTAAATTCGAGGTTGTAAGTAGTTTGAATGAAGGGTGTGTGTCTGTTTTGGGTCTCTTCCTCTGAAAAGATGTTAAAACTTCTCATCTCTTTCTGGCTTTGATGCTTTAAGACTCCATTTTTATAGACTGTTTGGGCTGATAATCTCTGTTTACAAGCTTTACCTTTATTTACAGCGCTGTTTACGAGCTATTCTTCCTCTTAGTGTTGGGAAAGAAAGCAGGAAGGAGGAGGGAGGAAGAGTGGGAGATGAGAGGAGAGGAAAGAGTGTTTGTTGAGGAATGCAAAGTGGTGATGGGCAGGTTATGGTGTCTATGTGTGTTTGAGTGAGTGTGTATTGTAGATAGTAAAACTAGGAGAGTCATGAGAAGGTTAAGAGCAGTGTTGTACTTCCCTAAAAAACTCATGATAGATCAAAGGGGGGTCTGTCTGGTCCCTCTTCTGTGTAACTCTGTCTGTGACTAAAGCTGATTTCTTTCTTGCATAACTAAGACTTTCATCCATCACAGTGACATGAGCTGATCCCTTTCTCTGAGCTTATCAGCTTACTTTTCTCTCCCTAATTTTAAGCTTATGTATATCTCTCCTTGAGCTGATCCCAATTTCAGTGATTAGAGCTCATCTCTATCAGTGAGACTGATTTGAGCTGATCCCTTTTTTTTGAGGAACAATGATTTAAGCAATTTCTTCTATATTGTGGCAGTGATGTGAGCTGTGAGTTCATCCTCTTTTCAGTGACAGTGATTTGAGCTGATATTTCTCTTTTAGCTGATCCCACTTTTCAATACAGGGATTTAATCCAATCTTTTTATCAGTGACAGTGTTTTGAGCTGACCACTCTTGTTCATTTTGACCCTTTTTCAGTGACTCTGTTTTGAGCTGATCCCTCTCTCCTTAAGCTGATCCTCTTTTCAGTGAAGTGATTTGAGCTGATCTCTCTGAACTTCTCTATATGACAGCGACTTGAGCTGATCCGCATTTTAGAGGAGTGATTCAAGCTGTTCTCTATGTCAGTGACAGTGATTTTATTTGAGAGTGAATATATTTTCAAGGAAGTACCATAGACATAATAAATTATAGAAAACTTGCTGACCGCTAAAATAACTTCTCCTCCATCTTGCCACTGCCACTGCCACTATACACTACAGGATGTATTGACGGATCACTCCACTGACTTCACTCCAATTGGTTATCACTCCCAAAAGTGGCTCTTCATTTGCATAAAGTTAAATATATCTCAACTTTGTGGCATCGCTGGACATGCCTACATCCTGTCGCAAATGGTCACATTTGCCCGTGTTGCCGGAAATCGCCAGCTCTTCATTTAAATGAATGGGATCATGTGGCTTTGTTGCTGCGTGTCACTTGCTGTGTGAACGCAGTTTGATAGTAATTTGAGCTGATTTCTCTATTTGATCTAATCTCTCTCTCTCTCTGTGCCTGTTACTTTAGCTGAACTCTTTTCTTGGGCTAATTCCTCATTTAGTGACTGATTTGAGCTGTTCCCTCTCCTTGAGCTGATTCCCCTTTCAATACAGTGATTAGAGCTGATCTCTCTATCCATGACAGTGATTTGAGTTTACATCTTGTTCAGTTTTGACGCTTTTTTATTTTTTATTTGATAGGGACAAGTGGGAACAATCAACATGCACCACACTACAACATTTATAGCCAAGGCTAATTTGCAATGTCCACATTTTTTAGTGTTGATTTGAGCTGATCCCCCTTTCACTGGATTGATTGAGCTGATTTAAACTAATCTCTCTATAAATGATTTAGCAAATCTCTGTCCTTGAGCTGATCCCCTTTCAATAAAGTGACTCATGAGTTTACACGTACATATTATCATATAGTGAAAGCATATTGGCATACTGTTTGAGGAGAGGGCTCCTAGATCGGAATTTGTACCGAATCCAGAGTACTCCTCCATATTCATGAGGAGGAGTTGGGGTGGTAAACTGACATGGGACAGAGTTGAGTCGGCTATAGGCCTCCTCTCGTGCTGCGCCTCCAGAACTTTTAATAAAACATCATTCTGATCTCTACCAGTGACAGTGACTTGAGCTGATCCCTATTTGAGTGACAATGATTTAAGTGGATCTTTATTTCTGTGGCAGCTATTTGAGCTGATATCTCTCCTTGAGCTAATATCTGTATTTTTAGCAGATCCCTCTTTTTGAGCTGATCCCCCTTATAATAAATTAATTTGTTTTGAGCTGATCCTTCAATCCATCTATGACTTGAGCTGATCCCTTGAGAGTGACTTGAGCTGATCCCTTTTTCAGTGACAGTGATTTAAGCTCAGCTGATCTCTCTATTTGAACTAATCTCTCTTTATGACAGTGACTTAAGCTGATCCCTCACCTTGAACGAATTCTTTATTCATTGACAGTGACATGAACTAATCTCTTGCTTTACGACAGCGATTTAAAGTTGGCGTGAAGCGGAAGTTGCGATAGTCTTTTCTTTTACCTATTGTGATGTATATGTGAGGGAAACGGCATATTGAACAAGAAAAAATGTGGGGAGGACTTGGTTTTGCGAGGAATTGATTGGATTTGGATCGCCGTGGTTCGCTATTGCTGTGATCTCATGTGAGAAACCAGTTGTCCCACCATCTCGCCAGTAAACACATCATCAGAGAAGAAGAGAAGAGATGCAAGAGGAAGGGGAAATTATTTTGGTTAAATTACCTCAAAGCATTTCAATCGCCCCCTGGTGGTTGGCTGCAGTACAGGTCATAAACCCCACCCTCTCCATGTAATCGAATGGGACACAAGCCAAACTGAACAATCTAATTACACTTCAAATATTTCTTTTCCAAAGAGGGATTATGTCATTTTAGGTATTTATTATCACGTAGATGTATGTTTAAGTTGTCATTTTTCCAGTAACTTTGGTTTTACTTAGTTATTTGATGCTATAGAAAAGGTTCATCTTTTTACAGTCTATGAAGATTGCAAAGGCACATGAATTGTAAAATAAATAAATAATTTATAATAAAGACTGCACTATTCCTAAACATTTTTTTTTATTTCGATGTCATTGCTATTTCTAATTTTTCTTTCAGTGACAGTGATTTGAGCTGATTTCTCTGTATGACATTGACTTTAGCTGATCCCTCTCTCAGTGACAGTGATCCTTCTCCTGCATAGTTCATACTCTCTCTGTGGCAGTGACTGATCCCTCTTCTATGTAACTCTATCGTCTATTTTCTGCTCTAATAGATGGTAAACGTCTGTGTGAACAGAGCAGTGGGATCCAGAGCAGAAAAAATGTTTACAACACTGTGATCTATCGACCATTAACAACAGGCTTAAAGCAGCCAACCCACATATCTCAGCATAACTCTGCACACCATGGAGAATATCACTGCATGATGGATTCACCAGTGTAAATGAGAGTGCTTTGTGCATATGTGTGTGTTTAGTACATATGTACAGGAATGGTTGGATTGCTTCTAGATTACAGAAATATCATTACATAAGACAGAGCTCTTTTTGAGTGTATGTGTGACTGTCTGTGTGGGTGGAGTAAGGTGGATTGCATTGGTACACATGATATTAGCATATAGCTAATAGGGCTCAGAATTATTAAAGGGTTAGTTCACCCAAAAATGAAAAGTCTGTATATAGTTATCATTAAAACTGAACATTTTATATCTGGAGGCCTATATCTTTGAATGTTTATTTAGTCATATAGCATAGATGCTCTCAAAGCTATAGGCCTAAATACTCGAACTGATTTCTGCAGTGATTCAGTGCAGCTGGACACAAAACTTTGTGGCAGGGCATTTCACAATTTAGGTTATTTTAAGTTTTTCTCTAATAATATAATATCACAAATGAGTGAGAAAAAAAACAAACATCAGATCATAATCAGAGGCCATCACCCACAGAATTCACCATGTGTTTTAGTGTAAAATCCAGCATGATTGAACCTCTTTATTACTGCAAGATACATGCCCTGAAAAATTATCAAATAGTTCAAAGGAACTGGTATTAGTATTGATTTGGTATTAGTGATTTGAAATGGCCCTCAGAGGGAGGAGATTCTTATCACAGAGCGGGTCCACCTCACACCAACACATGTAAGCTATGGGAAGATTAAAAAAACAACAACATGAGGGGGCGGAGAACTCGAACAACAAAGCAAAATACAGAGATGTTAAAAGAGAATAAACGTACCAATAAGGTAGCAAAGATCCCAAGAAAGCCCAGAGCTATTTTATTATATATGCATTAGAATAAGGGTATGTTTACACAACATCATTTTCAACTAAAAACGGAAGACTTTGTATGCGTTTTGGCCATTCATTTACACGACAACCGGTTTGGGGGCTTGAAAACGCAAGCTTATGAAAACAGGTTTAAAAGTGCAAGATACCTTTACGAACGTGAATTTGTGAAAACGGAGGTGTCATGCCCATGTGTATTATGTGTTCAGTCTATAGGTGTGGGGTTTCTCTGTACTAAGTGACATCGCCAACTACTGGCCTGGCATGCATAGTACAGCATTTTTTGTCGTATTTGCAGATCCGTGGGAACGGTGTTCGCTTTGACAACATTGTCATTTGTTTTTATTACATCGTTTTCATGTACAAAACAGCAAAACAGCTTGATGTAAATGTGTGATCAAATGTGACTAAAGCAAGTCAAAATATTTATAACCTGTTGAGTTCAGTGTTTTTAGTGTTCTGGAGTAAATCATTTAAAGTAACAACATTACTAACATTTTTTCAGCAGCATCACAGTAGGTTTTATGGTAAAATAATACTTTTATCAACTCATTTTAATGTTGTGCTTTATTGCACATGCATATTTAAAACTGAACTCAAGCAAAACTGCAATGCAATGTTAGAAACCGAATTGTTTTAGTGAATTGGTTCGTCAGTTTAGGTAAACTAACAGATTTACAAAAAAAATTCACTGATTGATGTGCTGCACAGCATTTTTTTTCTTTTTTCTGAACTGTGTGTTTTGGTGCACTGGGTAGGATAAGCCAAAGACTGCCTGAAGACTGATCACTGAGTTTTCATTATCTTAGGACTGATGTGTTACACGCCTGTATGCAAAGATATGCTGCTGTTATCAATGCAAGGCCACAGGGTCAGACAACACCTGAAAAAGGCAAACACACACACATTTGCACACACAAACACTCACTTGATAGCAAGGGCTGGTGTGAAAAGTGAGAGTTGGCAGGTGAAAAGAAACAAATGTCAAGTAGTAGAAATCAAAACAGCTGGAGAAAAATGATTTACACACTACAGGAGTGTGTGTGTGTGTGTGTGTGTGTGTGTGTGTGTGTGTGTGTGTGCGTGTCAAACATCAATGTTTCTATCTATCTATCTATCTGTCTGTCTGTCTGTCTGTCTATCTGTCTATCTATCTATCTATCTATCTATCTATCTATCTATCTATCTATCTATCTATCTATCTATCTATCTATCTATCTATCTATCTATCTATCTATCTATCTATCTATCTATCTATCTATCTATCTGTATGCCAACACACATAAGCAGTGTGCTGTGCTATGTTGTGTGTTGCATGTGTCTCTCTGTCTGCCCTCAGTTTGCTGTTCGTGGGTGTGATGAGGTGTAAAGTAACGCAGCCAGTTGTTTACAAACAGACGTGCGGCTTGACAGGGCGACGCTCTCGTTGTTTGTGTTTTGCGTTCCATCGAAGCTGGCGGACACTGACCCAGGGCGAGAGGAGTCGGCAGAGAGCGGGGAGTGTTTGAAAAGATGCAGATAAGTGGAGAGCCACATTCCGCACGCTGACCGGAGGCGTCTGAGAGGCACAACACTCTCACAGGAACAAACCCAGCCTCTGCTTTGACTCTGATGGTCTGGACCACAGAATGTTTTCGGTTCGAGCTTGTGTCCCAGATGCTGACTGATGTTTTTGAGAGGCTTGCAAAACATTCCCTTATTATACAGATAATTAAAGTAATATATCAAATGACAGTTTTGCTCTTGACACTCATTCAAACAGTAAATGAGGAAAATGCAGATAGAGAATTTGTGTATATATTTATTAGTGCAAGGATGTTACATATTTATGGCAGACACTTTCTGCCTGAAATACAAAAAAACTAATATAAATGCAACTTTGTTTTTTCTATACACTACGGTCCAAAATCTTTAGATCAGTAATTTTTTTTAAGCCTCTCATGGTCACCAAGACTGCATTTTTTTCAATCAAAATGAGGCCGAATAAAAGGTCAAATGAATTATCTCACACGGTGCTCTACTATTTACTTCATCCATCAGAGAATACACTATAAGTAAATTGGAGGTCTTGAAAATCGTTAAAAAGCCACAGGTCATCTTAAATTTTAGGGCTCTTTACTAGCACGACAGTTTGCATGTGAATTAAAGTAAAAGTTGGCCCAAAATGAAAATGATCCCATAATTTACTCACCCTCAAGCCATCCTAGGTGTATATGACTTCTTTCAGCCAAACACAATCGGAGTTATATTAATTAAAAAATATCCTTAAAATATCCTTTCAAGCTTTATAATGGGAGTGAATAGTAACTGTGATTTTGTAGCCCAAAAAAGTGCATCCATCCATCATAAAAGTAATCCATACGGCTCCAGGGGGTTAACCCTCTATGGTACGGTGTTGCCTCCAGGCAACATAGTCTATTTTAGCTTTTTTTTTAGATAAAACTTAATACAATTTTATTGGTCAATTCTCTTTAAGGGGAGGGGAACTCAAATACTAACCAATGAAAGTGCAAAAGAGTGGACACATGACCCACAGGGGTCCATTGTGTTCCCTCTTTCAGCGCACATGCACATGTCACATGGCATATTTTATCCACTGAAAAGGGCATTTTTAACTAATTTCTGTCCAGATAATCAACTACAAAAAATCTTAGTCACCTTCATTGGTAAGTGAAGAAGTATTTTCAAAAACATTACATTATATATCATAAATAATGTATCATAGGAAATTACATAAAACTGCATGTTGCCTCGAGGCAACATTGTACCTTAATGGAATCACATAAGGCCATACCAGGCATACTAGGTTTGACCAATAAAGTATATTTTATTTGTAAGGAAAAGAGTTTGAATTATCTAAATGTATCTGCATTTTTACAATCTGAAAACTCAGCATGGTTTGACAGGACATTTGGCCACTATAGGGGGCAATCGGACAAATAGTTGGTTCGGGGGTCGACGGGACATTTGGCCACTATGGGTAATCGGACAAATAGTGGGTTTATGGGATGGGATCGTGGCTTGGGACCGGTCAGGGGGGTCGACGGGACATTTGGCCACTATGGGTAATCGGACAAATAGTGGGTTTATGGGATGGGATCGTGGCTTGGGACCGGTCAGGGGGGTCGACGGGACATTTGGCCACTATTGGGTAATCGGACAAATAGTGGGTTCGTGGGACGGGGGCGTGTGGCTTGTGAGTGGTCAGCGGGGGTCGACGGGACATTTGGCCACTATGGCTAATTGGACAAATAGTGGATTTGTGGGACGGGGGCGTGACTAGTGAGTGGTCAGCGGGGGTCGACGGGACATTTGGCCACTATGGGTAATCGGACAAATAGTGGGTTTGTGGGATGGGAGTGTGGCTTGGGACCGGTCAGGGGGGTTGACGCGATATTTGGCCACTATAGTGGGTAATCGAACAAATAGTGGGTTTGTGGGATGGGGGCGTGTGGCTTGTGAGTGGTAAGCGGGGGTCGAGGGGATATTTGCCCACTATGGGTTATCTGACAAATAGTGGGTTTGTGGGATGGGAGCATGGCTTGAGACCGGTCAGGGGGGTTGACGGGACATTTGGGCACTATAGTGGGCAATCAGACAAATAGTGGGTTTGTGGGATGGGGGCGTGGCTTTTGAGTGGTCGGGGGGGTCAACAGGACATTTGGCCATGTGGGCAATAGGACAAATAGTGGGTGAGTGGGACAGGGGCGTGTGGCACCACACAGGATGAAGGCGGCGCTGCTTCTGAGGTTCTCGGATTTTGGGGTGCTCCCGTTGGGCCCCTGGGGGGGTCAGTCCCCTCTGACCTCACACAGGTCATTAGGTCGGCCGGGGAGGTCTTCCACATATCATATCTCGTACCATAGAGGGTTAAAGGCATTGCTTTGCCTCATAAGGCCTTTATTAAGTAAGAAAAATATCCATATTTATACCTATAAACTGTAATCACTGGCTTCCAGCAATGGACGTACACTAGTCTGGTTCTGGCGAAAGAGTGACCTCTGACCCGACGCATGACGCATTGATGAACGCGGAAGCGCAGTGGATAGAGCAAAACAAAACACCGGTCATGAATAAAAAGTCTAGAATTTTTAAAGAGACATTTTGGAGGAGCTTGAGTTTGTTGCCCAGCCCTGTTTGTTTGAACCACGAGAGGCATCTACTCTCACCTAAGCTTACGCTATTCCTACATCCTACGTAATGCGTCAGGTCAGAGGTCACTCTTCCACCGGAACTTCACTTGTGTACGGCCGTTACTGGAAGCCAGTGATTATAGTTTATAAAGTTATAAATATTGATATTTTTCTTACAAAAATGCAACGCTTCGCTTCAGAAGGCCTTTAATAACCCCCTGGAGCCGTATGGATTACTTTTATGATGGATGGATGCACTTTATTGGACTTCAAGATAGTTACCATTTACTCCAATTATAAAGCTTGGAAGAGTCTGGATATTTTTTCATATAACTCTGATTATGTTTGGCTGAAAGAACAAAAGTCATATACACCTACAGTAGGATGGCTTGAGGGTGAGTAAATTATGGGATCATTTTAATTTTTGGGTGAACTAACCCTACATGATTACAGAACCACAGTGAATATCTCTACATGACGAATCATATTGTTTGCGCATGCCTTACAAAGCGTAAATCTGTATTCAGATTTCAGAAGAATAATTTTTACGTTTGTAATATGAATGCTGAGGTGTCTCGTCCATCAGCCGAATACGCTACTGTAATGAAGATGAACATAACTTTTAATAAGCAGGGGAAAGTCATGACTTCAAACAAATAACAATTTAAATGTTTAGGAAGTTTGCGTTGTAAGGATGTACAGGGAGACTTCAGACTTAAAAACGCTGACTCGCTAGGTTATGTTTTCTCTTTAAAATCATTTAATTTCCTAGAACGTGAGGGAATACCAATATGGTGGTGCGGTGGCTTCACTTTTTATGACGTCATTAGCAATCCAGTCATTTAGATAGATCATCAGTGTATATCACACTTTATTTCTTGTTATTGTGAATAGGCTATATTTCTCACAATTTAAGAGAGTCCCGCCCAAACTCGCACCATTGGTTGAGCCGATGTTGCGGTTTCTGGCTTGTTGAGATGCTCAGAGCGGTGTTTTGATAGCGCCACAGTGTTTACCCTTTTCAGGTAAATCAACCTACAAACAGCTTACTTTTTCTTGTCTCTGTATATCAAGCCGGGACATGTGAATATGAGGAACGCACAGCAAGCAAAAGCAGCCTGACATTACAAGCTGTCAAATCACAACAGCCACATCACAGAAAGAGAGAGAACAAGACAAAAAGGGTCCGTACCGAGGGACCACCGAGGGTTCTATTAAAAGCACATGGTGGGTGGGGGGCAGACTATGTTCTGGTTTAGGGGCTGTGGAACAGCACGACCAGGCCTCTAAGATCTGTGTAATCTACAACAGACCAGACCACCTAAACCTCCGACCTCCCCCTTCTCTCTTTCATCTTCCTCTCTTCTCTTAGTCTAATCTCGCCGTAGAACACATCTTGGTCATTTTAAACCATTTTTCTCATGATTCCTTCACGATAATGATTTATTACTTCTCATCATATCAATCTTGCAGATATTTGATTTTAACTCAAGTGTGAGGTGAAGATCGCCATAGAGCGATCTGGTCAGTGGCCTATCTTTCGCTCACTCTCACTCTTTTTCTCTCTCTGAAGTTTTTTGGCCTTCTCAGCGGCTGACTTCATTTGAAATGGAGAGCGGTTTCACGCTGCTTGCAAAATCATAACTCAGGCAGGCAGGAGGAGAAGCCAGAAACGAGGCCCAGAGATTTGAGATGCTCAGTCAGTCTTCTCTGCAGGTACAGAAAACACCAGTCCATCTCAGGTCAGAATTTTTTTTTTTTTTTATCATTCTATCGTTCTGGCTATCATTTGTTCTATTATTCTATCTGTCATTCTATATTTTGTTCAATCTTATGTGATATCTATCTATCTATCTATCTGTCTGTCTGTCTGTCTGTCTGTCTGTCTGTCTGTCTATCTATCTATCTATCTATCTATCTATCTATCTATCTATTGTTGTATTTATGTTGTTCTATTGTTCTGTCTGTCTATCGTTCTATCTTTCTGGGTGTTGACCTTTGGTCTGAATGTTCTTCCAACTCATGTGTAGCACACGGAGAGAAAAAGACAAAGAAACATACTCTGTTCCATCACATCAAAATGACATCAGCAGAGAAATATCCCCATCTCAGGAAACAAAGGTGCTGCAATCCTCTAATATCACCTGCCAATAGTTTTAACACACGGTAAAGAAATCTGGCCAAATGCGATATCTCTCTTTCTCTCTGCCTCTATCTCTTTTTCTCTCTCTCTCTCTCTCAGCATTTGTCTCTGGAGAATGATGAAAGAAACACAAATCATTCAGATGTAGTGATCGTTCAGAGGAATAACAGTTTGATTTTTTGGAAAAATGACTTCTTGAAGTGTTATTTGGCAGAACTGATGAAATATGAGCCGTTAGAACAGATCTCTCTATCAGATCCAATCCACAGAAATATGAAGGCTTTGGAACTTTGTAAAAGTAATTAATTTGCATACACTTTAACTATAAATGAGTCATTAAGTCCAGTCCAGATATGTCAAGAACTTAAAATTTGAGTTTTGTTTAAGCATAGGCCTATTGGTTATTTCATGATGTTGTCATATTCATGATGCTGTTTAATCCTTTTTTTGCATTGACTTCACTCGATGACCCTGCCAAAAATCCACTGCAAAAACCGCATGGAAGTTTGGGGCCGAGACATATATGACCTTTCTGTTAAAATATGTACAAAAACTTCATCTAATATTTCAGCTTGTAAAGAATGAATGAAAAACAGGAAGAGATTACAAAATGTGAACCACTGCCATATAAACAAATGCAGATTTAACTTTCAGCTGATTAGAGATATAATTTACCACAGAAAACATATAAGTCAGCAACAGTCGTATTACTTTAGTCACCCATAATGAATAATCCTTTGCTTCTTTGATAGTCATGCCAATACGGCCTTATCAATTTGATTTTACACGCGAAAGAGAGAAACAGGCATCAAAAGAGACAGAGAGTTTGTATAAATCGAAACAGAATATGTTTCGGCTGGTTGATCTGTGGTGTAGAGCAGGTCCGTCCTGGCTCGAATATCAAAGCTTTCCTGTAGGCTGTTCTACATTCAAGCTACACACACACACACACACACACACACAAACACCTGCAGCAAGTTAGAAATGGTGTCATCGCTCAGAGAATAGTGAGGTACTCTCATTCTCCCTCGCTCTGCCTTCTCATGTTGACCCCCTCCAGGCTAAAACATCATGTGAAACCCTTATAGACTATGTACACACACAAAAACACAAGCATACATGTTACAAACAGTACTTCAATTTGAGTACTTCTTTTGGTAGTTTTGTGCTTAAAGGGATAGTTCACCCAAAAAAATGGAAATTCTTGTTTCATTCATCATTCACCCTCATGTCTTTCCAAACCTCGTCGTTGTGCATAATACAAAAGATGTTTTGAAGAATGGTGAAATAGCATCTCTAAATAAAGTAAAACTAAATCGGATTATATGGAGGGCAGGTAAAAATGTAGGATCCAAGCGAAATTCAATAGATCAATAATATGCTATAGCAGTTTATAGGAAAGCATACTTACTATAAGTAGAGACACAACTCATCCTCTTAATTATGCCTTTGTATTATTACCATCTGTTCATCGTTATAGGACATCACAGGTTACTAAATCGGTATATAAACAAACATTTATACCATAGGTCTTCTGAATAAATGGTTGGAAATGAAGTGATGTAGGTATTGTGAATGTATAGGCCTAATGTATTATTTTATTATTTTTTGTGTTTGATGTGGAAGTATGTGAATTGTTATACAGCAACAAAGACCTATTTTCAGCTAAGGCTGGACAATAAAGTTTTATTTAAACTAAACTACCTAATCTAAGACTTTGTTCATACAGGCAGCAAAAATCAGATTTTCGGATGCAATCCAGATTCATTTGGATGATTGCAGTCTAAATCTGCAAGAACATGAAATTTAGAATTTTACATTATATGAGGTTTGAAATCATATCTAATTTGTGTATATTTGGCATCAAAAGTCTGCAGGATGATGCAAAAATGTGTCGTGCTGCATATTTTTGACAGCACCAGGACTTTCTTGAAAACTACAGTTTATACTTCTGCATATTTTATCCCCGCCCACAGACAGTCAGATCGACAGAGGGGTATTACTAGAACAGTCATTGTACCGTGATCACTGAAAACTGTACAAGTACAGTATAATGGAACACTATGGCAACAGTTTTCTTACCTGTATGCGATGCCGTTTTGCTTTGGGCGGAACTGACAGAATGGCAGTTTCTTTCAGTTTTTTCCCTCCGTTTGGCCTAAAACACTGTGTTCACGGTCATCTAGTTTGACATGTTGACTAAAAACATGCAACGACATCCTTTTTCTCTCAGGAAGCACCTATTAAAAAAACACCTGTCTAGGCAGCCAAGTTTTATTGAAAGCTAATTTTCCCTGTGGTTATGTACCCCTTTAAGTTATTAAAGATCTGGTCTGAAAACAAATCGGAATTTAGTGCAGTGTGAACAAAGCCTTAATCTAAATTCACTTCGGATCAAAATTCATCAGATTCAGCTTTCAAAATCAGCTGGCGTCCGGTCCACATATATATCCCTAGATTTGCTCCTCGGTTAAATGTGCAGGCCATCACATGACAAGTTTATAATTCAGCATTCTCCTGTAGTGCAAGAGATCAAAGCAAATTCTGCTAAATAAAAAGCTCCGCTTCAACAAACCGGCCTGACCGTGCGAAAGAGTGAGCGAGTGATAGACAGAAAGGGAAAGTGAGGCACATTCACAGACACATCAACACACTGACCCTGCACAGAGCTGACAGCACTGCTGACGAAGACACATTAACTCACACACGCATATTATACACCATGAGGCTCTGTGACATGTTGGAAATGAGTAGTGAATGAGGAGATGTGATCTTATACAGATCAATGGGGTTGTTCCTTCCTGGTGTGCTGTAAGAGGTGGTCTGTAACAGATCCATGTCTAAATATCATCATTACATTGAGCAATACACTGCAAAATATGGGTGGATGGATCCAAGGGCATAGAATTTAGTAGGGACGCTAGGGTCATGTCCCTAACAATATTCAGCGATACTGAATTGTCCCTAGCAATAATAAAAAAAATTTTTTTTTAAATGTTTTTATGGAACCACTGCTGTTGTAATTTTGGACGCATCAGTAACGGGTCATACTATTGACATTCTCAAGAAGTCAAAGTAAATACTGTACGTAAGAAAACTGCGTGCATGCCTATATACACTGATTGTAACGATGAGGTAGGAACGAAGCGGAGAGAGAATCCACATGCAAGCACTACTAAAACAAACAGGTAATCCAGGACAAACAACGGAACACGGAACACGGAACACGGAACACGGAACACGGAACACGGAACACGGAACACGGAACACGGAACACGGAACACGGAACACGGAACACGGAACACGGAACACGGAACACGGAACACGGAACAGGAACATAGGAAACAGCTACAAGCAAGAACGACCGACAAACAACAACTGAAGCACAGAGGTTTAAATACACAGGCAAACAAGCTAAACAAGATAACAAGGGGGCGGGGCTAATTAGAAACACCTGGAGGGACTAATAAACATAACGGGGAACTGCTAACATGACAAGACAAGACAAGACAGGGGAACACAGACGTGAATCATGACACTGACGCTGAATTCATTTTCATTTTAATTTGGTCCTGCTGCTGCTTTTATGTCCCCACCAATGTCAAAATGAAACCAATGTCCTTGGATGGATCAATCAATCCTTATGAAATCATTTGAATATGCTGATTTGGTGCTCAAGAAACATTTTTTAATATTGTCAATGTTGAAAACAGGCGTGGCGCTTAATAATTGTGTGGAAACCACGATACATTTTTTTTTGGGTTCTGAGATGAATAGTTCAGAATAACCAACGCATCGCATTCTCATCCTTTGGCGTCATATAGGTGACGCCTGACAAAACGTCGAAATACTACGCACATGGCACCCTTTAGCGTGAATATAACACGCGAAGTGATGGGTAGGTTTAGGTGTGTTGTAGGGTCTGCGTCTCATATTCACGCTAAAGGATGCCAGTCAACTTTATGACGCCTTGGGTTCGCGTGTTATATTCACGCTAAAGGGTGCCATGTGCGTAGTATTTCGACGTTTTGTCATATAGCGTCACCTATATGACGCCAAAGGATGAGAACGGGCTGGAATAACAGCATGTATCTGACAGTTTATCTTTTGGAACATTTATATGTGACATGCAGTGGGACAAGAAAATGTCTTGATTATTACAAGACAAAACTACTAAATGAGAATTTTCTTGTACACTACAAAAATATTTATTATTAAAATTATTTTTTGTGCATTTTTAATAATTATTTAATAATTATTATTTTTTTGTATTTTTTTTTTGTATTACTATATAGAGAGATAGGTAATACTCTTGCAAGGAAAAGTAACAGAGAGAGAGAGGTTGCGCCAGGACTTGTTTACTGAAATCGCTGAATTAGTTATAAACACATTAATCTGGTTGAGCAGGAAGGCAGCATGCCAGAGAGAGAGAGAGATTTCCCCATATGAACCACAGAGAAGGAGAGGAGAGGAGGTCCAGTATAAAGCATTGACACTCCTTCATATGCATCTGTTCTCCTCTCAGCAGACAGACAGTGATGCAGACAGTGAGGGGCCCAGTCTGGAAATGGGAACTTATTTTAGACTGCGTTCTCCTGCCTAGTCAGATCCTGTGTGTGTGTGTGTGTGTGTGTGTGTGTGTGTGTGTGTGTGTGTGTGTGTGTGTGTGTGTGTGTGTGTGTGTGTGTGTGTGTGTGAGAGGTAAATGTTGGTCACCTTTTTTGCAGTAGCTAGTCTAAGGTCAGAAAGTAGCAGCGGACAGATAATGCTCAAATGGTGATGCGTCATGACATGTGACCTGCATGACTCAGAGACAGACGGAGAAAGAGACAGAGAGTCTCTCCTGCATCATTTCCTCATCTGCGGTTCCCAATGCTGATTTGCATCCTGTCCGACACACACATACACACAGTCTCACAAATTATTGAAACAATTGAAATCATTTCTGAAAAAGTTTGAAATAAAGGCATATACACTGGTCACAAGTTTGGAACAATTAAGATTACAGAACAAAATACAGAACAAATATCTATATTGTGAAATATTATTACATTTTAAAATAACTGTTCTCTCTCTCTCTCTCTCTCTCTCTCTCTCTCTCTCTCTCTCTCTCTCTATATATATATATATATATATATATATATATATATGTGTGTGTGTGTGTGTGTGTGTGTGTGTGTGTGTTTTATCATATATATTATAGTAATTTGTTCGTGAAATGAAAAAGCTGAATTTTCAGCATCATTACTCCAGGCTTTAGTGGCACATGATCCTTCAGAAATCATTCATACTATGCTGATAGTACTTAGCTATTATCAATTATTTTTGGTGTTCAGTTATTAATAATGGTTCTTATTATTATCAATGTTGAAAACAGATTTTTCAGACTCCACAAAAATATTAAGCAGCACAACTGTTTTCAACATTGCTATTTAGAAATGTTTCGTGAGCAGTGTATTAGACTGATTTCTGAAGGATCATGACACTTAAGACTTGAGGAATGATACTGAAAATTCAGCTTTTATATCACTGGGATAAATTACATTTTGAAGTATATTAAAATAGAAAATAGTTATAATGAATTGTTATAATAATTCCCAATATTTCTGATTTTACTGTATTTGAGCATGATACTTCTTTCAAAAACATTAAAACATTGTTATTATTCTAAACTTTTGACTGCCATGTAGATACCAACACTGACTAACTCTAAGCTGATAGTAAATCTTTTTAAATCTTCAGCCTAAATGTATGTACATTTGTGGTGGTAAATCTATAATTTACTATGGCTGTTTATATCACTTAGGTTACTAAATGGTTCATAACAAGTGTCTTTGAGGGTCTGTATGTGTGTACAGTAGCTGGAAAGAGATTTAGATTCAGAGTGTCTGAATGTGAATAGATTCCATCACGCTGTCAGACGTCCAAAAATACAACACCATAAATTAGTGTAAAGTATATAAGTCAAATGACAGCATGGAACGGTCTCTCTCTCTCTCTCTCTCTCTCTCTCTCTCTCTCTCTCTCTCTCTCTCTCTCTAGTGGAGGTATATTTAGATGCTTTGTTCTTTACTTCATTAAATGCTCATGGATACATGCTGATTCATGTTAATTGTCAAATTTGTACAAACCCAACCGTTGGGTTACATTTTTTTTTTTTTTTTTAAATTTGGGTTAAAACAACCCAGCATTTTTTAGAGCCAGTCTGATTTTGGATTAGGTCAGGTTTTCAGAATGTTTTAACACTTAAATGATTATCAAAAACATTAAAATGTCATGAATGCATCATCTGCTTTATCAGCATTAGTTTTGAAAAAGTGAGCTGATGGGTTCTTATTCCAACAAAGTGAGAGAGGCTTTTTTTGCAAACAATGTACAGAACTCTACAACTTCCGCATTATAACTTTCAACATCAGCAGCTTCATATTGAGAACGTGCTAGAATACGACATAACCAGGCTCAGATGAAAAACTGCTGACTTTTTGGTAGCATATTCTGTGCTGATTCTGTAGGAAAATCTGAATTCTGCAGAATGGATTTAAATCTAAAATGTCTTAAACTGAGTAGAGATTATACTATTTGGAAGTTTACAAGTACCAACATTTTCCACAAATAGAGTACAAAATAGGGCCAGAAAAATACTGTCACTTTATTATTTGTCAACAAATGGTCAGTGTTATCAAACTAAATATTGTAAGAGCTGTTTTATTATCCACACATTTATATAAGAGCTGTAATTGTGTAACCATATATACTGTAGACGACTAAATTCAGTTTACATTTTTATTTATGATTGATTTTTGAAGGTTTTCAAATTTTTTTAAATAAATAGAGATTGAATTTTGGCTTGTAGTTATTGATGAACCTTTATTTCCTATAAATTATGAAAAAAATTACATTTACATTTTTCTAAATTTTCTCTGGTGAGCAGGTTAAATAATTGAGCTTAGAAAATCCAAGTTCTGTCATGAAACTCTAGCACAGGCGGATAGGTCCTTAACGTAACCTCCTGACAAGTACATCTACAGGGCACGATTGGTTCCTGTTGCATCTCCAACCAATGAGCTTGCTGCTCAAAATTTAAATAGTTGGCCAGTGTGTGATATTGCAGTTTGCAGCGTGCTTTTCAGTTCCTCTAAAACCCTTCACCTTCCCCAGCTCCACCTGTATAGATCTGCTATTGGTAATTTCATATATGTTATTTTTTAGCTGCATTATGTCTTACATGCTAACAGCAGTATTTCTGTTTATGAATTGGCAGTAGCATGTCTCTGTACTTGCTCTGCAGCAGCAATATTCAACATCAGCAGCAGCAATAACCAATGCCAGCAGCAAAAATCAACAGCAGCAGCAGAAATATTAAACAGCAGCAGCAGTATCAACAACAGCCATAAACAATATCAGCAGCAGAACTATTAAACAGCAGCAGCAATATCAACAGCAGCCATAAACAATATCAGCAGCAGCAATAATCAACAGCAGCAGCAGCAATATCAGCAGCAGCAATAAACAATATCAGCAGCAGGAATATTTAACAGCAGCAGCAATATCATCAGCAGTAGTAATCAATGCCAGCAGCAGCAAAAATCAACAACAGCAGCAGCAATATCAGCAGCAGCCATAAACAATATCATCAGCAGCAATATTCAACAGCAGCAGCAGCAATATTCAACAGCAGCAGCAGAAGCAATATTCAACACCAGCAGCAGCAAAAATCAACAACAGCAGCAGCAATATCAGCAGCAGCCATAAACAATATCATCAGCAGCAATATTCAACAGCAGCAGCAGCAATATTCAACAGCAGCAGCAGAAGCAATATTCAACACCAGCAGCATCAGCAATATTCAACAGCAGCAGCAGCAATATTCAACAGCAGCAGATATATCAGCAGCAGCAATAATCAATATCAGCAGCAATATTCAGCAGCAATATTAGCTGCAGTAATAATCAATATCAGCAGCAGTAATATCAACAGCAGTAATAACCACAGCATCAATATTCAACAGCAGCAGCAGCAATATTAGCTGCAGTAATAATCAATATCATCAGCAGCAGTAATAATTAATAGCAGCAGCAGTAATATCAACAGCAGTAGCAATATTAGCAGCAATAATTCTATTCACATTTATTTGTATAGCGCTTTTCACAATACACATCGCTTCAAAGCAGCTTTACAGAAAATGCATGAGTCCACATTATAATTTAGAGTGATTCGTTATCAGAGGTAACTGTCTAAGTTATGTATTTCAGAAATGTACATATACAAAACACAGTTAGCTAAAATGTACTAATTGCCAATAATCAATATCATCAGCAGCAGTAATAATTAACAGCAGCAGCAATATCAGCAGCAGCAGCATCAGCGTAGCAGAACTATTCAGCCAAGACCAGATACATGCATAACATCTAAACATTACCATGCTAAAGATATTTCATGACAAAAAAATAAAAAATAGCAGATGAAACTAAATAATGTATTTACTTGTCTTCCCTCATATAGAAAATGTTAAAATGATGTTACTTCTTAGATGTTGTTAATTATAATCTCTATTATTGACAATAATTAAACAATTTTTATCAAAATTATTTTAATATAAATAAAACATATTTGCTGTTAAAATAACTTCATTGTTGTTTGATATAATATTGTCTGGAAATCTCCCCAACAAAATCACTATTCTAAGAACGGGGACACCAAATTGTACAACAAGGGTAGAACAAGTTGTTCATAACACACATTATATACATGTACCTTTACACAAGCTAAGATAAAGATTCACATACTCTGCAACATTTTACAGAAAGTAGCCTACAGAGCTGTACTAATTTAAATGGATTATTGGACAGAATTAGCAGAACTTGAACAGTTGAGAGAGGTTTTATAATCAGGTGAGAGTTTCCCAGAGCCCCTTTCTAAAATAGCCAGCGGTGAACTTCTAAGCAGTGAGGCAGGAGGACACTCGCAGTGTCCTCATTCCTGAAACAGAGCCAAACCTTACGACAATGAAGAGTTAAGACCTGTCACACAAACACAGGTTCAGATTCACACACAGGTACAGAAATAAACTGTGAGCTCATTCTCTCAGGTGTTCCTGTACCCTGTGGTCACCTTGAGTGTCTGTTCCGTCTATTATAGAGCAGTCAGAAAGAGAGAGAGACACACATGAGCATGACTGAGAGCTGATCTCATGGAGTAATGGCATTCTGCATCCAGCCAAACCTCAATGTTCAGTATCACAGTAATGTGCTTGTTAATTTGTATTTCTTTAATTTATGCATATATGTACAGTACGTACATATATACGTATGTATATATTTATACCTTTGTAAAAGTTTGGGGTCAGTAAACTTTTTTTTTTTAAAGATTTTAATACTTTAAGACATGCACATTAAAAGTGACACAGATATTTATGTTACAAAATATTTCAAATAAATGCAGTTCTTTTGAACTTTCTATTCATTAAAGATTCCTGAACAAAATGTATCACATTTCCCAAAAATGTTTAAACATTGATAATTCGAAATGTCATGCATATTAGAATGATTTCTTATGGATCATTTTACACTGAAGACTGGAGTAATGGCTGCTCAAATTCAGATTTGCCATCATAGGAATAAAGCAAGAGAAATCATTTAAACAATTATTTTAATGTTATGTGTATGTATATATAAACAGTGGGGAGAACAAGTATTTGATACACTGCCGATTTTGGAGGTTTTCCCACTTACAAAGCAGGTAGAAGTCTGTAATTTTTATCATAGGTACTCTTCAACTGTGAGTGACGGAATCTAAAACAAAAATCCGGTTTTAAGTAATTCATTTGCATTTTATTGCATGACAAAGGTATTTGATCACCTACCAACCAGTACGAATTCCAGCTCTCACAGACATGTTAGTTTCTCTTTAAGAAGCCCTCCTGTTCTCCACTCATTACCTGTATTAACTGCACCTGTTTGAACCCGTTAGGACACCTGTCCACACACTCAATCAAACAGACTCCAACCTCTCCACAATGGCCAAGACCAGAGAGCTGTGTAAGGACATCAGGGATAAAATTGTAGACCTGCACAAGGCTGGGATGGGCTACAGGACAATAGGCAAGCAGCTTGGTAAGAAGCCAACAGTTGGCGCAATCATCAGAAAAAGGAAAAGGTTCAAGATGATGTTCAATCTCCCTCGGTCTGGGGCTCCATGCAAGATCTCACCTCGTAGGGGATCAATGATCATGAGGAAGGTGAGGGATCAGCCCAGAACTACATGGCAGGACCTGGTCAATGACCTGAAGAGAGCTGGAACAACAGTCTCAAAGAAAACCATTAGTAACACACTATGCCGTCATGGATTAAAATCCTGCAGCGCACGCAAGGTCCCCCTGCTCAAGCCAGCACATGTCCAGGCCCGTCTGAAGTTTGCCAATGACCATCCGGATGATCCAGAGGAGGAATGGGAGAAGTTCATGTGGTCTGATGAGACAAAAATAGAGCTTTTTGGTCTAAACTCCACTCGCCGTATTTGGAGGAAGAAGGATGAGTAAAACCCCAAGAACACCATCCCAACCGTGAAGCATGGAGGTGGAAACATCATTCTTTGGGGATGCTTTTCTGCAAAGGGGACAGGACGACTGCACCGTATTGAGGGTAGGATGGATGGGGCCATGTATCGCGAGATCTTGGCCAACAACCTCCTTTCCTCAGTTAGAGCATTGAAGATGGGTCGTGACTGGGTCTTCCAGCATTACAACGACCTGAAACACAAAGCCAGGGCAACTAAGGAGTGACTCCGTAAGAAGCATCTCAAGGTCCTGGAGTGGCCTAGCCAGTCTCCAGACCTGAACCCAATAGAAAATCTTTGGAGGGAGCTTAAAGTTCGTATTGCCCAGCCTGAAGCCTGAAGGATCTGGAGACGGTCTGTATGGAGGAGTGGGCCAAAATCCCTGCTGCTGTGTGCAAACCTGGTCAAGAACTACAGGAAACATATGATCTCTGTAATTGCAAACAAAGGTTTCTGTACCAAATATTAAGGTCTGCTTCTCTGATGTATCAAATACTTATGTCCTGCAATAAAATGCAAATTAATTACTTAAAAATCATACAATGTGATTTTCTGTTTTTTTGCTTTAGATTCCCTCACTCAGTTGAAGAGTACCTATGATAAAAATTACAGACTTCTACATGCTTTGTAAGTGGGAAAACCTGCTAAATCGTCAGTGTATCAAATACTTGTTCTCCCCACTGTATATATATATGTCACATGACCTGCATTTCTGGTGTTTGTGAGAATTTTTATTATTAAATTATTACATTTAGTTTCTCAATGAGTTTGGTTTTAATAGCGATGCACAACCAGAAATATGTAGATCAAACATATTTGATTTTTTTAAAAATAGTTTCTCAATTTGAAAACTCCCAAAATGCCTTGTTCTGTCCAATAATCTGGAGTAAACTGCATCAGCAAGAAAGTATAACTTCAAATGACATGTCAGTGGACTAAAAATGACTGGAACAGACTAGCAAATTGTAAGTGAAAACAATGTTTTCAGTGTAAAATGTGATTTACTATTATTTTGTCATTCTATAATTCCTCTTTATTTACCATAAAATCACCATCTGAACTGACACGCACACATGTTTAGAGGATAGGCCTCTCTGTTTCACTCTCACACAGACTATGAGCAGTGCCAGCTTTATGTGGACAAAAGCATCTAAGGGACTAAAGTTTAAGTACAAATGAAAATTTCAGGCAAGAAGATTAGCCTAATTCAGGATTTACAGCTAAACATTATAATTGTTCATTTAATCCCTGGTGGAAAGTGCAGTTAACGCTAATAGTTTCAATTCCAATAGGGATTTGGGCCTATTTCTGCACCAGTTCAGTGAAGTGTTATAGAAGTGCAGTCTTGGGTGTTGCAGATTCCTCATCTGGAGCTGAAGTTGCTGCTACTGTTGGAACTGGGTATTTGAATGCTTTATATTGTGTGGTCTAAATAATCTATTTTACATTAGGAGTGGTGCCGCCATTTAAACTTAGGATGCTGCAGTATTTACAATAGTTAAGACAGCCCATTGTGAGACTATCTCCTACACATTGCATTAATAAAGAGAATGGTTTTACTTATCTAGAGTCATGCAACAGGCAACTATGTGATGTTTTGAAACTGGAATCCGCGCGATGTTTATACACAGCAGCACTCGTGCAAGCTCTAGAGTCTTATCTGTAAACACGAGCTTGTGTATTCAGACACGCGCATCTCTCCAGACGATTGCGCCTGCCATCAGAGCGAATGCTGCGTTCTTGAGTGCATTTACATGTTTGATTGTAATTTATTAGATGGGCTAAAGCTATCATAATATGGGTTTTGCAACTGCAAAATACGCTTAAAATAATAAAAAGCTATCTGACTTTATAATGTAAACAATTGTTCCAGTCATTGAACATTGATTGGTGAATATTTGTCACTATACGGCATCGCTCAAATCCAAACTGTAAAACTTATTTACTCACTAAAATAGACAAATTAAGTTTATGGCAAACGTCTTATGCCTGCCTATATTCTGTAGCCTATACTATTTTGACCAATTTATTATTATTATTGCTGTTGGGGTATTTAATTGGAAAGTCAAATTAAGTGAACGGATATTATTGTTACAAGTGACGGACATGTACGCAAATATAGCCGTGACAACGATAAAAATGTAAGTGTGTAGTCTCATTTTTCCCCTATTCTCGTGTAGGCTATTTGTGAGGTTGCACTCCAGCGGAGTGTGTAAATAAGGATGCTGCGTGTTGTTCAGCAGGTGATAGGAGCGTTGCGCGTGTCTCCACTGACCAGGGAACGGCGCGTATCCCGAGCGAGCTCAAGCTTCCCCAGGGCTCCGGTCTCTGTGAGCTTTACCCAATAAGAGCGGAGAGACGGCGGGCTGTCAACATTCCTATCGCCCCTCTCTCTCTCTCCCCCCGTCGCCCACCCCTTCGGTCTGCAGTTCGCACAGTTCATCGCCCGGTTTATCTCGCGCAGTCTGCTATCAGCGCTCGCAGACTCCAATGGAAAAACGGAGAGGCGCGTGTTTCACAGCCCTGCCTGAACGCAAAACGTGGGGAGAAAAAGTGGAAAAGTTGGCACTCTTGCTGATCAAATTGCACCTCACCGAGACTTCATCTGTTCTCAAGAGGAGGTGAAAAAAAAAGAAAAGAAAGCGCTCTCTGAACCTGCCGTCTGGCTTGGATTATTTCTGCTGCGGTTGCCAGATCTCGGGGAATACTTTTATATGGCACACGATAATATCCGGGCAGATACATGATATCCGTCCGTGCATCGTCCGCACGGAACTCCGTACATCTGTCCAGCTATCAGAAATCCAAACTTCAGCAGGTCCTCGCAGACCTAAACGTTCTTTACACCCGTTTCCTACAGTACAGAATCGTGTTTTCTTATCACCGCTGGAGGACACGCTCAACTATGTTTGGCTGCGGTAAAGTTCTTGGGTCGCCCCGGATTCTCAACAGATCTATCGCTGCTCCCGGCGGCTCAGGATTAAGACACATAATCAGAAACAGCGCAGGCTCATCCTATGGTCCCCGTGCGTCCTCGAGGTTGTGCTGCGCGTTCCTGTTACTCCTGCTCATCCTCACGCCGCGCGTGGATTCGTCCTGGTGGTGAGTAGCGTCCAGCATCCCCGCGCGCCGCCGCTGGCGCACACTCGCGCGCAGAAACCGAGCGTTTTTTTTTTCTGCTCCCGATGATCGAGCTTCTATCATTTTGGGAGACTGGACATTTGCAAATGTCTGTTATTTGGATATATAATAGCTAGTGTTTTATTTAGTGACAGTTTTGAATAACAATGGTTTAAGTGTAGGTGTGCAATAGTCTGTTTTTACATTAGGATAATGAAAAACAGAGGTTTAAACTTTCGGGCAATGTTTTTAATTATATCTGCGTTTAATGGTAATTTAAAGTATATGGCTGGCTTGGCTCAGAGTGTTTGACTTAAAGCAATTTCTGTCGTTAGTGTTTAGGAAGAAATATGGTGAGGTTCGTCTCGCGCAGCTGAATTGCTTGGCACCCCTAGCACAGTTAGCCAACTATCTTAAATAGGCCTATGCATAATATCCAATGTAAACATAATGAAGTGATAAACAAAGACAGTACGGATATTTAGTAGCTACGGATCCTGACGGAAAGTGCTCGCGCAGCTGTTGCTATGGTTATCTTCTCTCAGACGAACGCGACTTCGCGAGCGTCTCTTTAGCGCGGTCTGAATAACTTGTAGTCTAACTTTTGTGGTTACTTAAACACCGTTTTTGTTTGACAACGCTGCTGAACTATGTATAAAGTTATACTTATCTTCGAAAGGATACATACCTTTGAGACCCCCAACCTTTTGTTTTTATTTTCTTTGGGGAGGTTTAAGCTTTAATTAAGGGGTTCAGACCCCCCAAACTCCCCATAATTCGCACCCTTTTGGTGGACAGAGGTCTGGACTCGGAAGATGGCAGTCAACTCGAGTAGCTACTAAAATGAACACACACGTTGGTGCAGGAACGCAGCTCCACCGCCCTCTCCACCAAGATATTGGCATTTAAAATGCAATTAGCCTATTCTAGAAACACACAAATCGTGCATTTCGCCTCCTCAAAATATAATTTTAAATGCTCATGAGGGATGGGGGTTTCCCCAGAGCTTGTGCTTATAACAGGCCCTGCACATCATTATATCAGAGTTATGGGTTGGGTTTTCATGGTGTGCTTTAGGTGTGGTGCCAGCCAATAACAGAAGAATAAATTAAATAACTGCAATATGTGTCAGGCCTCCTGCTTAGATGCACACACACAGTGCATTGAGTCTGAGCAATCATGAATAAACCAGCCACATGCTCACGTATATAAATGTAGTTAAGGAGTGTTTGGGTTTTATGTATACTTAGAATGTATATGCATGTGGTTTCCTGACAAATGTTAATTTAATGTTTTTGCTCAATATGCCTACCAAGTATAAAACATGCTGTATTCCAGCGCTCTGCCGCTCTCTGATGAAGATCATGTAATGTTACATTGGACCCCTAACAATTACGTCAGTCCTTACTAACTGCTCAGAAATCAGTTTGATTTTAAAGGGTTAGTTCACCCAAAAATGAAAATTAAGTCATTAATTACTCACCCCCATGCTGTACCAACCCCGTAAGACCTTCGTTCGTCTTCGGAACACAAATGAACTCACAAATGGCTCAACTATAAGTTTATCAAGCGACGAGAATACTTTTTGTGCGAAAAAACAAACAAAAATAACAACTTTATTCGACTATTCCTTTTCTTCCTTGTAGGCCTGAAACGAGACTTCAAGAGATTTCCACGACGCATGCGCGAGAACTTAACTGAAGTAGTTGAAGGAGATCACAATTCTCGCGCATGCGTCGTGGAAATCTCTTGAAGTCTCGTTTCAGGCCTACAAGGAAGAAAAGGAATAGTCGAATAAAGTTGTTATTTTTGTTTGTTTTTTCACTCAAAAAGTATTCTCGTTGCTTGATAAATTTATAGTTGAGCCACTGTTGTGACATGGAATATTTAAACATTTTCTTCATTGACTTTCTGGGACGTCAGGATTCATTCCCTTAGGGAGCCTATGGAGGAGTGATCCAGCTGTCACATTTAATCCAAAATATCTTCATTTGTGTTCCGAAGACGAACGAAGGTCTTACGGGGTTGGTACAGCATGGGGGTGAGTAATTAATGACTTAATTTTCATTTTTGGGTGAACTAACCCTTTAAGTTTGATTTGCACGGAAACTAAGAAAGTAAAAAATAAACCCGAGGAAAGCAAGTCCTTTGTTACTATCGTTGTGTAATAAGTCAGGCTGACATTCCCAATGCGAGGCACTCACCAGAGCCAGAGAGAAGGGGATCTTTTGCTCCCTCTTTCTCTCTCTGTGATCTGCTCATCCATCACTTTAAACAGACAGAGCAGGAATCCTCTTAAGCTACTGGGCGGCCTGTTAGTGTCTCATACTAGTGAACTTATTTCACAGACAGACACACACACACACACACACACACACACACACACACAGATGAACCCAGACGTAAGCCTGTCCTGGACTTCCACACAGATATTAAGATGTGTGTGTGTCCTTTGAAGTGAACTTCATCTTTGACCTGTGAGCTTTTGTACTGGGTTCAGCATGGTCTTCCACCCTTGTCCACAAAAAGTTAATCAATTACTTAAATCATTACTTTTAAATCATATACATTTGTAGATTGGTGTCTATCTATCTATCTATCTATCTATCTATCTATCTATCTATCTATCTATCTATCTATCTATCTATCTATCTGTCTGTCTGTCTGTCTGTCTGTCTGTCTGTCTGTCTGTCTGTCTGTCTATCTATCTATCTATCTATCTATCTATCTATCTATCCATCTATCTATCTATCTGTCTAACTGTCTAACTGTCTGTCTGTAGTTCTATCGTTTTATCTACCGTCTATCTTTAAGACATTTAACCTTCAAACTTACGCTTTTAAAATGTGTTTTGATAAACTGCTTTTAGTTAGAAATGACAGTTATATGAATTTCTTTAAATTCTCAACTCATTTCTGAACGGCACACAAGCTATTTTTTTAATCATCCAACCATATTGCAATTGGCATACATAAAGAATGACACATAATGGCGCACATGTAAGTTTCGACAGTCAAATCATTCATCCAGAACAGCATAACTGGAAACTTTAGGACCCTGATTCAGAGAAAAAGTGGGAGAGATATGATTGGGGCCTGATAATCGTTTTCCCTAACTTTCCTTTCTGTCTAATCTATGGAAAGGAGAAAATATGATTAGACCAATAGAGAAAAAGACAAAGATGGGGTCATGGGGAGATGCAGAGAGATGTAGAGGGGAAAGGACAGAAATAGGGAAGAGAGGAGTTTTTACCACTATTTGGGTAATAGAAGCAAAAAATTACTAGTTGTACATTCTTTACCCAGTCAAGCCTAACTACACACACACAGACATGCAGTGTAAATGAGAGCAGATTTTACTGTGTTTTTACAGCATGTGGTTGTGGTCGTGGTCCTGTGGATAATTAATAAGCACCAATGTGTGAGACCAGCCTGTTGTGTGTGGGTGAGCGTTTCCAAACTCGAGCTATCGAACGCAAAGCGCAGGGTCCGATAAAGCCCTATAATCACAGTCAAATGAGGCATCGGAGTGGGAGGAACACAGTCATTATAAAAAGGTTGATCAACATTCACAAATATTTTTCAAAAAGGTTAAAAAAAAATCATTTTCTCATAAGAAATGCAGACTAAAATATTTTTTTGCAGACTAAAATATTTATAACTAAATCCTCCTTTAGTCTGACATGACCGAGTGTGTGTTAGTGTGAAGGCTTGATGTGATACGGTTTGGGTGAGAAAGAGTGGGATTTTATCCCAGTTTCTGTTGGCGTTAAACAAACAGTTTATCGAACAGTGATGGATTGAAAAAAATCAGAACAGGAGTGAAAAATATAATGAGATTAAAAGAGAGACAGAATGCATCATAATTCATTCAATCTCCTTCTGTTCTGATTACCTGAGTAGAATCAAGTATGACATCACAGCAAATGATAATTGGAGCTAAAACATAATACTTCATATAAAAGAGCAATAGTCTAAAAAATAAAGATTTAACTCAGAATACAGGTTATCATAGAGGCTCAAAAATGTATCCCAAATTGGTTGATGATGTTGAACTTATAATGCATGTGCCTTGGCATAAATCATAAATAATGGCTGGTTTGTGAATGTCTGTTTATGACACATGCCCGTTTGCCAAACTTCCCTCTGAAATTCTACTAATGAGTGGTAAGATTCTGGGAATGGTCAAACTCTTTGGCATCAGACAATGCATAATCACTGAATGTTTACCGATTCAGCACTGATTCAGCACAAAAACGGTGACTGATTGGTTCAGTAATTCAGGTTTTAAACCTCTGTGTGTGTATATTTCAGGTATATTGGAGCCCTTGGTGCACGTGTGATCTGTGACAATATTCCCGGGCTGGTGAATAAACAGAGACAGTTGTGTCAGAAGTATCCAGACATCATGCAGTCGATCGGTGGCGGGGCTAAAGAGTGGATTCGAGAGTGCCAGCATCAATTCCGCCATCACCGCTGGAACTGCAGCGCCCTGGACAGAGACCATACTGTTTTTGGAAGAGTCATACAGCGCAGTGAGTACTAGAAATGTGTCTGTGCGTTTTGGAGACAGAAGGAGTCAAGGTTATTATTATCGCTGATGAAGAAATAAAAATGCTAAATCTTAAATGCAGATAATGACTGAAGTTATAATGTTAAATGTAGCAGCAATGTCTATAGTTTATAAGTAATATTTATTACTGCATGTGAGAAATACAATGCATAACATTTGAAGGTGAATTTTACATTTGAATTTGAATGAAAAAAAAAATTTTTTTAGCCATTATTCATTATTATGTTAATTCAAGGTTACACTTTATTTCGATAGTCCACTTTAGATGAATTATTAGTTGACCATTACCTTAGGGTTAGGGTCAGTAGAATAAGTTGACATGGACTTGCAAAGTTACTTATAGTCTGTAGAATGTCTGTTGGGGGACCATCACAATAAAGTGTTAGCAGACTGTCTACTAATACTCTAACGACTGCTAGTTGACATAATGCAAAGCTTATAGTTAGTAGAATGTCTAAAGTGGACTATTAGACATTAAACTAATAACAATAATGATACTATAATATTATTAGTCAATTCAAGTAAATTTGATCATTATTATTGTTAGTTTTTCTTTTTTTTTTCAAACTATCAAAACTATTTTAACTCTAGTTTCAGTGATCTCACAATCCTGAAGGGGTGGATCACACAACGCAAGAAGACCTTACATTCATTACCACCTGCTGGGAAACAGATATAAGGGGCTTTCGCACCGGGTAGTTATAGTAAATCAATTATAGGAACTAGCGAGAACTCAAATGTTAGCCTATAGGGCCATTTTCCTGGTTGCATTCGCACCGCCAATAGGAACTCTGAACCCTGTAAGCCGACAGACAGCGACTTCATCGAAGCGCGGCATCCAACAACATAAAGAATTCCACCACATAAAGGTTAAGTGCCTGGAGTTTGGCATCAGTCCATCTATCTCTGTTTTCCAATATACGTAAACTGTGTGTTTACACAGCTTTTTAAAAATGGCGAGTGCCAGTGTTTCCGCATGCATTCGGTTAATCAATGTGCAGTTACGTCACTGGTAGTTCCTATTGTGTGTCTACACTGGACGCGACCGTTGACGCGTCGCATCGCACAGCACCGCAACAGCTAGCTGTCTACACTGGATGCGATAAAGCGACCGTTGCAACTTGCAAATCCATTTGTCCTTCCTATGAAAAATCCTTGGATTACGTCATAAATGGGTTCGATTGTCTTTTTTGTTTGAACCTACTTTGAAGCAGGAGCTAATTTAGTCCCCTCCCCAAAAGGTGTTCGTATAACTAAAATCATACCCAGTTCCTGCGGAAGTATAGTACTTCCGGCAATAGTTATTGGAACTAAGTGAGCACCGGTGCGAAAGCCCCTACAAACTGATTCTAAAACGTTCTCTCTCTTTAAATATCTCTCTGTGCATCTCATATGGTAAAAACCTAGATCAGCATTCTGCACTGTCACCACATAAATCAGCATGGATCAGAATAGGATAATGACATTTTAAACAGTTATTCTCTTGGACATGTCCATCACTGTTTATCACTGAGGGATATTAATGAAACGACTCGGATCTCACAAGAAAATCCAGCCACATTCACACAAATCCCAGGCCAGGTGTGATAAATAGACATAACCCCACAGGATCACTTATTTCAGTCTGAACCTGAAGTTTACTCAAGAAATCTGCACTGTAAATGTGCTTTCTGTTTGGCTTTCATACAGCGATCCAAAGATCCCTGTGTGAAAATATCATCCCTCCAGCATTCTCTATGCCTCTTTACCACATAAACAGGCATAGTGGATGTAAATGTTTGGAGAGATGATTCTGGCAGCCGGACAGACTCTCGCAGCACTGCGTCTATTCAGTTTATGAAATGGAATTAGAATTGCAGGGGTTGCCAAGAGAGGATTCTCCTATAAAGGCAACTGTACTATTAAAAAAAAATATTTTTCTTTAGAGAATATCTTGCTGTATGAATGATGGAGCGATTCAAACATAGATATCCTCCAGATGTCATTGCACTACATGAGCACAGATCATTGAAACACATTTTAGCCGCAACATGAAACTGAAAGCGACTGCAGTGCAGCGTGAGAAGGACAACTTTACGCGGAGATCTGGGCAGGGGGTCCTACAATAAAAGACCCCATTAAAACAAAATTTAAGTTCTGCGGAAGTTATTCATATTCACTAGCATATAAATAACTTCAAGGTATTTAAATGCTACTCCACATTTAGCAGATTTAAGCATTTACATTTTTGTCAAATCTGTGAAGTTAAATCTATTGATGTGTTATCCAGTGTGGCCCAATTATTATTAATACTAGTAATATATACTATTATTAAATGAATGTGATAACAGGAAAATCTTTCCTTTCACAAACACTTTCTTAGAGTTTCTACAAGAAATGTTCGTTCAAAAGTTTGGCGTCAGTAAGATTTTTGGCTGTTTTTGAAAGAAATCTCTTTTGCCTATCAGGGCTGCGTTTATTTAATGAAAAACTGAAATATTGTACCGGGAAATATTGTGAAATATTATTGCGATTTAAAATAATTGTTTTCTATTGTAATATATGTTAAAATTTAATTTATGAGATTTTTCTGCAGCCATTAACCCAGCTGTTGAAAACATCTTATTGACCCCAAACTTTTGAACTGTTGTGCAAATGTAACAAAAAATGTTTAACATACCAAATATGTTATATATTGTAATTTTGTAATTATAATGGAAAATGCATATTTAAAACAATTATAATACATGTTTTAAAGAACACATTTTGGTTTCATCGCAAAACTGGAGTCTGTCCATGATGATTTACATTTGGTATTTTTCTTACATTCAGTCAGGCTAAAGGAATTAGTGTGAGTGGCGTGAGTTCAAACATGCAGGACGCTTAGAAAAAGCAGGTTAAGGTTAGAAAATAACTATGGCAGTTCACTATCAGACTGCTAACCTTCAAACAATTTATCCTAGCAGAGAATGGCCCACCCTGGAGGGATTAGGCCTGTACTAATATTTAAACCAACACTCACACTGGGGCAAGTCACACCCCTAGGCAGGTCTCTGGCGGACAAATCAGAAGTGCTGTTTGGGATTATATGAGAGCGGAGGGTGTGTTTAAATGTCTTGAGTGTCTGATTAAGGACCTGAATGTGTTTGTTGTGGCTTCATGATTTTTGTTTTCGCAGGCAGTCGTGAGGCGGCGTTCGTATATGCGATCTCCTCGGCGGGAGTGGTTTTCGCTATTACCCGTGCCTGCAGTCAAGGGGAGCTAAAGTCGTGCAACTGTGACCCCCACAAGCGTGGTCGGGCCAGCGACGAACGAGGAGAGTTTGACTGGGGTGGCTGCAGTGATAACATCAACTATGGGATAAAGTTCGCCAAAGCCTTCGTAGATGCAAAAGAGCGAACCGTGAAAGACGCACGAGCACTCATGAACCTTCATAACAACCGCTGTGGCAGAATGGTGAGAACAGAGACTATGTGACGCATTCATGGTGATATAACTGTATGGTGGAAAAGTCAAACGAATGAAGCCAGTACAGTATTACAACCAGGGTTTGAAATTAACACCCGACAACTCACCAAATGCGGGTGAAAATCCACTGTGGCGGGTAACGCATATCAACACACTGGCCAATTTGGCGGGTTATGATTCATAAATTCTGTTCTATCACTTTGCATGGCATTACTATCAGAGCCCTTTCCATAAAAAGAGCTCAATCATTAGCAAATCAAAGTGTAAAAAGGGTCGCATACTGAGAGAAACACTGTGCTGCGCCACGTCTTTAATTTTGCATCCGAAATCACATACTTCCCTACAATATAGTATATAGTATAGAAAAACAGTATGTCACAAAAGTATGATGGATGACCTACTTCTTCTGGTGAGATTTTGAAGTGTGCGGTGGACACTTTACTATCCCATGATGCCACAGGAAAGGATTTGTGAATGGCAGTGAAGCAATGCAAGTAACGCTGGTAGGTCACATGATAACATGGAGAATGTAGTATGTCCTAGATTAGATTCATAATACACATATTCATACTATATAGAACATACTTTTTTAACGGTCGCAAAGTAATTACTAAAGTACCTTCTCAAGAGAGTATGTGATTTCGGATGCAGACATTGCTTTTTATGACCATACGCATACCGGCGGCAGCACTCGGCGTCCATCGAGATGCCTGACGGTGCTTACTGTCTGGTGTGTTTCGCTGGAGCCCTAGAAGACAGTTGAGAGGCCACTTTTTCTAACCCGTTCTTATAAATGCTGCATGTCCAAGACTTTTGGGCAAAAAGCGGCCTATTATTGCTACGTGCAGGTAAACTCAGTCTCAAGGCAATTATGCGATGGTCGCAGAGGATTTTGTTTTTATTTCTATTTTATTTTATTTGAATGGTATCTGCAAACAGTGATTGACTGTCATAAAGCTGAAAGCAATACAATGATTCAGAATCATAATATATATATATATATGTATATTTAAAAATAAATCTAATATGTGCAATTGATAATCTGGTTTATTTGTGCGAATTTTGTTTTGGCTAGGCGACGTTCTGAATGGCCGGTAACTTAACAATTTAGTAGGCTGGTGAGTGAAAAAGTTAAACCTTTTCAAACCTTGATTATAACTAAATAACTCAGTATATAAATACGGGCATAAATAACACGAAAACATTGTTCTACGATCCTGTGAAACTCTGTTTACATTCTGAGGCTATGCTTGGCCACATGGAATC
Source organism: Tiaroga cobitis (assembly GCA_030578255.1). Lineage (NCBI taxonomy): Eukaryota > Metazoa > Chordata > Actinopteri > Cypriniformes > Leuciscidae > Tiaroga > Tiaroga cobitis. The sequence goes on along the minus strand of CM060598.1, from coordinate 28,075,955 downwards.
TGTTCATATAATTATTACTAGGGATGTTTTCTCTGTTTTACAGGCTGTAAAACGGTTCATGAAGCTGGAGTGTAAATGTCATGGAGTCAGTGGGTCATGCACCCTGAGAACCTGCTGGTTGGCAATGTCAGATTTCCGTAAAACAGGAGATTACCTTCGCAAAAAATACAACGGAGCCATCGAGGTCACCATGAACCAAGATGGGACAGGATTCACAGTAGCCAATAAAGACTTCAGGAAAGCCACAAAAAATGACTTGGTGTACTTCGAAACCTCACCTGATTACTGCCTCATGGACAAAGCTGCAGGTAAGAATGAAAACGAAAACATGAAATAACTAAATATTTAATGCCTGAAGGAATTATCAGTGCTTACAAGACACTAAGAGAGTGTTTAAAAAAACTAGTGAGCTGCCTCATTGCCTATTGCACAGCACAAATTAGGGGGGAATTAGTTTTACATGTTTCTGTCATTTTTAATTAAATGTATTATTTTAATTATTTACATTTAATTTATTATTAATTATTGTATTATTATTATTATTTTATTATTAAAATATATATATAATGATACATTTTATTTTTTTATTAAATTCAGTTTTTTAATTATTTCTTTCTTTCATCAATACTTTGGTCAGATGTTGCCTTCTTCACAAAGAATATATGCATAAAAAAAGACCACAAAGTTTACAATAAAAACAGAAGATACCACACTTACGACTGGCATTAGTAGTTAAATTGGTTAAAGAATTTAGAACAAACCAAACCCGGATGTTTAAAGAATATCACTACAGCGATGCCTTTCAAGCTGTATAAATACTGACTCATTTAGTAATAATGCAATTAGCACTAACCTATACTGTGACTCATGCATTACTAATGTCACAAATAGTTATCTCTGACTAACTGCTGACTTACTCAGCATCTTGGCTTTTGTGTAGACTTCTCAGAAAGAGTTAGATTATACCAAACGTGCAGAATGCAGGAAGTGCTTAGTCTGCCTGGTGAATAAAGGTATAAAAGTGTGATAAATAAAATCCTGTTTATGAGAGACAGGAAAGTGTTTAATGAAGTCTAAGTGGGCGTTTACACAACACCATTTTCAACTAAGAACTGAAAACTTTTTATGCGTTTTGGGGGCCTGAAAACTTTTGAAAACGGGTTTCAAATTGCACATTTTTGAAAACTATACCGTTATCATCTCTGTGTAAACTACAAAAACGCAAATTTGTGAAAATGGTCATGCGTATTTCATGTTAAATCTATAGCCACATAGTTTTTCTTCACAAAGTAACATCGCCAACTACTGGCCTGGCAGCATAATGCAGCGTTTTTAGTCGTTTTTGTCAATCTGTTTGAACGGGGATTGTTTTGACAACGTTGTTGTCTGTACACGGAAAACGCGAAGAAAAAACTTTTCTGTTTATAGTACATGGCTGTAAACATACCGTAACAGGCTGGCCACTGAATCAGAGGATCCTCACTCCTGAGATCCAGTCTGATGTGGGTAAGCCATGTTCATTTTTACATGACTTGATGTGTGGAGAAAGACGGGATTCAGTAACTGAGGTAAATTGACTCTCACACCTGCCCTGCCCTGCCCTAAACCCAACCATAAACCTTAAGGGTAAAAAGGGGAATAGAGGCTTTGACAGGGTCAGAAGAGGTGGGATGGGATTTTTTTTGCTCCGTTAATCCTTGATGCTCTGACACACACTTCTGCATGTATCATCTGGACTAGCGGCACAAGTCCCATGTGATGGGTCATAAATAGACTAACTAGATATTTGTTTAATTTGTAAAATATATGTATTTATTAATTCATTTTTTATATATATTTTATCTGTAGTGTTTCACAGGGGATGAATCTAGAAATGCAACTTCTCTGAAAGCATTTTAGCACGTGTTTTGCTTTGCCGTGCTGCAATACATGCAGATGTGTTACTTTTTTGGGGTGGTGTGCCACTCAACCATACACATTCTGTTCCATTTAGCTGTTTTTGAACACAAGGACACTTCTATGTGAACACCCCATAAGAAATGTAGCATATTGGACACAACTGATAAACCTAATTATCCAGGGCTTCCCTAAAACTAACTAGTCGACTAATAGTTTAGACAGCATAATCCTACTGGAAACATATCACGTCACACTGTGTTACTCTGCTTTTTTGAGAATACTACTGCAGCTCATGCATCAGTGTGATGGGTTGAGTGTGGGTTTGGGTCAGACAGACAGCTCACAGCTCAGTGATTTTAGAGGGTCAATGCGCTTACCCCCTAACCACCACCAGCATCACCACCCCAGTGGAATTTGCACCCCAAGGATACAACAGGCTCATTTTTCAAATCCCATTCTTTCAAAGCTGCCAGCACAACCATCACTCTCTGGTTCTCATGGCCGCAGGGCAAGCAGAATTTTTTTTTTTTTAAGAAAGAGACCATCTCTGTCCACTGTGTATTTAACCTTGCGAAACAACAACATGCAGACTCCAAAACACCAATCTGATTATTTAGGGTCGGTCTTACTTTCTTTGTGACTTTGTGTTACAAGACTGTTGGGTAGGATGTTTCATAGAAGGTTTCACTGTGATACCGTTTTGGACTCCTCAAAGAACCTTTCATGAACACTACTTAAAAGAAACATTTTGTTTTGTAAGACCTATTGTAATAATCCAAAGAACCTTTTGTCCACTATAAAAAAAAAAAGGTGGATGTTAAAGGTTCTTGATGGACTCATTGATGTCAGTAAAGAACATTTATTTTTAAGAGTATTTTTCTGTATTTGTTCATCGAAATTTATTAGTTATTTTATATCATTATTATTTTGCAGATGTAATTTTTTGTGTCCTCTGTAAAGCCTGAAATAGGAAATACTAATCAGAAAAATCACTTTAAAAAAAAGAATTAGACTGTCTGTTAAACCTTTAGACAAAATATGTTTTTTTACGTTCAACTTTTATGTTTCATTTTATGCATCATATTTAGTACGTCAGGGTTTAATGGTAATTTATTGGTAATGGTAATATAATTTATTATAAATTACTAATATAAATGTAGAAATATATATATCAAATATGCGTACTAAATTAACATAATTTATATGAATAAATAAATGATAATGAATAATAATATAACTAAAAACATTATGGTAGCAGGAACATTGTAATAGTGAAATTTTACTAATTAAAGATCAGGGTGCATATATATATATAATATATATATATATATATCATACAAATGTAATTTTCCACTAATATATTTAAATGTGTTATTAATTTGATTCTATGATTAAATGATTTGATGCTCATTTGTATTGTTGTGGGCTTAATACATTATGAAATGCATTATTACTTTTTTGGGTATGTTACACCACTTGATGTCCAATGTAAAATCTCAAAGTCTTGAAACAAAACCATTTCCTTTTTTTGCATTCCAGGTTCATTGGGAACTGCTGGTCGGGTCTGTAACAAGACATCCCGGGGGACCGACGGCTGCGAGGTCATGTGTTGCGGACGGGGCTACGACACCACACGCGTAAAACGCATCACCAAGTGTGAGTGTAAGTTTAAGTGGTGTTGCGCCGTCGAGTGCAAAGACTGCGAGGAGGCTGTCGACATTCACACCTGCAAAGCTCCTAAACGTGCCGAATGGCTGGACCAGACCTGAGACACGCCCACTTCCTCCCGTTCCTCAGGATTTTGTCCACGGCAATCTGGGATATGAAGTCCATCCCTTGCGATTTGTACCCCTCCCCCAATCCCTCTTCTTTGTTGCATGGCTTTATTTGAACTTATTTTGTGAAAGCACTACAACTGAAATCTACATTTCTCATGAGCGCCTTGCACACTTTGCCCGATATGGCAGATGTATCTCTCTCTCTTCTTCTCTCTCTTTTTGTTGTTGTTGTTGTTTTGAATTGATCGGAGGACGGTAAAGGTTTAGGATTCAAGAACAACCTGTGCTGTAACGTGTTGGTATATATATATATATATATTTTTTGTTTCGTTTTTGACGTGAGAGTTTTGTTCTATGAGTGTTGTTTTGTGACAAAAGGTGTGCTGCTTTTAAAATAATATTTTAAACTGACTCTGAGCCTATCAGATATTATCATGGCAAATAGCTGAATATGTACATCACATGTTATTGACAACACAGCCGTGTACTTCACATACATCACGTGCCCATACTGGACTACAGTATTTTACTCTGACTATTGGTACCGAATATAACAGTACGAATGAGGCTGGTCAGAGGGACTCAAGAGGACAAAATGGATGACAGCTATGTGGGCTGCTCACTCCACATGGAGCCCTAACAGAGAGTTTCTCTGGAAGCTACAGAGGCGTTTGGAAGGGTTAGATGTAATATTAATAATATAAATGAGCATGCACTAGGGACATTAGCTAACAGTTGAGCGTAAATGACATGTTATTATAAAACTCATCATTGCCTGTGTAAACAAGAAGAATGGTGTTAACAGATGTGACTGGTAGAGGTGTAAGCTCTCATTAGCTCTCCTGTGCTGTGGTACTTGTTAACTGTGTAATTATTTTTTCAGCAAAAGTTCATATAAAGACAATAAGTAAGACATAAAGAGTCATTTTATTTTGCTTTTCTTCCCCTTAGCCGTAAACGTCATGTGACAAATTACTCTGGAACTGCAGGATAATGATGTCAAGTTCACTCCATCCATTTAAAAAAAAAAAATCCTCTAGGAAGAATTGAGCACGGGTAAAATATCTACTTTAATAAAAAATAAATAAATAAATTAAAATAAATAAATATATATATACACATATAAATATATTTACACTACTCTTCAAATGTTTGGGGTCAATACAATTTCTATTCATCAAAGAATCCTGGAAAAAAATAATAATATTTAGCAGCACAACTGTTTTCAACTGTGATAATAATAATAAGAAATGTTTCTTGAGCACCAAATCTGCATATTAGAATGATTTCTGAAGGATCATGTGACACTAAAGACTGCTGCTGTAAAGTAATGATGCTGAAAATTCAGCTTTGCCATCACAGAAATAAATTCTATTTTAAAATATATTAAAATAGAAAACAGTTCTTTTAAATTGGAATAATACTTCATAATAAGGATGATGGTATACAATATCTGCCTGCAGGGGTTAACGAGTTATGCTAACCAGCCAGACATTGACCCCTTGGTTTAAATCAGACTTTGCATTGGGGTATCTTAAGAGAGATCTTAGACATAAGGGCTGCTTAATAAAAGGGCCTCCCTTTCTACGAAACGTGACCAATGACCAACCTGAACTGTCCAATAATGAGCTGATTGGTTTAATGACAGGGCAGAGGCAGCTTTGAACAGGCCTCTGTCACAGTGGGGCTTGTGTCTGCTTGTGATTTCAGAGCTTTTTCAGGATGGTTTGTTTTCTAACCAAAGCATGTTGTTTCCTACAATCTTCTCTCCTTAATGAGGTACAAGTCATGTTTTTAGAAGGTTTGCTTTTATTGAACTTTAAAAGTTTGATTTTAGTTGAAATTAAACAATTATTTGTCCTTTAAAACGTCTTGTAAAAAAAAGTCATTCCAGGACTCTCTTTTTTACGTGCTGCACTGACCGATAAGGACCAGTGACCGATATTAATACAATTCACATTAATCAGATATTGGTCGCCCCTATACCCTCATATCAATATCAAATTTATATCTAGACCACAGTTCAACTAGTGGGATTGAATGTGAGATTGAATAAGTGCACTCAATAACATCCACAATGGTTCCGGACACCCAAATAGCTGTTCCCTCAAATAGTGCCCCATTTAAAGTCTCCAAAATAATGACAAAATTCGCATTTAGAAGACCAAACCCAACGTTGAAAATCAGGTTGATGTCAGAATCCAACGTCAGATTGACGTCAATCTCCAACATTAGACAGACGGATTGTGTATTGTGGTTGAAAATGAAAATCGGGTTGATGTCATAAACCAACATCAGTCAGGTTCTGACGTCAACCCGACTTTCACTTCCAACCAAGATCCAACGTCTGTCTGACGTTGGATGTTGACGTCAATCCGACGTCGGGTTCTGACGTCAACCTGACTTTCATTTACAACCAAAATGCAACCCATGCAACCAAAATCACCCCCTGACTGACGTTACTTTCTACTCAAGGACTTTAACAGAATTGTAGTGGAGTAAAAAGTACGACATTTGTCTTTCAAATGTGATGAAGTTAAAGTAAAAAGTTTCCAGAAAAAATAATACTCAAGTAAAGTACAGATACTCAAAAAAGTAAATGTACTTTGTTACTGTCCACCTCTGAGTGTTATTCACCTATCACTTCCATGTGATTTTAGGGATAAGTTAGGGGTAGGGATAGGGTTAGGACTAAACTTTTGGACAAAAATTTTGTTACAGGATCAACAAAATATGTTGATCCAGGAACATGTCTTACTTGGCAAAATCACGTTGACTAAGAGATAATGTGTCTGTAGCTTGGCTTCGTTCAGCTTGCACACAGGTCAGTCAGACTACATTTGCTCTCAGTACTGCAAAAGACAGAGGTCACACGGAACGTGTATTAAATCCTTCAAATATCCGATTACGCATAGTGTCGTATACTTTGACACATAGATAAAGACTGTAGCTCGACTATGTAAAAACCTGCTGCAGCTCAAACATATTGAATACGAGTGCTTCAGTTACACTGCTACTTTGTTTACGTACATACTGCTTGTGTGTTCGTTCTGAAACAGGCTTAAACATGATGTTCTGTAAAAGTGAAAGTATTATAATCTGTCAAACATTCAGTGTTTCCTGGGGATGCTAAGTACAGTTTGATCTAATAAGGAAGCAGTTGTGCACAATAAGGTTTCTCAGATTGCTTTGAATGCGGACCATTATAACTAATCGTTACAGTATGATAATTCAAGCCTTTTAACAGTGCCCTTAAACACACTTAATATGACCCTAGAGGATCAGGGCGCTGATAGAGAGATATAGAAACAGAGGGATAGAGAGAGATCAGTGCTGCCTGCAGCCTCATGTCACCAGCAAATAAATAGGCATCATGGTATCTGACTAATGCCACCGATCGGGCCCCGCTGAGTGGTCTGTTTGGGTCTGCCCTAATTCCGCTGGCGGGTGAGAGGGTGCATGACCCTGATTAGGATCCAGGTTGCAAACGATGATTTATTAAACCTGGTTAAGAGAAGTTGGTTACAGGCAACTCTCAAAACCATTTTGGGTTTGCACGGCATGCACCGGCAGCCTCAGTTCTGAGAAGAGTTGTTTTTTGAGGCCGAATAAAAGGTCAAATGAATGATCTCACAGCGTTCTACTATTCACTTAATCCATCAGATGAAGATAACTCAGGATTTAAGTTCTCTTAGATGATGTTAAAGTAAATTATAAACCACCCGAAAGGGTTTCTAATTGGGTGAAATGTATTAGTTGGATGGATGAAGATGTGGAAAATGATAGAATCTGACATGTCACATTGGGTGGCCAGTGCCCTCATAACTCTCCGTCTATACATATCAAAAGTTTGTGGTCGGTAAGATTTTTAAATGTTTTAAAAGTATCACATGCTCACCAAGGCTGCATTTATTTGATCAAAATACAATAAAACAGTAACATTGTGAAATATTATAATTTAAAACAACTGTTTCAATTTGATTATATTTTTAAATGTAATTCCTGTGATAAAAAAGTGGAATTTTCAGCATCTCTCCATCAGAATCTTTCAGAAAATATTCTAATATGCTGATTTGGTGCTCAAAAAAACGTGTATTATTGAAAATGTTGAAAATATGCTTAATATTTTGTGGAAACCTAATACATCTCATTCAGGATTTTTTGATGAAGACAAATTCTGCATTTTTTTTAAATAATTTTTCGTAACAATGTAAACATCTTCATTGTTACTTTTGATAAATGTAATGTCCTTGCAGAATCAAATATATATATATATATATATATATATATATATATATATATATATATATATATATATATATATATATATATATATATATATATATATATATATATATTAAATTACTAACCCCAAACTTGTGATGTTCTTGAATGTGCTGTAATCAGACAGATTGATTTTTGCTAGACAAGAGGCCATGATGTCAAATAATAGTGCAAAATCTTAAACACTTTTCTTCATCTTATGCCATAACTTTATTTTAACTTTGATTTTATTTTAATCAATACTGTAGTCTTAGCATAGCGAGCACTGTTTTCTAAATTTTTCACACACACACACACACACACACGCACACACACACACACACACACACACGCACACACACGCACACACACACACACACACACACACACACACACACACACACACACTATACTGTAAAAAGAAAGGTGAGGAAAATATTTGATGTTAAATGATATTTTATAAAGACAATGAAGGAAGACAGAAACCAAAAGTTCATTCCTGTACTCATACAAGAGAAATAGACAAAGATGAAGGGAATGGGAAAAGGGGGAAATGAAGAGAGGTGAGGAAAGAGAAGAGAAGAGAGGAGTGTTGGGTTTCTGAGTGGCCTGGCGGGCATTTTTATCAGCAAGCCTGATCTTAATCTGAGCAGAAAAGCAGCCTTCTCAGAAACACACACACATTCATCTTCATTACTTCTCCTGTCACCTTGTGCTGCTCCAGTGCATGCTGGGGTCTGAACGAGACCCAAAAATCCAGTCAGGACACTGCTAAAGATGCAAACGCACATACATATACACTTGCTCTCAGACTAAAAGATATCAGTATCACAGACCCCCCACTATCAGTGACACCAACTCGCCATTTGTCCATCTGAGTGCCTGCATGTCATCGGATTTTATACTCAATTCCTCTCTTCCTTTCTCCATACATCATTCCCTACCTTATTCACCTCCTTAGACTGACATCAGGTGAAGCTCTTCATCAGGTTAATAAGAATTAATGCTGCGAAAAATTCTAAAATTTTAAAAATAAAATGGATAAAAATGCATATGTAACATCATGGGAACTTCTCACAGATATTTTTATACACAATATTTCACATACACATACATGCACAGACATGCTAATTCAAGTGTATGAGGGCTGCTTCAAATCGAGCCAGAAACACTGCATTAGTTTCCTCTGGGGAAATTGAGATGTGTGTGTGTGTGTGTGTGTGTGTTAGAGAGATATAGAAAGGTTCTAGGATGAGCAGCTTTATGGTTTTACCTATGTTTATAAGATTGCAGAGGAAGGCCAGAGGGAGTGACCACAAAACAGAACATAGAGTCCATTACGTGGTACCATATAAAAAATCCCCCTGAGTCAGCACTCAAGAATGCCTTCAACTGATCTTCACTGTTACTCTCTGTCTGTCTGTCTATCTATCTATCATTCTATCGTTCTATCTATCGTTTATACTGAGTGTTGACTTTACATCTGTTTACTAAAAATCTGGTTGTAGCCTACTTTTTTTTTCCCAATAGTAAACTTTAGACATTTTATTAACTTTGCAAGTACGTCAACCAACTCTCATTAGAGTACTGTTAGGTTAGGGGTTATAGTCAGTAGAATAAGTTATAAGTTGACGTACTTGAAAAATGTCTGTTTTTCCATCAAAATAAACTTAGCAGTCTACCAATACTTTATTTATTTGTCGGTGACATGCAGTTGCAAAGTTAATTGTAGTTACTGTAAATGTCTAAAGTTGACTATCGAAATAAAGTGGTAATAAAAAAATAAAGTGGTTTGCACTCACTGACCATATGTCAGGGCTCACAGAAGGAACAGACTGGATGGTAAGGGGTAAAGTTTTATTTTTAGCAGATGGATACTCAGTCGGAGATAACAGGTAAGGATCAAATGACTTTGAAACATAAACAAGCTTAGCTGAATGGATAGTGTCCTTTTCTTTCTTGCAGGTGGGATGGTAGCAGTCACACGGATGATGGAAGGTTCAGAAGGATCGGGAAGCAGGTAAGTTGTAGGTGAGTTGACGGAGAGTCTGTGTCATGGATAGACGAGACCAGACAAGTGACTGCATTGAAGGTGAGTGCTTTATAGTGCATGTGGGTGATGGGACACAGGTGTCTGACTGGGTGATTGGGAATGAGTGGACGCGATGGCGATCGAGACGTGGATGGAATCCTGACACCATATGATAGTCCATACATTCTGCACTGATAAGACATTTTCTTATTGTTGATGAATGATTTGTACAGAAATCCTTTCCACAATTGAAAATACTTTGTATTGAATTAGTCTAATCTTCAAATATTTCGTAAGCTATAGTATCGTAAGCTTTGACGCCTCTCGCGGTTCAAACAAACAGGGCTGGGCAACAAACTCAAGCTCCTACTAAAAATTCTAGTTTTAGACTTCTAATTCATGACTGGTGTTTTGTTTTGCTCTATCTTCTGTGCTTCCACGTTCATCATTACATTGTGTGTCAGGTCAATGGTTACTCTTTCGCCGTAAATAGATGCGTACGGCCGTCTGCCGGAAGCAGTTATTTTAGTCTATAAAGTTTTAAATATGGATATTTTTCTTACATGAACACATGTAAGAATGTGAACGCCTTGCTTCAGAAGGCCTTTAATGACGTTTTTGTGACAACCTGATGATAATGTTGTTCTCCTGCCTAATTTGAGAAAGATCCAAAGAGCATCTTGTTCTTCAATGGAAGCAAGTGACTGTCTGACTATTATTGCAAACACACTTACGGTATTTGATTAGTGACCTAGTGACCTAGTGAATCCGATATATACGTACACTCACCTAAAGGATTATTAGGAACACCTGTTCAATTTCTCATTAATGCAATTATCTAATCAACCAATCACATGGCAGTTGCTTTAATGCATTTAGGGGTGTGGTCCTGGCCAAGACAATCTCCTGAACTCCAAACTGAATGTCAGAATGGGAAAGAAAGGTGTTTTAAGCAATTTTGAGCGTGGCATGGTTGTTGGTGCCAGACGGGCCGGTCTGAGTATTTCACTATCTGCTCAGTTACTGGGATTTTCACGCACAACCATTTCTAGGGTTTACAAAGGATGGTGTGAAAAGGGAAAAACATCCAGTATGCGGGAGTCCTGTGGGCGAAAATGCCTTGTTGATGCTAGAGGTCAGAGGAGAATGGGCCAACTGATTCAAGCTGATAGAAGAGCAACTTTGACTGAAATAGCCACTCGTTACAACCGAGGTATGGAGCAAAGCATTTGTGAAGCCACAACACGCACAACCTTGAGGCGGATGGGCTACAACAGCAGAAGGCCCCACCGGGTACCACTCATCTCCACTACAAATAGGAAAAAGAGGCTACAATTTGCAAGAGCTCACCAAAATTGGACAGTTGAAGACTGGAAAAATGTTGCCTGGTCTGATGTGTCTCGATTTCTGTTGAGACATTCAGATGGGAGAGTCAGAATTTGGCGTAAACAGAATGAGAACATGGATCCATCCTGCCTTGTTACCCCTGTGCAGGCTGGTGGTGGTGGTGTAATGGTGTGGGGGATGTTTTCTTGGCACACTTTAGGCCCCTTAGTGCAAATTGGGCATCGTTTAAATGCCACGGCCTACCTGAGCATTGTTTCTGACCATGTCCATCCCTTTATGGCCACCATGTACCCATCCTCTGATGGCTACTTACAGCAGGATAGTACACCATGTCACAAAGCTTGAATCATTTCAAATTGGTTTCTTGAACATGACAATGAGTTCACTGTACTAAAATGGCCCCCACAGTCACCAGATCTCAACCCAATAGAGCATCTTTGGGATGTGGTGGAACGGGAGCTTCGTGCCCTGGATATGCAAATCTCCATTAACTGCAAGATGCTATCCTATCAATATGGGCCAACATTTATAAAGAATGCTTTTAGCACCTTGTTGAATCAATGCCACGTAGAATTAAGGCAGTTCTGAAGGCGAAATGGGGTCAAACACAGTATTAGTATGGTGTTCCTAATAATCCTTTAGGTGAGTGTATATATATATATATTTTTTTTATAAAGTTTTGGTAATTTTAAGATGTATTTGTTACAATAGAATGATACATTTAAGTACTGAGTAATATTAAGTAACTATGTACTTACTATATGGTTAGGATTATGGTTTGGTATAGGGTTAAGTTGCATGTAATTATGCATAATTTATAGTTATTACTAGTAACTACATGTAGCCTATGAATGACACTGTAAAATAAAGAGTTACCAAAGTTTTCTTTATTTTAATATAGTTATTCCACACTATTCACAATATTTTCTGGGTTTTGATATTTGTGTGCATCTAATTAGGTTTATAAGGATATTCTGTCTGTCCCTCGGAACTAAGCATAAATCAAAGTGTTGAGCATTCTCTGTAGTTGTTCTGAAACTATGGAATAACTTTCCCTTTCATATTCGGTCGACTCCGTTAGTGGAGATTTTTTAAATCTCAGGTGAAAACAGTTTATTTCATACTGCCATTTGAATTGGGGAATCTTGATCTAATTTTTGCATGTGAAGTAACTTGTCTGTTAGTGTAGGCTATGTAGTCTCGCCATTGTAGTCACTTTTCTATTTGTAAAGTACAGTAGCTATACTATAAATAGAACTGAGTTGATTTGATGTATTATGTTATTATGTTATATTGATTACCCGATTACATGTATGAATGAATGAGTGCTGACTATGCTTGTTGGCTTGAGGGTCTCCGGGTCAAATGCATGAGATTCCAGCCCTCTGAAAGGTATGAGTGCGCAAGAGCGAGAGAGAGAGCGAGAGAGAGCAGACAGACAGAAGGCTGGGGGATCATTCAGGTGCCTTTGAAGTTGCTTAGTGACTGTGCGTTTAAATGTACCGATGCTCCCTGAACACACTTAAAAAAAAATTTGATTGGGATTATGGGGTCAGGGTCAAACTATTAAAATATGGACACTCAAAAACCACCTTTCCTGTTCACTTGGTTTCACAGGTTGTTCAGACCAGATCATTGATACTGTGTGTTGTTAACGGGAGAGTCGCTCCGACCGGAACATTGAATCAATGAGTCGAATACCAAACAACTGTATAAGATACAGTATGTCCAGTTCGCTTTGCACAATGAATCATTCAGTGTGATTTGCTAACCAATCTAACATCAACGAAAATAATGATTTGATATGAAACATATTCTAAAAAAATTAAATCTACAGTGTTGTTCACAGTCACATGCCAATTTTCCTGTGAGCTCAAAAAGGTGATGCGAGTGTATGATATTAATGACATCACCACAACTATTTTCTGACAAACTGACAGTTGCAACACAATAAAAGAACATTCAGAAATATCATTTTCATGACTTAATGGGAATGTAAGCAAATCGTTCTTATAACACTTTTCTGTTAGCTGGCTCAGAGAGCGGTCTCGATTTCTCCCATTTTAAATATTAAGGAACAACATTTTTAAATAAAATGTAACAAATAAAAAAATGATATTATGCTTTAGAATGCAGTGAAATAAAATAAAAGTTTTCCAATTTGAAAATACTCGAAGCAAAATGTATTTCTATCCACCACTGAAAATGACCTTGTCATTTGAAAACAAGTGGTTGAGAGAACACTTTACCATAAAAATGTATTTTCTTTCTTCCTCAAAATTAATGCAATGGAATAGTTAAGGAACATCATTCAGTCGAATCAGAACCAGATATGTTCAATTCCTACGATTCCCATCGCAATACTAACAAACCAATGTGCACACAAAACACGGACACAAACAAACACACCCTTACACACATTGTAACAGCTGACTTCTTCTTTTTTGCTCCTTGGTTTGTTTGACATTTCTCTCATCCTCGTCTCAGAGCTGACATCATCTAACCCCCCCTCGCCCTCGATGGCAAGGACACTCCAACCAAAATAAACAGGCATGCCAGGGACACCTTAACGGCGCTCCCTCTCACAGCACTTCACTTTGACTCTCAAATCACATTTCTCAAAAGTGTTTAAACTGTAGGGGTTTACTCAGCCATAAACAGACTCCTAATGTGTTTACATAGCTGCCCATCTATGCTGTTAGAGAGAGATGGCATGTGTGGGGGGCTAGAAAGAGACAGAGAGAGTGTGGCGGAGGACTGACGGAGATGTGAAGAGAATGAGATTAAAACACCTGTACATCTCTGACACAAGTGTGGAGACCTACTTTTATGACTGTGAAGCCATTGTAAGACTTTTTTTTTTTAATAGTGCGAGAGAGAAAGAGAGAGAGAGATGTTTGCGCATGTTTGAAAGACTCAGTAAACATTTCAATAAACACATTCCCACTCAATTAGAGCAACAGCACATCACAGAGATGTTCATCTGCAATATCACGGCATCTCACTGTCGATAATCGTTCTTACTCTCTCTTTCTCCCTCTTGACCCCCCACAGGTCAATCGGGCATCTTTTTAATATTACAGTTGTTTCTCAGATAAAGCAATACGATTAAATGGAGAGCAAATGGAGAGGCCCTCGGGTCTCTACAACGTCTCACACTGTGCTCAGATTCACCAAGAGACCAAAGTTTGAAAATGAAAAGTCACCGAATGAAACCAAACTTTCTCACAAATTCTTCTAAGACCAAGTCAACAATTGACTCATTTGTTTTTGTTCTTTATTTCTCTTCTAGGAAAAACATCTGAGGCCAAGTTGATATTTAAAATACCTGAGAACATAGGCTACTAAAGCCACTTGAGCACTGAAAGATCAAGCTCTGAGCAATAAAGGAGTCTTGTTTTTCAGTTTTTCTCCTCGATTCATTCATCAGTATCTTTCCCAGTACTTTTAGAGAAAGAGATTTAAAGGTTTTATCCTTTTTTTCTTGCTTTGTTACACCTTTTCAGCAGCCAATACTTCCAGTTTTTTACAAGATACATTGCATAAGAAAGAGAGAAAATGTGTGAGAGAGAACAGCACATTTGCTCAGTGAAGACCAGTTGTTGTTGTTAACTAAAACTGAAACTATTAAATATTTTGGAAATATTTTGGCAATGTTCTGTGGGAGAAAATCCCTCGTTGGTGCCAGAGGTCAGAGGAGAATGGCCAGACTGGTTCGAGCTGATAAAAAGGCAACAGTATCTCAAATAACCACTTGTTACAACCGAGGTCTGCAGAAGAGCATCTCTAAACAACATACAACACGTTGAACCTTGAAGAAGAAGGGCTACAGCAGCAGAACGCCACACCGGGTGACACTCCTGCCAGCTAAGAACAGGAAACTGAGGCTTTCGCACAGGCTCAACAAAATCGAACAATAGAAGATTGGAAAAAACGTTGCCTGGTCTGACGAGTCTCAATTTCTGGGACATTCTGGTAGAGTCAGAATTTGGCGTAAACAACATGAAAGCACGGATCCACGATCCTGCCTATCAAATTGTGCTGGTGGTGTAATGGTGTGGGGAATATTTTCTTGGCACACTTTGGGCCCCTTCTATTCTTCATACGGATCTTCTATTCCTCATACCTACTGAAATACAAGTCTAATGTTCTTGCCATGCAGGTAATCTGTCTTCATGTCTTATAAAGGTCTCTGAAAGATGCTTTGATTTCTCTCATAGATTTTCAGTTTTTCTGTATTACGTGAAGATTACATAAAGTGTCATAAAGTGACCAAAAAAAGTCAGATAATGAATCACTTTAACTTTACAAGAGTTTTCCCTGGAGTTTACTCAAAACACCATCACCACCTACCACACACACACACACACACACACACACACACACATACACAAACATCCCAACACACACCTGAACGTGCTGATAGCACTCTTCTCCCCTTAAACCCCAGCAGCAAAAACAAACACTGCAGGGTGTTGTGATGCTTTACCGTCAAACAAACCTGACCTTCTGTCCCCCTATTCTGTCTCTGTGTTGCTGTCTGGGTTTAGAGGAATGATAGCCTCTGCGTGAGGGATTTTTCACTGTCCTCACTGTGTGTCTGTAAGTGCTAAAGACTCTTTTCAGTCGTAACCAGAATTCCTCAGTGGAGGTGAATCAGTCTGATTGGTTGTGACACAGCAATCGTAAGGCGACCAACAGTTGATAACAGTTATTCCCATCACATAAAGCCAAGAAGTAAAGTCTGTCATTCCACAAAAAGATCTTGTATAAGCTGCGTTTGTTCCGCTAAGGTACAGAACACTCTATCTGGATAACTGGAGGTCTCCATGGACTCTTTGCCTTTGTTTTTGTGTCTCAAATGCATGAGCTGCCAGTCTTGGTTTGAGATGTTTAATAAAATAGAAGGCAAACCCTTCTGGCAAAGCAGAGGCCCTTGACAGCATCTTGTTGGTGCAATCTGTGTTGGTGGGACCAGCTTTATGTCACCTCAATGTCTTTCAATTCAGACAGAGAATGAGACAGAGAGAAGGACAGCGACAAAAAAAATTGTCAGAAGGCTTCACATCAGCACTACTGCATAGGCTAAAAAAAGTCAAATAAATCATACAATGCAAAAATGCATGTGAGAGAATATGAAATAAAACACTTCAGGCAATGGAACAATTTAAAATTGTATGCATTTTTTGTTTCTCAGGATTTTTTTTTAAAGTGAATGCAATAAGAAACTCTATTCTATTAAATTGCATTATATTATATTATTGTCTTGAATTTATATTGTATTTATATTATATTGCATTATATTATATTATATTATATTATATTATATTATATTATATCATATTATATTATATTATATTATATTATATTATATTATATTATATCATATTATATTATATTATATTATATTATATTATATTATATTATATTATATTATATTATATTATATTATATTATATTATATTATATTTTATTTATTATATTTTATTATATTATGCTAGTTTTATGCTAGTTTTTTTAAGTTGGTCACACTAAGCACTACTTTCTCCCATCCAGATTGTTGTTAGGGTTAGAATCAGCCTGTTGTTTGTTAAATCAGCCTAACATGGAACACAGTGGCTCAATCATGGGCTCAACCAATTGTGTGAGTTTGGGGCGGGGTTTGTCTGTTTTGACGACCAATTGAGTAAAAGGGCAGTGTTCAAGGAAACCTGCTTGAAAA